>JARHVA010002943.1:2112500-2185000 GCA_037957365.1 Torreya grandis | reverse complement strand
ACAAGAATTGTGTATTTATAGACAATTTAATTCAAATTAGGACCTTATTGATGTATGAACTAATATTTAACAATCATAAGCAAAAAATATAGAACAAAGTAGAGAAGTACACCATGACTTATTAAAGACCAATAGATGGACCCAAAAACATGTGTGGTGCTTCTAATAAGGTTGATGACCATTTAAATTTGACAAACAAATAAATACTATACAAATACATGGAAAAAAACTTAATAAATGTCTCACTATTTTAAATATCTACATCAAGATAATTATAAACATGTGATCCTCACAATCTTAAAGTATGATTATTATTCCATTAATTTTATTGAGATTTCAATGTTAAAGTGGGTCAACTATTAGTTATTGTCTTCAAAGTTAAATTTTTCTTCATTGAGGGGTTTTATCTCATGCAACATGTTTAGATTGAATAAATAATATGGGATATTTTATTACCCACCCATATTTTTTTATTGGATAGGGTAATTGCTTTTAACCAAAGCTATAAACTAGCTCTAAGGCAAAACTAGGGGCCTAGTCCCCACAATAAACATAGAAGATAAAGCAATGAGAAATCAATAAAAAACACCAAATTTGACAAAACACATCCCATTAGGGGGACACACCTCTACTAAGATAGGAAATAAATAATTACAAGTCACTAAACTTCTACCAAAAGTCAGTAAAAGGATTAAAGAAATAAATTGAGCCAATTCAATAAATATTATACTAAACTGTAGTAGTAAAAACTTAGACAAAATAAATTGAGATTAAAACCCAATATAAAAAACAAGAGAACCACAACCCAATAGAAAAAACAATTTCCACTTCAGAGCATTTGCCTTTCTTCTTTGTAGTGGTTCCCACATCAGCTTTGAGTTTCCCTATTTGGATAGGGGGAGGGACAACAACTTAATTATGTTCATGTGAGAAGGGGGTCAACAAATGAAAAGAAATGAATTTTAAAGGGTGATATTTACAATAAAGGGAGGAAGGCTTATCAAGTAAAGGGGGAAGTTGAAGCTTGGTAGAAGACATCATGATTATGCCATCAAAAATCCTAGCAAGGAGGTCCCTCCTTCTTCCTCCAAGACAACAAAAAGTAAGAAGGGGGAGATGAATGGAAAAAATACAAACATGCCACCACCTTATGACCTAGGATTTTGCACCAAAAAAAGGATGGAAGGCCTTCTTAGTTGATGAATTGAGTCCACTTTCCCCTAAAACAAGATAAAAACAACAAATGAAAAATAGGTTTGGAAATGTTAACGAGGGTACATACTCTCAAAAATCTATCAAATAATGAGCTCCCATTGATTTACACAAAATAACACACTTTGTTAATTAGATCCTTGACAATTTCATCCTTGATCAAGACTAGTGGCAAATGATAAAGTTTGGTCCAAAGGGGAGAAAAAGTGATCTTCATCTCAATAGGGTTGAATAAGGGAGACCACAAGACCAAGAAGAAACCATATTTATGGAAGAACTAAGGTTCTAAGGATCAAACAAAATATTTGTCCAAAGGGATTCAAAAAACAACATGAAAAACATTGAAACCAATCTTATATAAGGAGGGGAAATGATAAAGCTCCAAGAAGACAATGCCCAACAAGAAATATCCTCAATAGAAGGGTGATAACCCACACATTTGAAAAATAGATAAATGCATCCCAAGTCAAAATCCATATCTATAAAAGAATAATCAAGGATAACTAACTTAGGAGATTTATTTGAAAAAAAATCAAAGTATCCCCTAAATGAAAAGAAGGAGAAGAAGTAGGTGGAGTAGAAGCCTTAGGGTGAAGTTCACCATCATCCATCACTCTAAGTGAGGGAGTTTTAGAAAATATGAGACAATGAACCAAGGGAGGAGATGAAGAAGGGAGATGATCCTTGTGAAAATCCACATAGTTATGGGGAAGATTACTAATGTTCATGTAGCCAATGAAAATCCATCTAAACTCATGTTCAAGAACCACAGAGGTGCTAGGGAGGAAATCCACCACATCATCAGTTTATGAGATATCACATGAGAGAGGAGATGCTTGGGGCCCGTAGCTTGAAATTATTGTTAAAACATGATGTGAGAAACCAACCTAAGACAATAACACATTATTTTTATTGTCAACAACCTATATTCCAACTAATAAATAAGATAGGGAATTAGATGATCTATGACTTTACACTTGTTCTAAAACAAGAAGCCTTTACACAAAATTGAGGCCCTATCTAATGGTGAACTAAGAGCCACTGACATTATACAAGGGGGAGACTAGGCATAAACTATGTCAACTTAAAAGGGGAGGTCACAAACTCTTTGGAATGCCTACAACAAATAAACTCATCTATGAACTCATTAACATGAGTGTTAGAAAGGGGAGTAGAAGAGGTAGAGTCTCAATTACCCACCCATATTTAAATATCAATGAATATACTAATTATATTGGTAAATGATTTACTTAAAGTGGGGGAATCTATGTTTACCTACCTAATTTTGAAATGAACATCTTAATATATAAAATGGCCATAATTTGTCAAGATTAAATATGAAGATTTCATTTTATTAGTATTAATAATTATTTTGTGTACAACCCTAATTTGGATAAAAGGGATTATCCTATCATTTGTAGCATAAGGGTTAAGAATATATAAATGACAATTCACAAGGATGATAATCAGATCTACAGTAGGCCAATTGGGTGTTAAACTTAGATACAAGAATACACTGAATTTACAATGCTATGTATAGTCTAAATGTAGAAATTACAACTAAGATATGCATATAAATGAGAAAAAAGTAATATACTTGGTTGGTTATGATTTAACATAGTGTTAGATCTAGAACAGATAGGAAACAAGTTAGAAGATAGTTCTAAAATATTTGTTAGATTTTGGATCTAATGCTTTTAGAGATTTAGACACTAACATCAACCTAGGATAGTTACATCGACACTATTATCTAGGTTTAACACAAGCATCTTGTATAGAATACATGTTGTAAAAAGATGTGACCACTTAGATGCTTCTAGATTTGAATTTGCCTTTGCTTTAGTGCATTCAAATAGAGGTCATATACTATCATTCCTCATGAATGTTCAAACCCCTAGTTCTTTATCATCATTATGACCTTAGGGAAAATTGGGTTAGTGGGCACACAGTGTTGAGTTAACCCTAAAGACCCCACTATCAGAGGGAACTACCTACATAGCCAATACTCTAGAAGATGACCTCAGACTCATGCAATGAAAGTTTTAGTGGCCTATATTAAGAAAAAAATTAGAGGCCACTAGGTCAATCAATTTCACAATGGTGGTGAATTAGGTTAAAAGGTGTATAATAATGTAGGTGATTTAGGAGGTGTCACGTGGAAAATGTACTAATAAGAAGTATATGAATGTATAATATACAATGGATGTATTTGACTACATAATGTAGTCATATGAATTAGTTTATAAGGTGTATAATAACATAGGTCATGATTATAAGGTGTATAATAACGAATTAGTTTAGTCATGATTATATATGTCTAACATCATAACCTAACGTATGAATTTTAGAAGATTCAACGGATTCTTAGTTGTTTGATGGCTTGTAGATGATGATGTGTTAGATATTATAGTGAGAAATTAATTTAGGTACACTATGTATGATACATACTATTGGTAAAGAAATCAATTAAGCCATTCATAAACAACATAATTGAGAATACAAGATTATTTGACTACGTAATTTATTTATGAATTAAAAATATAAAATATTGTTTAGTAAACAACATAAATTTATCATGATTGATTTTAATTCAAGTATATTTGAAATACATACAAACTAAAACTCAAGTAGCTAGAACAACCCTTTTATAACATGTGCTTCATCATTGACATTTATTTGTACTATCTTAGTGACTTTTTCAATATATTCTTTGATTTTTGTATTGGTGACTCCTCTTCTTTCAGTAAGAGAAATATAAATTGAAATTGAACTTTCATATGGAAACTCATCCACCACATAACCTGAAATGTACAACCTAAAACATGTATCAATATTTTTATCCAATGTGTTTCAAAGTTTGGATTTGATAAAATATAGTGTACTAAATACCCTTTCATCTTCCACCGACTCCAAAATAATTTTCTAGCACAATTCATATTATATGCACCTAAATTCGCTCACCTACATTATTTTCACTAATATTCTTATTAGTTGACACTAATTTTTCTTAATCTAATTTATCTTGATAATATATCCCCCCTTCCTAGTAATTTATCTAATGTGCCCCATCAATATTTCATCATTCACTAACCTTATTCTATCCCACCAATCATTAATTTATCCTAAATCCTTGTTATCATATCCTAATAATATCTTGCCTATTATTTGGTAAATTTAAATTCCCAATGACCCACTTACTAGCCTATGCATAGGCTCTCCTACACCCCTAGTCCCTAATCACCTTCTAATCCCACCTAACACTCACCTAATCCCCCAGATGTTCATCATTAACCCTTAATAAGGATTATATAATATTGAAAATCTAGAACCTTCTCTATTCTCACCCCTCCTCTCTAAAATACTCTAAATCTAGAGTCTTCTAAGCAATTTTAAATTCTTTGGATAATTTCCATCCCTTGATCTCCTCCAACCAACTTCAAATATCCACCATTGATCTCTCCCTCCAAAATTTATTTAAACAACTCACTTCCTCCATGGAAGGCCATCTTGGAAAATCATAGTCTCCATGCCAAATAAATCTCAAGCATCCAACATAAACAATCATTTATCAAGAAACATCATTATGTCAAAAAACTGAGTCAAGGTAATCTTAATCCCAATCCTTTTGTTTTCACATTCAATTTAATCATGGTGTAGAAAATTTAGATTCAGGATCATAGTGATAGTTTTGAATTGTGTTCATCCATTTGCATTTTGGTCTTAATGACTCTATCACTTTACTTAGTGGTTTGAAGTTTGAGGTGATTAAATTAGATAGTTTAATCCAATATCTCAAATTTTAGGCTACATTTTAGCGACCACAGGGGATAATTTCTCCCAATTAATAGTTTTTCTTATTAATGGTGTTTTTTCTAGCTTGTAGCTCTGATCAATCTTATATTTTTAAAAATTTAAATGCATGGGTGGAAATTAAAACCTTGTATTGGTATTAATAACTTTGCAATCACAGTTTTGTCCTAAGACTTGTGACTTTGTGACTAACCATTTTACTTAACCACTAATGGTTGATAAAACCACAACTCATGAGTAGCAATTTTACCTCATGATTAGCAATATTGTCTATTCAAGTTGTGATACAGTCTATTTTTAGGTTTACTAAAAAATCATGACTTCATGAATCATGATTTTTCCCTGTAAGTGGTAGTTTTAAATTGTAGACTTACAGTTTTATAGGTTTTTCATTAACCTCTACCCTAATGGTTTTATTTTGACAATCTCTATCTACAGGAGGCTCATTATCACATAGTCAAGTGTATAACATTTTTTTATATTTCTATCCAAATAATTTTCATTTTGGGGTAACCACATTATCATAACAAATTTTTATCTTTGTAGATCTTACTATGTGGTTGGTAGGTGCAATAGGGAAGAGGCCAAGACTTGAAGATCATTTACAAATAAGACACACACTCAAACCTTAACCTTCCCCCATCATCAACAAAACTACAGGTCACAAAATTTTAGGGGTTGTGATATCATTTTATAGAATCATGGTATTGTAAGCCTAGTAGCGATTTTGCAAATTTCAATTAGTGCAAATAATTTTGCTAGTTTATCTACTAGTTATTGTTTATAGGGAAAATTTAGGAATGAATCAAAGTGAAATTAATCTTTTTAAATTCTAGATTTTTCCCATTTTTTTATATCAATATCTCATCTTAATATCCTTTTTTCCCAATAATCAATCTTTATTCTATCTTAATCATCTATAAATAAGTTTTTTTAGCATCTAAACAATCTACCATAACCTACTAAATCATCTATTTATAAGGTCAAAATCTTGAGGTTTTATAGTTTATCACAAAACTACAACTATCAATTTATAGTTAATAGTTCTTTTATCACTGTCAGACATAGTTTTATCTAACCGTCATGATTTTGCAATTTGACCATCATGGTTAGGCTAACTGCTACAAAATTGTAACTTGTAATTAGTGATTTTGCACTCTCTATTTGTGACTTTACACTATGTAGTTGTGATTTTGTGTTATTTTTTGTCCTTTTTAGTGCATTTTCAGAGTCATTTTTTTGTGATTTTAAAACCATTTTGGGCCTCCCACAAGGCCCCAAGAGCATTGCCCCTGGACCTCGTAAGGGGATCTACCCCTTGACCCTGCAATGGGTACTACCCCTTGACCCCACTAGGGGTTTCCACCCCCATACCCCCACAACATGGCCCACTCATCCCAAAGGAATTATATAGCAAAATCATGATTTTTAAGGGTGTTTTTTCTAAGGCCTATTAGACTAACATCTTGTTTCTTATAGGGGTGAATCTAGAGGCTATTTTGTTTTATCTAACTCATTCTTTTATAGGTCATTATTTTGGTCTGACATTTTGACTTGAAGGTTACCCCTCAAGATTGTTAATCAAAACTACTAATCATTGTCTTGCAGGTTACCTTCTTTTAGAGTGACAAAGTCAAACTACTAATCATGTTTTTGTAGGCCGCCTACCAAAGACTCTTTGTGACACCTTAAAAATCATTTTGAATCATTTTCATCATCTATCTTATATTGTATATATAATCATCTTGTTATATGTATATCTCTTTATTTTATATATTGTTATCTTTCATCTTGTAAATACATCATATTTTAATCTAATTGGTTAATTAATCTTTTAGTCTGCCTATTTATATCTTGAGGGCTATGATTAGTGTATGCTCTCCCTCTTGCATCTTTATGGTGATTCTTGAGGGGTTAAAAACTAATTATAAACCCCATTCCCTTTTTATTTTTCTATGGGGCTAGTGACTGTTAATTTCACCACCATGCACTAGTCCAAACTCCATGTTTTGGTGGAGTCTAAAAATTAGGAGAGCTATCATTCAGTGCCAAAGCATAATTCCCCATAAAGGGTTATATGGAGTGAGGGGCATTTAAGCTACAATATACAAGGTAGTTAGAAATCATCTTATATACTTGGGCCCCACTATACCTTCACATATACCAGGGATGTACCTAGATACCTTATGCAAACTTAACATAGGATTCTTCAACCATAATAGGCACCTAACTATCGGAGTCAGTATCAATTCCTAAGTAGCCATCATGTGAAAATGGGGTTGAGAGGGATTGGTTGATTCCATAATGGTTCACCAACTTACATCCTTACCCATAAAGTTATTAGATGGTGCAAGAATCAGGTTACACACCCTTGAGCTTATTAATCATAGGTCATGGTTTTCCTGTTTGGGTCTGTGTTGTGCTAAACTAGTGTTATTTATGAGTCGAGTTAGCCTTCACCCAGAAACCTATACACCTAGCTAGGTCCTTTGTAAAACCAATCTTGTACATCCTACCATCATTTTATACATATATATCTTGTATATCTTTGCCTCAATAAATCTTTCATATTTATATATCCTTGTCATCATCCCATTATGCATCCCTAAACCCTTCCTATTCTCACTATATTCACCTATCTTTATCCATCACCCCATCATCTTATATATCCTTCTCTTACCCACTTGTACATATATTTGTTCTCTTGTACATCCTTATAATCACATCCTATCATAGACCCATCCATCATTAATCACACCCTCATTATCTACATATCCTAATCACACCTTGTTTCATCTTCCACATTTTATCCTAAGTCCATCATCTTGACCTTAACCTCATCACCCATCTAATACAGTCTCATCCTCATCTTATCTTAGTTGGATCTTTAGGGTCTAAACTATCCCCATCTCATTTAAATTTCGCTTTATCATCCTCACTCGCATCCCATCATTCTCCTTCATCACTTCATCATCACTTATCATTATACTTATTATCCCTTATCCTAATCACTTTCATCACATAAATCATATCCCATCCTATCTTGAAAAAAATTGGTTTAAGGTTCTGAGCTAGTTTTCTTATCCACATCATCCTATCATCCTAATCCACTATCACTAATCCCATTGGTTAGATCTCTAGTCAATATTTTGATAGCATCTTATCACTTTATCAAATTTCAATCTAGTAAACCTATCATCAATCTAATCTCTATCACCCTTGCATGTTCATAACTAGCACCCATCATATCATCCTCTGGCTAGTTTGAATCTAGGAACCCATCAAATCCTCAATCCTTTTGTTATCATGACAACTAGGCATCATTGATAGGATGTTAACACCTATTGAACTCTTTATCTAAAATTTGACCTTAGTCATATATCATCCTAATCATATTTATTCCACCTCATCATCATCATCACCTATCATACTAGCTCAATCATTATACCTACTTTATTCAAGGGACCATACTTAATCATTAGCCTCCCTCCCATCATCCATCTCTTATCATTCATCCCCCATGGAGTTAGACCCTACTTTAATTGGCCAATACATAGTTGTCAACAAGGATGAGATCCTCCTACATCTTATTCTGATGGGTATACCACTATTCAAAGGTGTTGATCCCCTTTAATTTATTTCATGTCCTATCTAAATCCCTTCTTATGAGTCCTACACCAATCCTCCTTCCACTAGCCATAAACCATCGAATGACCATTCCCATACTATAAAAGAGAATCTAATTTTAGTCACATCGACTCTACCAATCCATCCACCTCATCACATCAATAATCACTTAAGCTAAAACCTAATGCTTCCACATTTAAGTCACATAATGAAATGGGTCCATATACCCCTCTTCTTATGTCCTTGGAATCTCTTTTTAAACAATTTTTTATTGCTAACATAATGGTTTATCCACTTATCTAACAAAATGATCCCACTAAACCTAGGTCCTCTTGGTATAAAGCTAATCAATATTGTGCATGTCACCAAACTTTGGGGCATACCATTAATCGATGTCATTTTTTCCAAGACTTTGTCCAAACCCTCATCAATTGTGGTAACATAATAATTGAGGATGAACCAGATGAGTCTCCATCCCTAGGTGCACAAGAAGAGGAATGCCAAGATTTCATTCTTGATCGAGCCTTTCCCTCTCTAAGCTAAGGTCAAGACACCAAACTCATATCCTCCATCAAATTTGAGTCTATTCCCCATGATCCTAGTCCTCCCATCTCTCATGAGTTCTTCCATATCCCTCTCATTGTCAAATCCATTTTTCTTCCATCCTCTCCCTCTCACCCATCACCTCAATTACCCCTTGATAAGAGGTTAATTGTAGACAATGAATCTCCTACTAGAAATATTGAATCTTGTACATCGAAGTTAGCATCAAAGTTGTCACAAGTCTTATCTACATCAAGATAATATTCTACACCAATATCTAAATCAGATTCCTCATCAAAAACATCATCCTTCATTGATATCACAATAGATGTTAATAATGCCTACCCTTTTAAAAATACTTCCAATCCACCACTATACATAATTTTGGGTCCCACTTAATAACAAAGTTCTTGTAAGATTTATCTATTGAAGATTTTTAGAGTGAATCTTATGTTCCTTTAGATGCATATACTACAACTAATCCTTATGATCTTTTAGCTGATCTTGAGGATATTTTCTTTGATGCCAAAACTGGGTCTCTTAAAAATCTTTATCAAGACCATACTACCCCATCACCACTCATTAACCTCATGAAACCATCTCCCCTACCCTCCTCCATCATAGATCTCTTTCTTCCCATTAATGATCACTTAATCACCTTCCTCCTTAAGGAAAAACATGAACATGTATCATTGGAGCCTTCCTCAAGTAATATAATGTGTGACACAAGTACAAAGGTCCAAGACCACATTCCAAAAGTCATAAATCATAATAAATTCATCCTTGATCCTTTCAATCAAAATTAAGAATATTCTAATCATCAAACTAATCTAAATATTTATTCCCCTAGTAAAGCCCAAAATCTAACACTAAGGCCATATTCAAGTCAAAATAAGCATATATCAAGTAAAAAATCAATCTCCTATAGTGAAGACCAAAATCAAGCACTAGCAGGTAGTCAAGATCCAAATAATGTCAAAATCATGACCGATCATCTAACAAGTAATTAGATCAGAGATGAATCACAAAGACAAAGTGTCTTGGATCTCTTATAGTCTTTTGTTAATTAGCACTAATTAAATGAAGCATGTCCCACATCTCCAGTGATGTATGTGACTATTACTCCTAATCCTCCATCACCCATCTTACCATCCTATCCTAATCCTATCATATATCAAAATCAAGCTCTAATTTAATCGATACCTCAAATTACCTACTCAAGCAACATCATCTCTTCTAGGGATAATAAAGATACATGGTCTTGATATTTGGAGGGGTCTCTATCAAGAATTATCAAATCTCATATAGACCCTAATACATCTAGTATCATGATCACATCATCACACATCCCTAGAATGTTGACAACTTTAGTCTCATACCCATACCTAATAAATCAAGATGCTATCCAAAAGTTAAAAAAAAAAGTCAAAAACAAAATCATTTATCTAATGGTGAAAACCAATCTTCTCACACCTTAGGGAAGTACCATGATTAAAACCACTTTTTGGCATCATGGTAAAATAATAAATTATTTGCATTATACCTCAACACTTGGGGAAACAATCCATCCTTCTTGACCATCAAGCCCTTCCCTCATCACACCCCTCACCAACTTTTTTTATATTCCCCATCCACATCATCCTTATAGATCTTATCCCTTAGTCCATTGTCCCTACCCATCATTTTCCATCATATCACATACCTTCCCATCTTGACCTTTCTTAAAGGAATGGAAGGTGTCTTGAGAAATTTTGGAATCATCTGGGTGTATCCTTCAATGGATACTCAGGTAACTAAACATATAGTTCCTTCATGATGTGGTTATTGGAAATTCCTAGTCCATTCTTCCTTGGTCCTCATCCCCTTTTTCACATTCTGCTTATCCTCTTATCACTCATCTATCATTCCATCCATCCTTATCCTAGTTACTAGTCTTGGTATTCCCTTCTCTAGTAACCCCATTTATATAATGTACATACATATTCTAAAAATCCCTAAAATTTGAAATACTCCCCAAAGCACTAAAAATCATAAAATTTGTAAAAGCCAAAAATAATCATGTCTTTTATTTTATCTTGAATCCCCTCATCACATCCATCTCTTTTCATCTCATATCATCCCAATTGTCATCTTCAAACACTATGTTTGGTCTTCAAACTAAATCGAAGCAGTCACCCATCCCACCATATCTTTATCATCCTTTTGGTTAGGTATTACTGACATCCATAGCCTTGTCAAAGAATTTAATCTGGTACCCATCACTCCCTATTAGTGCCTTTTCATACCTATCACCCATAAAATCACCTCCTTGATAAATATGGAATGTACTTGATCCCGTCACTATCTTTATCATTACCTTTTCATACCTAGCACCCATCATATCACTCTTTGCTAGTATGAAAGGTATTTGATCTGATCATCTCCTAGTCTCCTTGCTAGATTGGATTCTTGTAGGGCCTTATCTATTGGTAATCCTTGGTCATTAATCTTCTAAATCACCTTCCTTCGCCACTTTTCAATTTGATTTCAAGACCAAACTGGTATTCAAATACCTTATCATGTCATCCATACTTCTATCCAAAACTAGAGGCAACATCTCATCCTAATCCTAATCATGATCATCCTATCCAAAATCAAATTCTATCCTAAGATCTCAATTAGCATAATGATCATCTTAGTACATATCATTACCCATCACTCGTCCCATCATTTGACAAGACATTATGTCACTACATGTATAAACTTGTGTGTGTTATTTGTTTATTTTGCTTGTCTTATTTGATTGTCTTTTATCATGTATATATCATGTTTATCATGTCTTTTTATCTATATTGACAATGAAAATGGATGTTATGAGGTCACTAAAATAATAAGTACCCTTGATGATATCGAGTTCACTATTTGCCCATGCAATTTGGCACAATATCCTCTTGGTTATGCTTCTATCATGGGGCATTTTATCACATTCTATATATTTATTAGATTGCTTAGTCTATGATGAATCTTATGAAACTTTTGATGGCTTGATCATCTACATCCTCATCCTTCATTTAATCATCTCATCATCCTTATCCCCATCACTAATCTAATCCTTTTGACCCATCTACTTAACATTCAAGCACTAACATAATTCTCTAATAACTAATCATATTCACCATCACCATCTTCTAATCCATAAATTATCATTTATCCCTGAGTCATAACTAAATCATCCTAAGGTCTTTTTAGACTATATAAGAAACACTTGGCCACTTTTCATTGCCTAAAAATAGATCATCCACTATCTCCTCTCTCTTTCCCTTACATGTGTCTTTGCTCAGGGAATCATAGATACTCATTGGTCACTCAATCATATCTTTCCTTTTATATCATCACCTACATCATATTAATCACTTTATCTTTGATCTAGACCCATAATCAATCCTATCAAATCCTTTTCTATCATGGACTATATCTCTCCTATGCATGTGTCCTTTCACGGGATACGTCTAAATGCTTGTGGCCTTTTAATCCTATCATCATCATGTTATGGTTGATTCCCCCTTGGGATGTGTCAACAACTATAACACTTATCATCTTAACTCCTTGCGCATGTGTCTTTTCCAAGGGAATCATCAATGTGTAGCTTACTACTCAGGTTGATCATCTTCTTCATCTTATATCTCACACTTGGCATCCCATCCCCTTGTTTATTCATTGCATCCCACCCATCATTTATTCTTTTGAGAGGCCATCCATCTCATTCTTCCCTGCATGTCACCTTAAGGGGGAATCATATCCACTAACATAGTCTAAAAACATTCATCCATGACATGGTTTTTATTTTAAAGACCATTAATCCTTCCACTTCATGAACTTGCAATGCCCTTTCAAAGAGGGGGAAAATGTATGCACCAAAATTCACTCACCTACATTATTGTCACTAATATTCCTATTAGTCGACACTAATTATACTTAATATAATTTATCCCACTAATATATCCCCCCTTTCTAGTCATTTATCTAATGTTTCCCATCAATATTTCATCATTCAATTACCTTATTTTATCCCACTAGTCATTAATTTATCCTAAATCCCCATTATCTTATCCTAATCCTATCTTACCTATTACTTGGGAATTTTAAATTCCCAACAACCCACCTACTAGCATATTCCTAGGATTTCTTACACCCCTAGTCCCTAATCACCTTCTAATCCCACTTAACACTCACCTAATCCCCCATGTAATCATCATTAACCCTTAAGAAGGATTCTAGGATCCTTTAAATCTATAACCTTCTCTTTTCTCACCCCTCCTCTCTAGAATCCTCTAAATCTAGAGGATTCTAAGGAATTTTAAATTCTTTGGATGATTTCCATCCCTTGATCTCCTCCAACCAACTTCAAATATTCACCATTGATCTCTCACTCTAAAATATATTTAAACAACTCACTTCCTCCATGGAAGGCCATCTTGGAAAATCATAGTCTCTAGGCCAAATCAATCTCAAGTATTCAACATCAAAAATCATTGATCAAGAAACATCATTATGTCAAAAATATGCGTCAGTGTAATTATAATCCTAATCCTTTTTTTTTCATATCCATTTAATCATGGTGTAGAGAATTTAACTTTAGGATCATAGTGTTGGTTTTGAATTGTGTTCATCCATTTGCATTTTGGTCTTAATGGTTCTATCACTTTACTTAGTGATTAAAATTTTGAGGTGATGAAATTATATAGTTTAATCCAATAGCTTAAATTTTAGGCTACACATATAGCCAATAATATTTTCTAATTCTTTTTTGTAGAACACTAATGAGATACAGTTTCTTCCATAGCCTTGTAATAACACCCATTTTTATTAGTTCATCTAAGGTCAGGTATTGTTCAACCTTTGTGATTCCAAAATTTAATGTCTATTTTTTCTATAAATCCTTTTTCAAAATACCCTCAACTTCAGCTCCATTAATTTGTATAGACTCACTGAAATGATTAATAAGAGTACCCATGTATTAAATAACTTGTTATTTTTTACCATGTAGATTATTCTAAAATATAGGATTCATAACTCCTATGGCTTCAATAAACTCATCCCTTTGGAATCGATCTCAAATTTTATTAGATAATATTTCTAAAATGTTACTCAATTTAATTCATGTCTCATCTATAACATTATCATATAGGACTCATGATATATGCACTTCTTCAATTTCTGCTCCAGACACATGAAATAGTCTTTGAAAAGTGTGTAGTGGTATCTCATTTCCATTAAATACAATACAAACAGGATCATTATTATTGAATTTAAAATAGTTTTTGGGGTCCTTAATATCTATTGAAATTTTCCAAACTGTCAAATATTCATCCCTTAAAATTTCCATTCAAGTAGTATAATATATCAAGAGATTGAAAAACATGTTTCCTCAACCATATGAAGTCAAAAATATATATAGATCTCTCTTATGCATGTTTCATCAAATAATGTTTTTATTTCAACATGGGAAAAATACCATGCAATGTTAACAGGGTTTCAAAATCTGTCAAATGATATAATAAATCTTTTGCCTTGTCAACATCCATCCTATATTTAAACATAAAAACTATCAATGATTGATTTTCTTCAAATATTCTACATGCGGGTTCATACATGGAAATCCATCTTATATCAACATCTTTTAATATTTTTTACCATTAGTCACTCCAATCATAAATTTATAAAACTCTAAAAACCTTTTTGGACTACTTGACATGTACGCATGTAAGTAATGTATAAGCTCCTCCACTTTTGCTACATTTTGAAATGTGCTAACAATGTTGTAATCAAGATTCATTCTATGTGCCATGTAATGGATTGGAGTCATATATGGGACAACTATTGTTTGTAGGCAAACACGCAGACCAATTTTGTTTCCCTATATTATTGATGTACCATCTACACCAACTCACACTAACTTTGTACCTATATCATAATAATTCATCCCAACAATATCTACCAAATTAGAAATAACCAATTTGGAAATGTTCTCAGCAATGCAATTTTCCTTCATTTTAATTTTAGATAATAGGTGAGGTTTCCTTGAATGGTTATCAAATACATGTGTGAAAACCCATGATGTGTTTCCAACTGCTATTGCCTCATCAATGAACAATGAGATAAAACATGTTGCTTTTACTTTTTCCTTTAAATCCTCCTTTTCAATCATCATAAGACATTTTGACATATCCCAAGCACTAGTATCTGACCAATGTGATTGAGGAATGTTATGCAATCTAATATGCTAAAAAAAAATCTTGTAATCTAAAAAATTAGAGATTAGTGTGCCTCCTTTTAGAATGTCATATAAAGTGGAAAAATATATATTTTTGGCAAGTAGATTAACTTGCGAAACTTTTCCAAACTGAGTTGTGATTGTTCCTCCTTTTTTAGTGAGATGTTATTAATGCTTGTGATGATTTTCATACTCTTTTGCATAACATTTACGCATGCATTTTTTTACATTTTTTCATATCACTATTTTTTTATTTGTCCATCTTTGTCTTTTATCAACTCATATATTTTACCACAATGTTTCTCAATTGTGTCCAATTTGAGTTGCATTTTGTGTTCCTTTCCATGTTTCTAAATGCATATTATACATTTTTATTATGTTGGTGTTTTGGTACTATTTTCATATTTTATATGTTAGGATCTTAGATTATAATTGATTACTTTTTTATAAGCAACTAAATATGGAATTGAAACCAGAAGTAATAAGTAACTAGAAATCAGAAACAACAAATAATATGAGATACGAGAAACAACCAATCTATGTTAAACTCTTCCAAAAAGAAATACAATGAAGAAATATCTCTCTCCTTACACCTCTCAGATGTATAGTAATTCTCCCTCAAGAGTTATCTCTCTCTCTCAATCAATTATAACCAACTCAATTACTGAATTGTCTTCCCCCCAAATTACAATACTACCCCATGGGTCTCTTAAATAGAATTGAAAGCAAACAATAATTAGAAAAATAGACTCAAGACTAATTTTAGTTTTTACATGCAAACTAACTATTCTCTTAAAAATAGAAAATATGGAAACATCTGGAAATGCACAGAAGTCGGTGTCAGTCTGAAGATGACCGATGTCGGCTGACCCCTAACCAATGTCGATTGGGTCTGACCGATGCTGGTGGACCCTAACCAATGTTGGTTACTGTGTAAGCCTAGAAACCTCCAAATTAGCTCATTAGTGAAGCTTTTAGCTATATAACTCAACAATCTCCCACTTGAAGATAAACAGCTGCACCTGTACCTGTACAGTAACATCATCTAAACATCTCTGGCTTGTTTCTCCCTCTTCAAGTTCAATCTTGAAGACCAACAAAAGTTGAATGAAGAGTCAACTTCTCCTTTGTTATTGGCTTTGTTAACATATCAGCAGGGTTCTTATCCATGTGGATCTTTTCTAGCTTCAACTGTCCATCCTCTAATACCTATCTAATGAAGTGGTACCTAAGCTGTATATGTTTGGTTCTTGAATGAAAGGCTGAATTCTTTGCCAAATGAATTGCACTTTGACTATCACTGTACAATCTGCAACTCTCTTGCTCCTTTCCCAACTCTTCCATGAACTGAGTCATCTAAATCATTTCCTTGCTAGCCTCTGTGACTGCAAAGTATTCTGCCTCTGTAGTAGACAAGGTAACAACCTTCTGCAACATTGAAATCTATCTAACCGCCATTCCACCAATAGTGAACACATATCCTGTGGTGCTTATCCTACCATCCAAGTCACCTACCATATCTAAATCTACATACCCATGTAGATAAGTGTTTGACCCTCCATAGCATAAATACCTACTATTGGTCCCTCTTAGATATCTGAGAATCCACTGAACTACTTTCCAGTGTTCCTTTCCTAGATTGGCCATAAATTTGCTGACAACTCCCACTGCTTGGGCAATATCTAGTCTAGTACATACCATTGCATACATCAAGCTCCCAAATGCTGAAGCATATGTAACTCTACTTATGTACTCAACCTCATCATGTGATTTAGGACACTATTCTTTGCTCAACTTGAAGTGTCCAGCCATAGGTGTGCTTACTGGTTTTGCATCCTACATATTGAACCTCTCCAACACCTTATTCATGTAATCCTCTTGAGACAAAATCAAACTGTGATTTTTCCTATCTCTCTTAATACTCATGCCAAGGATTTTCTTTGCTGCTCCTAAATCCTTCATGGCAAATGTGTGAGCTAATTTTACCTTAATCTTAGTAATTTCTTGCATGTGTGAACCTGCAACAAGCATATCATCTACATACAGTAACATGATAATATAACTACCATTATCCAATCTATTAAAATAAACACAATGGTCATATTGACATTTACTAAAGCCATGCTCTATCATAAACCTATCAAACCTCAAATACCATTGTCTTAGAGCTTACTTAAGACCATATAAGCTTTTCTTCAACCTGCACACAAGTTTCTCCTTACCTTTGACCTTAAAACCTTCTGGTTGATCCATATATATCTCTTCATCCAAATCTCTATGAAGAAATGTTGTCTTAACATCAAGCTACTCAAGATGCAAATCCTTAATAACAACTAAAGACAATAAATTTTGAATAAAAGTCATCTTTACTACAGGAGAAAAAATTTCACCAAAATCAATACCTGGTTTCTATGTAAATCCATTTACTACCAACCTAGCCTTATGTCTCATTTGTCCATTCTCTCCTTCCTTTAACCTGTATACCCATTTGTTTTTCAGTGCTTTCTTTTCGGTTGGCAACTCAACCAAATCCCACATATGGTTCTCTTCTAAGGAATCAATTTCCTCATTCATGCCATGCTCCCACTGTTTCTGGATTCTACCTGCATTGCCTCATCAAAACTTTATGGTTCTCCACCATCAGTGAGTAACAAGTAATATAAAGAAGGGGAATAATGAATTGGAGGTTTACTTACCCTTTCAGACCTCCTTATGGGCGTTTGAGACTCATTTACAGCTTACTATCTGCCCAAATTTTCTTACTGATAGTGACTGATCCTGGTCATCTCTAATCGATGTCGGTATGCACCCGACCGACATCAGTTCCATCTGATTGACAGCAATTTCCACCTGGTTGACATCAGTTTCCACCTGATCGATGTTGGTCCCTACCTGACTGACGTTGGTCTCTGTGTTTTTTTGTGAGTGATGATTTTTACTTGCGAGCTCATTTTGGATCATAACCTCTTCCAAATCAAGATTGCCTTGCTCAGAATTATTTAGCCTCTTGAGTTGATCACTGTACATCACCTTCTCATTGAAAACTACATCACAACTTCTAATAATTTTGTTAGTTTCTAAATTCCACAACTGGAATCTGAAATCTCCAAAACCATAACCAATGAAAGTGCACCACATAGATTTAGCATCTAGCTTCTTTCTATTTTCTTTATCAACATGCACAAAAGCTCCAGAACCAAAAACTCTGAGAAATGAAAGATCTACCTTTTTACCTGTCTAAGTCTCTTCTAGAATTCCACCATCTAGTGCAGTAGAAGGTCCTCTGTTAATCAGGTAAACTGTAGTATCTACAGCTTCTGCCCAAAACTATAAGAGCAAACCAACATGCAACCTCATACTCCGTGCACACTTCCTTATTGTTCTATTCATCCTTTCAACAACTCCATTTCACTAAGGTGTCCTTGGAACCATCCTTTCCCTATGTATTCCACTCATAGAATAGTAACTATTGAATTTATTGTTGCAGTACTCACCACCATTGTTAGATCTAAGGCACTTCAATCTCAAACCTGTTTCATTCTCAACCAAAGCTTTTCATTTCTTAAATGTGTCAAAAACATCAAATTTCCTCTTTATGCAATAAACCCATACCTTTCTTGTAGCATCATCAATGAAAGAAACATAATACTGTGATCCTCTAATAGAAGCTATCTGAGCTTGTCCCCACACATCTGTGTGAACAAGCTCCAACTTGTGCTTCTTCTTTGTTGACCTAGTTTTGAGAAATTTCACTTTCTTCTATTTCTCAAAAATACAATGCTCACAGAAATCTAGATCTATGCTTTTCAAATACGAAAGCTTGCCTTTTGACTTAAGAACATTCATTCCCTTCTCACTCATGTGACCAAGCCTATAGTGCCACAACTTTGCATCTACATCTGAAGTAGATAAAACAAAAGGAGAATAATTAGTAATACAAGTAGATAGATAAAGTGTATCTACTCTCTTACCTTTTGCTAATATAAGTGTACCCTTGGTAACTTTCCAAGATTCAGCTATGAGAGTTACTATGCAACCCTCATCACCCAACTTTCCTACAGAAATTAGATTCCTCTTCAGGATGGGTACATTCATGACATCCTTCAACACCCATGTGTTTCCATTCTATAATTTCAGCTGCACTTTTCCTTGGCCAACAATTTTACAAGCTCATCATCCCTTAAATAAACTTTTCCAAAATCTCCATGGACATAATCATTGAAAAATTCTCTATTTGGGGTTGTATGGAAAGAGGCACCAGAATCTAAAACCCATGATTCTACTTTATTATCCAAAGAAAATATAAGAGCATCCTGTGCAACAATACCTGCAACTTTTGCTTCTTTATTACCTTCATGTTGATTTTCTTTGTTATCCTTCAACCAACAATCTGTCTTTGCATGCCCTTTCTTTCCACAATTCCAATAGGTTATTCTTCCATTTCTGGATTTAGATCTACTTCCCATCTTGACCTTGATTTCCCTTGCTTGCCCTTCTCTCTTTGCCTTCCCCTGCTTTCAACACTTAAAGCATTACCTAATTTTTTCCTTGTGCTTTTCTTGCAAATTCATTCATTCAAGATTACACTAACAACATCATCAACTTTCAAGATATTTGAAGCATATGCAGTATTACTAACTACCATTACCAAACTTGCCAACTTTTAGGTAAAAAGCATAAGATTAAGAGAGCCTTAATTTCATTATCAAAAACTATTTTGCCTGAATTTAACTGATTTACTATTGTATGGAAATCATTAAGATGACTAGATACAAATCCACCTTCCTGCATTTGCAAATTAAATAATTGCTTCAAAAGATATACCTTATTCGAAGCTGAGGGTTTTTCATATAAATTTTTCAAAGTATCCATTAACTCTACCGTTGTCTTTGCCTGTGATAAGTTGGAAAACATAGAAGCTACCAGGCTCAACCTTATAGATCCAAGAGCGTTTCTATCAAGAACATTCCATTCTTCATCTTCCATATCTGTGGGCTTCCTTAAAACCCCACCCAACGGTAAATATAGATCTTTCTGATATAAATAATCTTCAATTTGCATCCTCCATAATTGATAATTCTTTTTATTTAATTTCTCCATTCTTAGTTTACTTTTTTCTGCCATTGCTTTGCTCCCACTCAATCAAAAACCCCTGTGAGTGAATTCTGTAATCAACAAACACTAACATGCTCTGATACCAGTTGTTAGTGTTTAGATCTCTGATACCAGTTGTTAGTGTTTAGAGCTATGATACCAGTTGTTAGGATCTTAGAGTATAATTGATTACTTTTATATAAGCAACTAAACATGAAATTGAAACCAAAAGTAATAACTAGAAATCAGAAACATCAAATAATAAGAGATACGAGAAACAACCAATCTGTATTAAACTCTTCCAGAATGAAATACAATGAAGAAATATCTCTCTCCTCACACCTCTCAGATGTACAGTAATTCTCCCTCAAGAGTTCTCTCTCTCTCTCAATCAATTACAACCAAGTCAATTACTGAATTGTCTTCCCCCCAATTACAATACTGCCCCATGGGTCTCTTAAATGGAATTAAAAGCAAACAATAATTAGAAAAATAGACTCAAGACTAATTTTAGTCTTTACATGCAAACTAATTGTTTTTCTAAAAATAGAAAATCTGGAAACATATGAAAACGCATAGAAGTCGGTGTTGGTCTGAAGATGACCGATGCCGACCGACCCCTAACTGATATTGATTGGTTCTGACCAATTCTGATCGATGCTGATTGACCCTAATCGATGTCGGTTGGTTCTGACCGATGCCAGTTACTGTGTAAGCCTAGCAACCTCCACATTAGCTCATTAGTGAAGCTTTTAGCTCCACAACTCAATAGTATAGATTAAATAAATGGGTATTCAACTTCCTAATCAAATTTAAATGACCTTCCAATTGTACATGTACTTCTCTTCTTTCACATAGATTTTTTACTAATTTTTTCAATTGAAGATTGTGTTGGCTAAGTAGAAATCTCATCTGATGGTGTTGGGTACTCATTATGTACATCCATGATGATGTCTTCCAGTGTTCTTTTCCTTGAATTTTATGAGAGCATTTCATACCCTAGGACGTCTTTCAATGGAGGCATATCTTAAAAAGGGGTATAAATGGATTTTTCTTGTAAAATGGGTACAAACATTGTAATTATTATTAAAACTTAGTTATTAAGACAAATGTGTATGGAATTAACAATACAATATATCATATAATATTTAGTACCTATGTTTATAATTTAATATCTAGGGACGTCTTCCAGTGGAGATATATATTCAAAACTATTATTATTGGATTTTGCATACAAAATGGTTGTAGACTAATTATTAATAAAAATGATAACAAAACTATAAATAAATAACACTAAATCAAATAATATTTAGTACCTCTATATGATATTTCATACCTAGGTACACCTTCTAATGGAGGCATATTTTCAAAACTATTATCATTGGGTTCTACATGAAAAATGGTTGTAAACTAATTATTAATAATTATTGTAACAAAAATATAAATAAATAAATGAATAGTAAATCAAATAATATTTAGTACATCTATCTGTCATTTCATGCCCAGGTATGTCTTCTAATGGAGACATATTTTAAATTGTATTATCATTGGATTCTACATGTAAAATGGTTTAATAAATTAATTATTAATGAACCTTAATAGTAATGAATAAATAATAATATTTTATAAATTAATATTTATACCTATGTTTGTCCTCTGGTTGAAATAAGATAACAGGTTGTTTATTTTCTAAATTTCCTTGATGCCATCAAATCAAAACTACACATAAATAACAATCGCTCGATTACTGCACATAGATGACTAACTATTCCATGTAGTCACCTGATTGATAGTTGTAGTTTCTTGACTACTCCATGTAGTCACTTGAATGCTCCACTAGTTGCCCAACAACTATCTATAGTCATTCAATACCTTCTTGTTATCGTTCATCACCTTCTAACTATCATCCATCACTTGGTTATTGTCTCTTGACTATTGGTTGTAGAATCATGACAACATAATTCTGAAAAGAACATAGAAGAGTGAATACCATATATATATATATAATGGTAAATCCCCCAAATTGGATTTCTTGGACCTAATGATATACATTTTAAAGGATAAATTTATTTTAAAAATTAGGCAAGCCGATCCTTAAATTTAAATTCTACCATAAAATTTAGGTGATCCCATGCTACCAAGTAGCCCAAAAAATTACCAAATGTTGACTTAAAAAAATGGAATATTTATTAACTAATGAAGATTCACGACTAAAAAAATACCTATACTCATGTAGTTCTCCCCTATGTGTTGGATTGTGTGTGAATCATGTAATATTATACAAATTAAGTATAATAGTGACCTAGCTTATAACTTGGAAAATTAGGCTCTTGGGTTGATCCTTTAGTACCTCAGACTTGTAAATGTGTTGTACTTATGATTGGTATGGAAATAGGGAAGCTATGTTCAATTAAATGCCTGATAGAGTGCTTTTGATAAGTTACCTTGGTCTCTTTGGTGTTTGATATTTTATTTATATCAATCCCTTTAGAGTAATAAATCACATTAAAGCACTTAGGTTGACCATTAGGATACATTTTATTTACACATTAGATAACTTTAGGGCACCGAACACTTGCATTGGGTTAGGACACTAACATTAATGTTAGTTTTTACCTAGAAATTAGTGTTTAGGGAGCAAAAATGTAGATACAAGTTCAAAAAATGTAGAGATGGAAGATAAGTACATTTTAAGAATTCTAGGTAAGATAGAAGATCTAGGTCATTAATATAATACTTGTTAGACTAAGAGATATAAGCTAAGGGGCACACGATATAATAGATGTGAGACTTACAAAAGTGAGAAAGGTCTATAACTGAGAGGAATAACCAAGGTCTGAGTTTTCCAAGTGTACAAGGCTGAGGTGTTATATAATTCATGTATAACATCTACATTTCCCCCCTTTAATATGGTAATGAAATTACTATTTTAAGGGAATAGAATGTGTACTTGGGTCTGTATAACATACCTTGTAGTTACATGTGCCCAATTTTAGTGATTTATTGATGACTGACTTGCAACTAAGAACATGTTACATTATATAATTAGTGCATATAATCTAGGTTTAAAATACTTGAAATAGATTAAAATTGAAAGATCAAGGTTTAGGAATCCAACTATGTGTCGATGTAACTGCCTTACCTATTACAAATTGACTTGAAAAAAATGTATCATTATAAGGCTCTGAAACTGAGATTAGGAAAAATATAGATAAATATTTGAAGCACATATATCAAAAGGAGATAGATAGATAGATACATAGAAAGAGAGATTATAAGGACCATACCCCTAACCTTGGAGAAAAAATGAGTTTCCACTAAGCAGTTGAGATTAGCTCAACCATGCAACTTAATGATACTTATAACCTAAGGAGGTTGGATGATACAATCAATTCTAATCTAAAAACTTAGCAAGATTAAGTGATTTTATCACCTGGACCATACCAAAAGGTGAACTAATTACTATAGTAATTGGTTTGATAAAGTCCATAAAATTCTATGATATGGTAACAATCCATAGAAGAGTTTTAGAATCTTAATTTGATTTATATTTTGTAATATTAGTACACATTACATAACATATGCAACTTAGATATGTCTCATATTAAAATGATGTATAAAAATGGTACTAATATATATAATTCTACCATAAATATGAATTTTAATTATATAATTATGTGTTTTGGATAATTTAGATTTGAATGAGTGTGGAGAACATGATTTCAATGTGCTGAATGAATGTGAAGAAAAAGATTTCAAAGCATGACCCCACTGAATCTAATAATTATTCCAAGTGTGGACAATAAGACCCTACTAATATGCCTCCCTTTAAGGTGAGGGAAAGGTAGGAATAGGTAGTTACCTTAACTCAAAAGGATAAGACAACTATATAATTTTTGAATGTAACCATGTAGCATATTGAAGGAACATGTTTAAGTATATATAAAATTAAAATGCATAGAACCAATGTAATCATATGAATGCCTAAGATGCATGATAAGAATATGGAAACATATAGATAGTAATATTACAATCTCAACAATAAAATCAATCACACACACAAGATCACTCAAAAACAAGTCAAAAGGCAATGGTCCAAGGAGACCGAAAATAAGGGGCATGTTCAAATGTCACACAAGGGACATGAATTATTCAAATGTCCATAAAAGTAAGAATGACATATTTAAATGTCCATACAAAAAATGACATATATAAATGTCAATGAAAGTATACATAGACATGGGGTCCTCAAGCAAAGGAGCATATTCAAATGCACAAACAAGAAAGACAAGACACTCAAGGAAGTGCATAAAGTAAAGTATAAACAACCATCATAAACATGTCATAGTAGCCCATGGATCCAATGTGTTAGATAAAAATGTCAAGTGTATAGCATATCAAGTACCCTATGTAAGATATAATCATGGATATATGCATGTGTAAGTACATATGTAAGCTCAAACATGATAATGTAGATTGATTATCAAATCATATAACTTATGTTTATCAAGATCAAAGAAGTGAATGCCTCTAATGTATGCATGATATGAGTAGAGAGAAATACCAAATCCAAAAATAAGTGTAGATCATGTATTTGTGTATGCTTGTATCACACTCAAGTAGAAGTGTGACACACGTGTATGTAGGAGTAACTAAGTATGCCATCCATCAACATATAACTAACACATAGATGCCAAGGAGTGAATAAAACATGTAGGTGCTAAAAGGTATTTTTAGATTTTTGAATGTTTTAGAATTTTTTAGTATTTTTTGAAATATTTGAAGGGAATACTTTATGATCTCATCCAATGGATAGGCATAGGTATTTCCCTACTTGGTGCCTAATAACCTTAATTTGGATATTTTACATTGTTTGCATCATGATTGGATAGGTTGAAAAGGTACATAGCATGTTCCTCCTCATGTTTTGCATATGTAGTAGAAGTAATGTTATCATTTTGAATATGTATTAAATTCCTTGTATGAAGAAAGGAAACATCTTAATCATTTGGATTAATGTTTGTTTCCCCTTGGTATAGCCAAATATTTTTTAGTGTAAGTATATATGGAGACGTGGTGGGCATTACCCAAACTAGTGTTTGAATTGCTTTAAGACCACAAGCAATTGGTATTACTAATGTTGTCCAAGGAGTCTTTCCAACCTCTTTTGTTTTTTAAGTTTGTTAGATGGAATCCAATTTATTGTAATCATCTTAAATTTCAAGTAGTTTTTGCTAGTGTAGGATTAGTATGGTTATGCTAAAAATAAACACCACCCATGTATAAGGTAATTTTTAAATCTTGTTAGTGTGGATGCTTTTTGTGTTGTTCACTTTGAGATTCTTTCATGAGATGTGGACCTTGGATTGGCCCCATATTAAGTAGCATTTGTAAAATGGTCATATAATTATTAGGAATACCACATTTTTCTTCATAATGTTCCTTACGTAAGTTATCTCCATGCTTTGTGTGAGCGATAAAACTTTTATATTTGGAGGGAGATATGTTAAGTTATATTGAATGAGTAATTATAAATGAAGCATATCTATACACGTCATTATATAAATAGGTAAATGACTCATATTGTTTATGAAATTCTCTTTCTTTTAATGGAGAAAGAAGGCCTCTACTAAAGATAAATCACAATTCCAATTATGAAGGTCTAAATGCTAACTCATAAGATGTACTTTTGAATCAAATAGTATAATCTTGAAGGGATTCATCATCATGTTGTTTTAAATTGTGTAAAGGTTCTAATGTAAGTTTTGGCACCTTGTGGATATTGAAAGCCATGAGTAATGCATATTGAAATTGTAATAAAGTGTTTAAGGAACCCTTTGGTAAACTATAGAACCAATTTTGAGCCTCACTAAAAATACTCATAAGGAGAACCTTGATCAATAGTTTTCCATCTTGTGCCCATTGACCAAAATAATGTAGATAGTTAATAATGTGGTCGAATGGGCCCTTGTGTCTCAAAATGAGAGGTAAATCTATTAATTCAAAATATTTTGGATAAGGATATTTAAGTATACATTTTTCAAGAGGTTGATTATTGAATGAGGTTACATGCGTATTATTATTATGGAGATACATTTGAATTTGAAGTATAAAAACTTAATTTTGAAGATCCCTAATAGTGGTCATCATAGACATAAGATATTATAAGGGAATAAAGGTGTTTGTTATAGATGTTATCAATGGTTGTAACCCACCACCTTTTTAAAATATAGGCATATGAGTATTTTCATCCTCATGTATAACATGTACAAGTTTATTATCACTAAATTTAGTATATTTCAATAGTGGTATGGGATATTTTAACTTTGGTACTTTTTTTATCTCAATTTGAGCTTGAAAAATATTTAGTTGAGGTCCCTCTTTTGGTATATAATTTGTTTCTAATAAATGTATGATGGAACTATAATTTTTGCTAAGGTAATAATGTTTTGGAATGTAATAATTATGGGGGTGTGAATTAATTTCTTGAAGGCATGTCCCCCTTATAAATTATTTGTAAATCATTCAAAATTTATTGATGTATTTGCCTAACTTTTTGATGATTAAATGGAGTTTCTTGGTCATATGTACCCACTTATGTGGTAACATGTGCATGAAGGTCATGCTTAGATGTCCTTTTTTTGTATGGACTCATGGAATTTTCTAAACATCCTAAGCCTTTTTGAGATATATCATTTTTAGGAATAATAGGCTGAAATATATCGTATTCATGTTTTCCTAATCATTGGCCTTTGTTTCGATACTTTTGTGGATATCAAAGACCAAAATCATATGATGGTTGTGTATGAGATATGGGTAAAGGACATTTATCTTCATTAATATGGATCAACTCATCTCTTGAAATGATAAGAACATGGATTTGATTAAAGGGATAGAAACTACTGCCATTCAAGGCTTTGAGGTTAAAATATTTAGTAGTTGGAAAGATACAAAAATAATCAATTTTTACCCCTTATTTGATATAAATTTGGAGCATTTCATAATCATATTCATCAAATAAATCAATATCATCCATGATAAAATATACAAAGTAAGTAAATATTAGGACAAATAAGGTATTACACATCCTATAGGGTATGATTGAGCAAAAATTATGTTCAAAGATCAGGTTCATCAAATGTTTAACCCTAATTTAGATAAGAGGGATTATCCTATCCTTTTTATTATAATGGTTAAACATATATATATGACAACACACAAGGGTAATAATCAAATCTACAATAAGCTAATTGGGTACTAAACTCAGATATAAACATACACTAAATTTATTATGTTGAGTATAGTCTAAATATAGAAAGTGCAACTAAGCTATGAATGGAAATAATAAAGAAGTAATATACTTAATTATTTTTTATGATAACAAAGTGTTAGATATGGAACATGAAGGAAACATGTTGGAAGATGGTTCTGAAATAGTCATCAGATTTTATATCTAATTCTTTTAGAGTTAGAGACATTAACATAAGCCTAGGATGATTGCATTGATGCTACTATCTAGGTTTGATGTGTCATGTATTAAATACCTACTAAAAAAGGATCTGACCACCTGGATGATCTAAGTTTTATTTTTCCATCACTCTTGTTCATTTGGATCTAGGTCACAAGTTGTCACTCTTAATAAATTTACAAAACCCTATTTATTCATCATCATTGTGACCTTGGGTAAAAATGGGTTAGTAGGCACACGGTGTCGATCTAAATTTAAATACCCCACTATCAGAGTGCACTACCTACAAATCCAATATTATAGAAGAGGGCCTAATACTAATGTAATCCTCCCCTATGTGTTGGCTTGTGTGTGAATCACACAATATTATGCAAAGAAATTATAATAATGACCTAGTTTGTAGCTTAGTAAATAAATTTCTTGGGCTACTTCTTTAATAATTCAGACCTTTATATGTGTTGTAATTATTATTGGTATGGAAATATGAAAGTTTTATTCAATTCAATGCTTGATAGAGTGATTTTGATAAGTTGCCTAGGTCTCTTTGGTCTTTTTCTAGGTGAGGTATCAATGAGAGTTGATATTGTATTTATATCAATCTCGTTACAGTAATAACTCACATTAAAGCACTTAGGTTAACCATTATGATACTTTTAATTTTTAAATTGGATGACTTTAGGGAACTGGACACTTACATCAGTTAGGACATTCATGTTGACACTAGTGTCTATCCCAAATGTTAGTGTCTAGGGATCAAAAAAGTAGGTACAAGTTTAAAACTTACAAATATGGAAGATAAGTACATTTTAAGAATTATAGGAAAGATAACATACCTAGGCCATAAGCATAAGACTAGTTATACTAAGAGATATAGGCCAAGGGTCACACAATAGAGTAGATGTGAGACTTATAGAAGCTATAAATGTCTAAAACTTGTAAAGGTATAATCAATAAGAGGGGGAATGAATCAGTGAGCCCAAATAATCCAACTTCAATTTTGATCTTTACAAACACTCAATCAGTTACCACAAGTATTCATAAAGCATACACATCATTCATATCAATGAGAAATAAAGACAACACAAGATCAATAAAATAACACATGACATGTGTGGGAAACCCTCTTGGGGAATAAAACCCAATGGAACTTGTAATTAAACTACTATCTTATAATAAAAAGAACCAATTTAGACTAGCTACAACTAATCAATGAACTATAATCCCTAATTTGTGGGACTATAATCCCATAAGGTAATGCCACACCTATCTAGTTGAGTTGTAATAACAATCAAATTTTTATCAAGTATCACCTTGTAAAGAGGCTACAATCACCTTATATGCTAAGCTACCAAAATAATACCTATGAACACATCTACATTTGTACTTATATCTTCAATACCTGATGATGTACCTTTGATTATCACTCTTCACCTTCACTCATACTCAAATAGTAAGAGCATTATTTTAACAACAAAATTATGACCAATAGGTCATACAAATAGTCCTCAAAATGATCTTCTCATCAACTCATCCATAGGGCTCTCTACCCCTCCTTCACTCCCTAATTCACACACATAAGCCTCTCTCAAATATCTCCCAAGTCTCTCTCATGAAGTCTAGAAACCAACACATTTAGTTTCACTATTTATAGAGAAATCATGATAGACACTACTTTGGTCATCCATTAGGCATGCCTTAACCCTTAAATCATCACTCACATAAAGACACAGCACAATAAAATCCTCATAGGTTGACCATAACATCTATGGGTCACCCTTAAGAAAGTATAGCTTCCAATTAGGCCCTTGTAGTCCTTATAGGTCTCATGTGAACCCATTCATTCATTTATCACTTAATCAAACAAAACAAGAACACAAAACCTCTTATCAAAATAAATGACTCATTCCATATGATCTATAGGTCCCCCATAAGTGCTAATAACCAACATAGTACCCTTCTGCTTAAGCACAATTTGCTTAAACAACATTATATTCACGCATTCACCATGAATGATCATAAAATCAACTTATAAACCTTTTTTCATAATGCATATGATTATTCAAGCCTTCATAATGCACACATATCATCCTTATAGAGTCTAAAACACTCTCCAATAGCTAATTCATCAATATATATTGAAACAACATCAACACAATCTCAATTAATCTTCTCAAGTTAATTATGTAATAATCACAAACACACAGTCAACTTTGAACCTTAATATCTTTGACTATATAAAATTTCATATCTTCAAGTTAGATTCATTAGATGCACCATGGAGTCCTCTTCATCCTTGCTTTTTACAACATGAGCAAATTCATCTTGGATCAAAAATTATGGTCCAAAAATAATAAGCTAGTTTTTACCTTGTTAAATTCAAATATTTAAATGTAAACAATCACACTTAAACTTAGACCACTTTGCTCGCATCTCATGTCCTCGCTTCTCAGATCAATTATGCACTACTGATCTTTTCTAAACTTTAATGCATAGGGGCCAATGCTCAAATGTTAAGCCTCAATCAATTTGACCTCATCTTATGTAATCTTATAATGTTGACTTATTATGCACCATTTATCTCCTATATTTAGCTTGGTATTTAGTAATGTTAAACAACTATCACTTTGACCTCTTGACTTTAATATGCACCATTGATATCTATCTAGATGATCACCCAATCATTGTTGATCCTTGAAAGAAGCCTGATCTTTATCTCTACTCAGTGTTAAACATCATGCACTTGTCCTCATATCATTTCTTCTTGACTTCTTAGAGAAGCACACACCATCGATGTTGCTTGAACTTTAACTTGTGTAAATTTTACCATGGGAACCTTACTTATCTACCTAGAAGGCCAACTTTATACAGTCATATCTTTTGTTGTACTTAGATGCATGATCTATAATTTGGACCATATGATCTCCTTGCATTAGAGAATATAACCAGTTAACAATCTATTCCTATAACCCTCACATGTGTGAGATATATCTCCATTAAAATGGCTTCTCAAAATCTTTTGTCACAGAGCCAACTATGCTTAGAAATTGTCTGGGAGACAAATTTTGATCATGCATAACTTTTGTCATGCTACATCACATGACCTAAAATTTGGTACATAAGAACTAAGAAAAAAATTTAACAAACCCATATGATCACCTTCTCCTAAAATTTCCACACATGTAATATATTCCACCATCAAAATTATTACTCATCTCTTCTTGCCATATTGTAAATTTGGCTAAGTATGGGAAAACCCTATCAAAATGCTTGAGATCCCAACTTTGCACTTGAATATATTTTGATGCATTTAGGTGAATGAAATGATATTTATCACATAATGACTAGGAAAAATGATGAAAAAACCCATGTGACCATTTCCACCTGACTCATCTACACATGGCAATGGTGATGTCATCAAACTACCTACTCAAATTTTATGCCACTAGACCCAAAGTGTCTAGATGAAATCTATGGACTATAAAATGAATTCCACTTATGTAAATAAGCACTAAAATCCTAGAAAATATTTTATGTACATTTTACACATGCTCAATACTCCATACTCATCCTTAAACATCTCTAACCATGTCAAAAAAAATATCAACCAAGCATACTTCAAGCATTCTAGGACAAACACATTGTTCACTTTGTCATTGTAAGATAAACTATCAAGGTAATTCATCCACTCACTAGGAAAACTCCATGACATCACCATGAGATCATTGAAAACTCTCCAAAAATCTCCCCCTTTTTCATTGACATCAACAACCATCAAATATAGTAATATACAACTCACCTTCTCTCTCTTCAAGCACTCCCATAATAGGAACTTTCTCCCCATTTGAAATAATGAAAATGTGGTCATAAAATGATATTTAATACCTAAAAAGACCATAAATAAGAAAGGACCATCTTATAAATATGATACAAACCCCCCCTTACCTTGACAACTTCCTCTTGCTCCATGCCAACACTCTCTTCAACCAAGCACTGCAACCAATGAAGAAAGAACACATATAACCATAAAAAATGATTGAACACATCAAGAAACATCTAATAATGACTCCCCCTAATAAATATGATCAATTTCACCTTTTGATCATCTTCAAATCTTCACACACCATAAAGAACCACCACATATGCTAACTAGACTTCTCTCTCAAGCTACTACAAGGACCACCAACAGAACTTCATGCCACTCACCAAATAGGAAACATGCTCTCAACCAACCTAATAACTCTCATTAAAACAAACATACTTTACTCTTTTGTATAAACTAAGGAAACATGACTCTTCTTCAAACTAGGCCTATCTATCCTCCTTGTAGCCCTACCTGGAACTTGTAGATCCCATAACTTTCTATAGACACAACTTCAAGACCTAAAACTTCATATCTAGAGAAATATCATATTCCCCCTAAAGTATACCTATTTGGAAAAACTAGCTCATCCTCTAAAATATACTTCTTTCATAAACCAACTACCCAAATAGGCCTCCAACTTGATAAAAACTTGAATAACTTGAGAACCACAAAACTTCAATTCTTTATGAATCTTGATTTGACCACCCATTTTGCCCATTCAACATATTAATAAGCCTTAGATCTCAATTCACAAGGCGAACCATTTTTTTAGCATAGCCCAAAGCCTCAAAATCTTAAAACAAATAGGGTCAACAAATATCTTTCTAGTCAATGCACACCTCTAAAACTTCTTGCACACCTAGATACACCCATCACACACTTCTAGGCCAATATTTGAGGTTCCACACCATTTGGAACATAGACTTCCTATAACCCATTTTAGGCCTACTTATCCTTAAGCCAAAAACTAAGAAAACTAAGAGCACTCAAAAAAATATTTAATTGGCAAAAACAAACCTTCAGACCACACAATCACTTAGAGAACATCATAAAGAAGTGTACAAACCTTTATGATCATCAAAATCTTCTTGACATTTTTATCAATCTCATTAAGCCACCTAGAACCACCCATTCTGACTTTGTACTACAACTCCTTCACAAATCAATGGAGTAAACTCATGAAGTTATTTCTCCTCCTTAACCAATGACCTTTTAAGATCAACACAAGTCTCTATACAGGTTGGTATTATGATCTTGAGCCCACAAACTTACTTCTCCACAAGAAATATGTCTCCTAAGAAGCATAGGCGGAGACATCCTCTACACCACATTGCTCTACCATGGTGTGAAACTAGGAGTTTCCCATAACTCCTCATATTCCTTCTCTTATTTAGTCATCTGATACTTATAGTTCTTATTAATCTTCTTTGGCTTAGGATAAATAAATTCCTCATCCACCACAACATTCTCCTTTTATTTTATGATTGGATTGATAATACATGGAGATAACATAGATTCATGACATACCTTTTCATCTGAAGAATCTTCCTTGTAGTTTGAAACCTCATCATTAGGCATATACAATTGATGTTATTTTCATGATACATTCTTAGCAACTATAGGATGTTCACTTGGATCCATACATACCTCAGGACTAGATTCAACTAGCACCTTGGTCTTCTCTTTGAGCTTGGTCTCTTCACTCACAACATGAGAAGATAATGAGAGCCCTTGGCACTCTACAAATTTTGAAGCATTCTCCACCATAGAAAACATATTACTTGGACTTGTAGTCTCATCATGACTCATGTTTTTCACCCTTGTCTTCCATGTGTTAACATGCCTTATTCCTTACACTCTAGAATCCTGATAAAACCTATTCTAGCTTATAGACATTTGCTTGTAGAGCCTAGCAATGTGACCTCTCTATCCACACTTTTAGCACACCATACCTTTTGTAATAAACATATATTGCCTTACCTTTTTTGGATAAAAAAATTCCATATGTCCTATTTCATGATAACTAAAGCACTTAACTATATTCACACCTGTTGACTATTGACCCCTATCATAATCCCATGCAAACTCATTTCTAGCAGGTCTCTTACATTCTTTAGCACTATGATCAAATTTATTACATGTGTAATATTAACCATTGAATCTTGTATACCTCATGACATTTAGCTATCTGATCTAATTTATCTTCATTCTACCAACATCTTAGTCCTTATCTGATGATTTATCTTCAAAGTATGATTGTCCTTGTTCACAGTAGTCTTCATCTTGTTTTGAGTTACATTCTTTTGTTATTTTTTATATCCAAGACCAATTCTATCACTGTCATGATTTTGAACATTCTAAATATTATCTAGATTACATGAGATCTTTTCAAATCTCACAAATGTCTTCACCTTACTAGATGTCTTTTCAAACTCAGATTTCAAAGACTCATTTTCAAAAATATACCTTGAACATTCATCTTCTTTATATTTTATGCTTGTAGATAGAATTTATAATTGACAACTGAGATGCTTGATCATATCTTCATGTTCCTTGGTTTATTTATTCAATCTTGTCTCACACACACTAAATTGCTCCTCATAGTACTTCAATTTAGATTTCATCTTCTTATTGATCTTCTTCTCAATATTCAGTTCTTCAAGAGCATTCATCAAAATAGTCTCACAATCCACCTCATCTTCATCATCATCTAAATCACTCCAAGTAGACACCTTTTGATGTGAGAAACTTCCTTCCTCATCCATGAACAAATATTCACCTTCATTAGAACTATCATCTTCATGGTCATATTCTGAGTTATTGTCTTCACTCTCATCTGATGGGCTACAATCTTCTTTGGTGTAGAGACTCTTCTTGTTTTTTAAGGACTTCTTCTTGTTGTTAAAATTTATGAATCCTTTATTCCTATATGTCTTCTTATCTTCATCTTGGCCTTCACCATTCTTTTAATCACCATTCTTCTCATTTTTATGAGGACACCTAATAGAAAAATTTCTTATCTCTCCATAATTGAAACATTTGAAGGGTAGTTTACCCTTGTAACCTCCTTGAGCTTGTGTTCAATTTATTGGTAATTAAAGCAATTAGTTCATCCTCATCAATGTCATATATGTCATCCTATTTGGATTTATTACCTTGGAACTTCTTCTTAGGATTCATCTCTATCTTAAATGTTTCTTCCTTCTTTGGTGGTATATCATCATTTACTCTCATCTCATATGCAATAAGGGTGCCATGAAATTGAGCCATCTTCAAATGAGTAAGATCATGACTTTATTATATAAAATATACTTTTGGATCAAACTTGAGAGACCTTAATACCATTTGGACTATAGTATACTCTTCAAGATTATCTCTAAGTCCTCTTATGATGATCACAGTCTCATGAACTCTTTATAGAAAGGATGCCACATAATCTTCTTCCTTCAACTTGAGGATTTCAAATTACCTTCTATGATTTTGAAACTTCACAAGCTTGAATTTTTAATCCCCTTAAAAAATGATCTACATTTTATCCCATATCTCTTTATAAAAATTACAATGGATTACCTTGCTATATTCAGTATCTAAATACCACAAGTGATAGCATTTATTGCCTTGAAATTGTTCTCAAACAACTTCTTATTTGTAACACTAGATGGAGGAGTAATAGGAGAAAAATAACCATCTAGAATATATTTACATACATCAAACCTAAGGACATAATGTATGTCATCATCCTTGTACTCCAAAAATCATAATTGGATCCATTGAACATCAGTGCTTGCTTAGTAGAGAAACCTCCTTGATGACTACCCATATTATATCTTGGATCACCTTCAAGCTATTAGGCCTTTACCAAAGGACCTAATCTGATACTAATTATTATGGGTATGATCATTGAGAGGGGGGGGGGGTGAATTAGTCAGCCCAAATAATATAACTTCAATTTTTATCTTTACAAACACTTAATTAGTTACCACAAGCATTCATGAAGCATACACATCATTCATATTAATGAGCAAGAGAGACAATGCAAGTTCAATCACATAACACATGACATATGTGGGAAACCCTCTTGGGTAATAAAACCCACTAGAACATATAATTAACAAGAGCCAAGAAACATTTTAAACTAGATGCAACTAATCAAATAACTATAATCCCTATTTAGTGAGACTACAATCCCCCAAGGTGTTACCATGCCTATCTAGCTAAGATGTAACAAAAACCAAACTTTTAGCAAGTTTCACCTTGCAAGGAGGATACAACCACCTTATATGCTAAGCTACCACAACAGCACCTATGAACACATCCACCTTTACACTGATATCTTCAACACCTGATGATGGACCTTTGATTATCACTCTTCACCTTCACTCATACTCAAATAGTAAGAGCACTATTCTTCTAATAGAATTATGACCAATAGGTCATAAAAATAGTCCTCAAACTAATGTTCTCATAAAATAATCCACAAGGAACTCTACCCCTCCTTCATTCCCTAGTTCACACATACAATCCTCTCTCAAATCTCTCCCAAGTCTCTCTCATGAAGTCTAAAAGCTAATACATTTGGTTCCACTATTTATAGAGAAATCATGATAATCACTACCTTATTCATTCATTAGGCATGCCTTAACCCTTAAGGAATTTATCACATGAAGACACAACTCAATACAATCCTCATAGGTTAGCCATAGCATCTATGGGTCACCCTTAAGGAATTACACCTTTCAATTAAGCCCTTATAGTTCATATAGGTCTCATGTGAACCCATTCACTCCTTTAGCACTTAATTGAAAAAAAAAGAACATAAAACCTCTTATAAAAATCATGGACTCATTCCATCTAATTTATAGGTCCCCCTTAAGTTCCAACAACCAACATAGTACCCTTTTACTTAAGCACAATTTGCTCAAACAACATTCTATGCACACAGTCACCATGAAGGAATACATAGTCAAATTATAAACCTTTATTCATACTACATATAATTATTCAATCCATAATAATTCACATAGATCATCCTTATGGAGTCTACAACACTCCCCAATATCTAATTCATCAAGAGATATCAAAACAACATCAACACAAGCTCAATTACTCTTCTCAGGTTACTTGTAGAATAAACACAAACACATGGTCAAATTTGAACCTTAATATATTTGATTTTACACACTTATAAATATTCAAATTAAGTTTATTATATGTGTTATGGAGTCCTCTTCATCTTTTATTTTTATAGCATGAGAAAATTCATCCTAGATCAAAAGTTATGGTAAAAAAATCATAGACTGATTTTTCCCTTATTAAATTCAAATATTTAAATGTAAACGGTCAAAGTTAAACTTCAACCAATTTGCTCACATTTAGTGTCCTCGCTGCTCAAATCAATTATGCACCATTTATCTTATTTTAAATTTAATGCATAGGCACCAATGCTTAAGGGTTAAACCTCAATCACTTTGACCTCATCTCATGTAATCTTGTAATGTTAACTCATCATACATCATCAATCTCTTGTATGCAGTTTGGTATTTAAAAATGTTAAACAACTATCACTTTAACCCCTTGACTTTAATATGCACCATTGATCTCTATCTGTATAATCACCCAATCATCATTGATCCTTGAAATAAGATCAATATTTATATTTTCTCAACATTAAACATCATACACTTATCCTCATCTTGTTGCTTCCTAACTTCTTGGAGTAATACGTACCATTGATGTTTCTTGAAATTTAACTTGTGTAAAGTTTTCTAAGTATGGGAACCTTACTTATCTTCTTGGAAGGCCAACTTTTCATAATCATATCTTTTGCTACACTTGGATGCATCATCTACAATTTAGACTATATGATATCCTTACATAGGAGAATCTAACCATATAATAATTTTCTCCTATAACACTCACACATGTGAGATATATAACCATTAATATCCCTTCTCAAAATCTTATGTCACATAGCCAACTATGCTTAGAACTTGTCTAGGAGACCAACTTTGAACATGCATAACTTTTGTCATTCTATATCGCATGACCTAAAATTTGGCACATAAGAAATAGGCATAAAAATAAATAAACCAATATGATCACCTTATCCTAAAACATCCACATGTGTGAGATATTCCACCTTCAAAATGCTTATTCAACTTTTCTTTCAATATTACAAATTTGTCTAAGTATGGGAAAACATTGTCAAAATGCCTGAGAACCTAACTTTGCACTTGCATATATTTTGATTCACTTAGGTGAATTACATGAGATTTAGTGCATAATATATAGGCACAATACTAAAAAAAACCATGTGACCATTTCCTCCTAGCTCATCCATACATGGTAATAGTGACATCATCAAACTTTCTACTTAGATGTTCTACCACTAGACCCAAAGTGTCTAGATGAAAACTATGGACTATCAGATGAATTCCAATTATGCATATAATTAGACCAACTATGGACATATTAGGGACCTTTTTCACATTTTCAATACTCCATACTCATACTTGAACATCTCTAACCATGCCAAAATATAAGATCAACCAAGAATACTTCAAGCATACTGGGATAAGCACATTGCACACTTTGTCATTATCACATAGACTATCAAGGTACTTCATTCACTCACCAAGACACCTCTATGACATCATTGACAACTCTTCAATAGAATTTAGAGGAACAACCAAGGTCTAATTTTTTCAAATGTATAAGGCTGAGGTGCTACATTTACCTACCTGATTTTTTATTGAAAATATTTATATATAAAATGACTATAATTTCTGAAGCTTAAATATGAGAATTTCATTTTATTAGTATTAATAATTGATTTGAAGTTTATAAATAATAAGCTAAGTGGTAAAATGGGTGGGATTCTCCCATATCCTCCCAAATTTAAATTTTAATAAATATCTTAATTATAATGGTATACATTTTGTGTCCATGAAAAAATATTATTAAAAGACTATTAGAAACAACTAATCCACCTTTATGTAAAAACTTTATCGCATATATTTTATTATTGAAATTAATCAATACTAATTATATTAAATTGTATTGATTGAGAGTACATATAAGTATGGTGTCACATTTACAAATTTAATTTTAGACAACAAAATTTTAAAATAATCTATTCAAAATATACTTTTAAAATTTAGGCATTTGTCCTCTTAATTGACTTAGATATTATTGTTATTATTATTTTGGATAAGGGTAATCCCTTTTGACTAGATCTATGAATCAGTGTTGGGACACAAAATAAGGGCCCTAGTCCCCAAAAAGAATGAATAATTAGAAGAGACATAAAATAAAAAAATGAAAATAATTATAATAATAAAGAAACTATAGCTCAACAAGAGGAACACCCTTCAAAGAATAGAAGAAAATTAGGGGCAATTCTATTTTCCTTCAACAAAAAATTAACAACAAATACCCAAATACCACAAGATCAAGTGAAAAAATGGATGGGGGTGACATTCCACCAAAGATTCACATGTCCAAATTAAGGGGCAAAGGGATTAACTACACGTTGAGGCCAATATTCTTCCTCATCTCAAAAGGAGGCCCCCATCTTCCATTGAGTGTTGTATTTCACCATTTCCTCTAATTCTACTCTCAATCATTCTACCTTAGATCTCAACCCTTTATTTTTAGTTATGGTTCCTAAATTATCTTTGGGTACCAAATATCTAGGAGTTGGAGAGGAATCCAGGTTTCCAAATTGAAATGAGTTTGGTGTAGACACTAAAAAACCATACACTATAGTTCTAGATGTCGAACTAACTCTTAGACCATCTCGAGACCACCTTGGGACCACTTCCTAACCATTACCCCACAAATGTAAGTCAACCTGACTAAATTTTACCATTTTTTGTTGAACCTATTTTTGAACCCCTTATTTACCACTCCCTTTTTCCTATATAAAGAAAAGAAGAGGAGGTGAAGAGGAGAAGGGAGTCATCAGAGTCTTGTGCATTAGAGTTTCTTTTGAAAGTATTCTTCTATCTTCTAGAAACTAAGATAGAGATAAAAAGTGTTTTTGTTCATCAATCAACAACTAAGGCATCATCACTCTATCAAAATTGCTTCAAATCTACAAGTTTTTACCCACTCACCTCAATGTTCTTCAAACCAACAACAAAGCTAAGTTCCTCTATTTCTCTCCATAACTTCTCTCCAACCTTCCCAAATAAACTTACTTTACCCAAGCAAAATCTAATAATAACCATCAATGGTCACCTAACCACCGATGGTCATACCTAACCGTAGATAGTCACTATGTGTTAATTTTAATAGCAAGGTTATTTGACCAATCAAACCCTAACCAAATCCCACTTTTTAAATTTCTACCTAATCATAGAACATCACCCTCTTTTTTGAACCATGTTTGATTTATTTAGCATTAATATCTAATACTTTATTGATATAATAAGTCAAATTCAAATCTTCTTAAGCACTTATTATATTTGATTTTAGTATCTTCTATTATATATGCAAGCAATTTATCTTTCATTTATAGAACTTGATTATTTAAAAGTGTGGATTGATAGCCTCCAAGGAAGCTTGTGCTTCTTGGATCTAGCTTGATAAGCAATCCACCCTACCATCAAACTAATCAACCATATCTTTAGTGATTTCTTATCTGAAGATCATCTTCCCAAGCCCAAGAGGAGTATCTACAACTATCTGGAACACAGAGTGGAAACCACATCCAAGTTATACTAACTTCACCCTTATTTCAAGATTTACAACTTTATTCTAAGAAATAAAGCAAAATTTTAGTGAAACATTTTGGCACACCCAATGGGACCCTTGATTCTTTTATTAAGTTCATAGTTATATCTAAGTTCTTCTTCTTCTTGTTTTATGCTCATACAACTAAATCAAAGTTTCATTTTGAGTTTAAAATTGATTGCATACATTATTTACTTTCTTATTTTAGCTCACATAGCTTGATTAATCAAGTGAATTAATCATGGTTTCACTCTTATCACACACACAAGACCAAACCAGTTACACCTAATCAAGCATAAAAACATTGACATAAGGCCTTACTCAAATTTCATCACCTAGCAATCACCTTAACTCAACTATCCTACTTATATTTTATCACCAAGGGGAGAACCAACTCAATACACTAGCTAAGTATAATCTCTAGTAACTTGGGATATTTGGCTAAGCACCCAACACCCTTATCACTACAGTGTGTGAAGTAAGGGGGTAGGCCCTAATATCAAGCCATGGACCAATTTATAGTACATATCTTGAGATCCTTTAACTACGTGAAACCATCCTTAGATATCTTCTTCTAATACCCACTCTACAAACCCAAGTTAGTCTTCATAACTTTTTGAGAAACTGAGACATAATCCAAAAGAGAGATAATAAAGTATCCTAAGATATTTTTATTTTGATTAATTCTATTTTGAGTTGTGAGATTAATTGTATCTTCTTATTTCCCTTATCTACATGGTTTTAACTAGGCAACAACTAAGAAACCAAGCAAATCAGGATCCACCTCCTAATCATCTATATTCCTCTTCTCCCTCATCCAAGGAGTATGTCTCAGATGCAAAAAGTTGTCCCCATCCTTCTAAAATTCCTAACATCCCTCAGATGGTTGCCCAAGGTGATATGGATTTCACCACCTTTCTAGATAATAATTCCATAACCCTCCAAAATTACCTTAACACCATATCCCACCATACCCCTACTTCGATTATGCCTGTTGACCCACCATATGGCATTCCATCCCACTTTATGGGAAACACTATTATTAGCACCATTTCCAACAACCCTTGGTCACCCAAACATCATCTTATACCAATAATCCCACTAATAACACCATATAAAACCAACCCACCCAATTAACTGACACCCAAACACCTTCTACCCCCCACCAACAACCCTTCTAGTATAGGAGCAACCTAAACTTTGGGTATTTATACTCCACTTACCATGGGAGTACCCTCTACTAGTGTCACCACCCTTCCTCTTGTTTTCAACCCACCTACCTCCACTCTATTCTAGAGCTTGGTGGTCCACATACCTTCTACCCTTCTACTCATTAGTACCAAAGTTACCACCTATCCTCTACCTACCAACCCAACCTACATTAGTCCCCTAGTAAGTGCCTATTACACAAAACCCAAGCTACATTTCTAACCCATAAGGGTATGTACCTCTACCTTCCACCCAACCACCTATCTCCATGTATTCATATGTGACATCATCCCAACCACCCATGTCCACATACCAATATGTGGTAGCTTCTCAACCCCCCACCAACTATCTGTATGTTGCATCTACCCAAACCCAATATAATCTACCCTACAACTATGGGGGTGCACAACCACACATGAAACTTGTCAAAATGTTAATAAACAAAATGACTATTTTGGATTCATCTATTTTCATTGCCCATAACCTCTTGTCTTATGACCAAATCTGAAATGAACCAATTCATCCATCCATCCCCATTCGACCTTATCCCCCTCAATGGGAACTTCCAAAATTTTAAAAATTTCAGAGCAAGGAATACCCTCAACAACATGAGAGCATTTAGGCTTTCTTGTTATTTTATTTCCTATGATGATGCTCTCCTTTTCTATACCTTTCACATATCTCTATCAGGTCTAGCACTGGATTAGTATAGTGTTATTATGAAGCACTCCCTCTTTTATTTTACCTAACTAGCTCAGACTTAGATCACTTTTCCATAAACATTTCGAAGAAGGGTTCCATCACTAATCTCTACTCCATTCAACAATTTTATGATGAGTCCATAGATGACTTCATATCCCATTGGAAAAGCTTAATAAATCAAATATCTTTCTCTTATCCCCAACCCAAGCTAATTAAGCTCTTTTCTTAGGCTTGTGCCAAACACATTTTCTCCACTTTGCGGGTTTAGACTTACAAAACCTTTGATGAAGCCTTCACCATGGCACATAAGTTAGAGAATAGAGACATTGATGAGGGGAAGTTAATATTGAGAAACAAAAACTCCACCTTCAAGTAAAATGAGGCTTCCTCCTCCAAACCTAACAATCAAACTAACACTAACACTAATAACAAGGGAATTGTGAATGCGGTTGTCCTTAAAACTACTCTTCTACCCATTATTAGCCAACCCAACTCTTTCAACTCCTATAATCAGAACACTAGAAACCCAAACCACAACAACAACAACAAAATGTACTCCACTAGGGGATTTATATGCTTTAGTCTTGGAGAGGTTTTTGAAAGTGAATATCAAATAACTTCCTCCAATAAAACCTCCACAACAATTTGATTCCTCTTGTCTTGTACCTAGTTGGTATAAGGAGAATTAATTGTGTGCCTTTCACCATGTCATTGGACATGATGTCAGTAGGTGAAATACCTTTAAGAAAATCATCTAAAATATCATTGACAAGGGGGAACTTGTGTTGGATAACCTAAACATACCCCCAAATCAATCGCTTGACATCTTTAGACAACCATTCCCCAACCATGCCCCTTTCACAAACAATGAAAACAATAAATCAAAATCCTCTCATAGCTATGAGGTCCATATCATTAACATAGTTCTTAATAAACTTATTATCAAGGAAACCATTGATGAAACCACCTTTCCTTCCCCTCCACTTATTAAGGTAGTAGAGTCACTCTCCATTCCTTTGGAAAATGAGACCAAGGAAATAACCACACCCCTTTCTCCACTTATCAAGATATTAGAGTTGCCCAACTCTCTTTTGGAACACATGCCAAAAAAGGCATACATTACCACCATATCCTTCTCTTCCATCATACATCAGTCCACTCTTACCTTGGAAAGCATTCCTAAGGAAGAGATCAGACTACCTACCTCTCCTATAGGAGACTCATCTTCCCAAACCTCAGAGCCTTTGATTGAGGAAAAGTATGAGGTAACCACTCCTCTCTCTCCATCCATGGGTTTGTTCTTTGAGACCAATATCAAAGGGATCAAACCCATCTATAAGCCCTTCTCTATATTGGTTCAAAACTTGGAGTACTTATCCAAACCCAACATAGATCATGCTCACAATGTTCATCTCCTCATTCATCTAAGTACAAATCAGAAACTCCTTCAAGATAAGATGTTATATATTGGTCTATGTGAAATTCCTCCTCATCAATAATGGCATAATTAACATTTTCCACTTTAGAAATGCAAGGATCCAAGTGATTTTGATGGATATGTTTTGATTCAATCTTCACCTTAGTACCATACTTTGTTATAAAAACTATATAGCACTAATTTTTAACAAAGTATCCACCTATCTTAGTTATAAACTCCCTTGACAAAAAAAGAGCAAATTATGGAGGAAAATATACCACAACCACGTCATGAGGAATATAAAAAGTAGTACAAGCACATAAAATCAAGTTCAAATCCTTGACTAATCCCAAGGTCTTTGCTCGTGATCCATCCAATTGTAAAACTCCTTTAGCCATTGGCTCATACTTGAGGCATAATTTACCTGCTATAAACTTGGGCATAACTGAAGTACTAACACAACTATATATGATGAAATTATGAACTAATCAATCACCAATTATTATATATAGGTATAAAAGAGGATTTTTATCAATAGTATTTACTTTTCCATCAATAGGTTGATTCCTATTTATCTAGACAACGTTCTCATTCCTAGCTAACCCAACTTGCTTACCAAGTCCTTGTAATTATTTTTGAAGCATGTCCTTTTATCTAGGTATTTTTAGTGAATACCATAGTTAAATTTTCATATGTAACTTCTTCATCTGGTCCAAAACATTGATACAAGGATTGCGCACCTTGGAAGGTTCCTTGGAAACACTAGTACTTTATGGTGTAGTTTGTGGAGGTGGATGTGTAGGAGCAGGCCTTACATTCTAAAAATTATGATTTTCTTACACTATAGTAGTTTTATGAGACCCACCCACCATTGGAGATGTTTTAATATTCAAAATAGGCCCTTGATTATCCCCTTGTGTCTCTTCAACAACCCTCTTCTTAGACTTAGTGTCAGAATCCACACTAGTATTCACATTGCTTGAATTCCCTAAATGCTTGATAGCACAAAACTCTCCCTCTAAATGATTTATGAGAGTAGAATTATATTGTGTCTATCCATTCTCAATTATAAATTTCATTCCCCTTGTATTATCCCTTTAAAATTTAAAACTTGAGATGTTTGATTACCTTGCATAGTCATGGCTTGATTATGCATCTCATTAGCATAAGAAACTTGGTCTTGACTTTGGTCATAAGAGGGATAAACTAGTTGTTATTAAACAAGGTTATTTTGAGTGGGAACAAAATCCTTGAAATATGAGGTAGCATTAGGATTGTAACTTTGGTAAGGTCTGGCTTAGGTGATTTGACCTTATCCTTGAGCATTACCTTGGAAAGGAGGCCTATTGGTTTGCCAAAACTAATTGTAGGACTTGTATGGCCTATAAATTTGAGCTTTTTACCTTTTAAGAGAAACCAATTCATTGGTAACACTTTATATAAAACTCTTGAATTCATGGATCTCATTATTTGGGACAATGGTAGACCTTTCTTGACTAGGCAAAGGATCCAAGGTAGGTAATGTAACTTGAATAGGAGGTTGTAAATCACGAAACAATGGCATTGGTGGCCTAGGAGAAATCTTCCTTATTTGAACATGATAATTCTCATCATTTTAGATAGTACAAGAAGGCATAGTTTGGAGTGGGTCTCATAAGGGTTGGAATCCTATTCCATGTTTTTTGAAATCTAGTGTTGAAATATTTCATAAACTCTTATGGTGCCCTTTTGATAGTGGTCAATTACTCAGCTAGAGATAAATGATCACTCTTCTCTCCAAACCTCTTAGTCAATAGATCTCCTAGTTCATCCCATGAACTAATATAAATTTTAGGTAGATTCCCATACCAATCTAAAGCTTTTCCTTTGAAGGACAATGCTAACAGCCTAATAGCTACATTCTCTTTAATGATATTATGGATATTCAAAAAGTTTTATATGTTTATCATGTGTTCAATGGAAATAATAGGACCCTCTTCACTAAAATATGAAACACTCTTAAGAGCTACTCTTGGAATTTGGTCATAGTGGGTAAGGTTCAAAGGAGATGATCTAGTGAAGGCTAAAAAATGTTGGTTACTAGTCATCTTGGAATGTGAAATATGAGTATTAGGGATTTAAATAAATAATAATTTAAAATTATTAAACACCAACTCTCTTGAATAAGGATGAGTATTCAAAAACCTAAACCTTTTGATAAAATACAAAGGTAATTTCATAAACTCAAAGGGTATACCTTTTGTATCAAACCTAGTGGTCACCTTTGGCATGGAAATTAGGGATTGATCAATAACCAAAGAGTTGAAAACTTTAGTGAAGTTACTAGGTATTGAATGTAGATTTTCTTGTAGTTTCAACTATTACAAGACCAACACCAATCTTGAATAATCTTATGGGACTTAGAGTCCTACCAGGTGTGCCAAAAACTATTTTCACTTAGATTTGCACCCCTTGAGGAGATTACTATCTCTCCTCATCCAAGTGACATAATGAAAACATCTTTCTTGCTATGGGTGACAATTTTGTTGAGATGAATCTCTAGAAGGGCTAGTTCCCTTGATGAAATCTTTGAATCACTTTTTTACTTATCAACCTTAGATGAAAAGAGTTAAGAAAAACAAATAAAAAATCTTAAAAATGTGATGCACCAATAGTATATTTCCTCCCATTGACTGTAATTTTACTACTTAGGGTCAAACAAGAATTTTACTATGAAGGATTCCTTTATAGTATATAGTCATAAACCAATTCTAATACACCTATACACTTATAAAATATGATCCAAAAATCAAAAGCCTTGGTTGAAAGATAATTCAATAAATATGAACAACACAATAACAATAATTCTATCTCTGAGAAGAGATGTTTTATTCACTAAATTTGCAGATCCAAACATATGCCTATCTCTGAGAAGAGATGTTTGATTTCCATTTCAAGATACATCTTAATTTATACATGTTTTGAAGGTGGGAGGAGGATGCAGAAGGTCACCAATATTGAGGGACATTAAGTGGTTTGACTTCCATGATTTACAACAATACAAAATTTGAGGAATTATTATTTTTAGAAACTTACTATTTTTAGACTGCACTACTAAAATTAAAATTTAAGGAACTTCCATTTGGTTTTTTGGGGTAAAAAACCATTTATTAAAGATTAATTCCATCTCACCAAATTATCCTTGTTCTTATCTTTCCAACAGTTCAAACGGTGAGTTAATTGGAGCTACGGTGCAAAAGTTATGGCTCTTAGAAGTTCTGTCATCAATTGGGGTGGACCCATCACCCGAATTGTTTCCTGAATTATCACCCAGATCATTCCTCCCTCCTTGAGAAGAAATGGTCCCCATTGCATTAATATTTTTCATCAAGTGTGGTATTTTTATTTTGATTTGATTCCCAATGCATACTTAGAATGGATTGTGCTTTATGGAACTGTGTAGGCCCTGATTGTTCACCATTTCTATTTGACCATTAATCTATGGATGGAAGGCCATGAAATTATTTAGCTTGGTATCTATTTTCTTTTATTGTTGTGTTGTTTATGTAGTCAGGGATGCAACATCAACCCTTTTGGATTCTTATGGCTTGACCACCATGAGAACAAATTTCTTGGCACTAATCAAAGAGACAGATGTAGAAGGTGGTACCTCTGGTACCCTATAGTGCCATGTTCCAAGAGTGAGAGTGATATTTCAAGTTCTTGATTCATAGATGCCATGTCGATCATACATGAATGGCTGAGTAAAGAGTATATCACAAACATCTAGATTGACCACATCACATAAGACCTCATCTTGGAAAGGTTTTATTACATATGAGAGAAGACATTGGTGGGTGACACGAAGGTTTCTCCCTGGACTCAACCATCCAATACTATATGGATTTAGGTGAGGCTTCAAGGATAGATTTAATATTTTCACAACATTATTAGAGATTAAATTCTGTTGACTTCCACTATCAATAATGAAATGCAAAGGCTTACCTTTCACCCATAACTTAGAGTGAAACAACCTTTCCTTTTCATCTAGCCTCTCCTCATGGCTCTATGATGAAGAAACAATGGATTTAGGCTTAGCATCTACAATCTCTTCTTCAAGATCTTCAACTATAGGTTTTGTATGAGGTAGAGTAGTATATGTTGAGGATTGTGACTCAAAAATCAAGGACTTGATGGCTCAACATTCTTATTTAGAGTGAGTTCTAGATTTATGACAATCACACCACTTCCCAATTGTTCTTTACTTTTGCTTTTAATTTTGGCCTCATGTTTGACCTTCTTTGTCACTTTTACATTTTGAAGGCTAACTCTTTGTATTCCTTCTTCCATGCTTCTGCTTAATCTTCACTATGAACTTGTATGCCTCACCGAGGGTTTCCAAATTGAAGAGTTCCATTTCTCCCCATATGTACCATTGTAGTCCACCACGATATTTGAGAACCTTATGTTTCTCATTTTCTTAGATGCCCAATCTCATAGATAGGGAGTGAAAAATATTAGTGTAATCTTGAACAAATTGTTCTTTACCTTGGTGAAGTTATTACCACTCTATATACAGATTGTCATATGCTCTAATGGGGTAGTATTCTTCCTTTACAGCTTCTATGAAATCATCCCAGGTAGGTTCTGCCTCAAGGCCAATATCATCTACACTGAATCTCTTTTTGTACACTTCCCACCAATTTTTGACAGAAAATGATGCTTTCAAAAGAGTAAAAGTGGTATTCTCTTTATCAGTGAGTTTATTTATAGAAAAATAAGAAGATAATTGATCCAACCAATTTTCTACTACATCAGCATTGATTTTTCTTTCACATATAGGGATATCAAAATTCACCTGAACCTTGAAGGGTGTTGGGGCACTAAAATGATGTGGGGGTACAGATGAGGAGCCAAAATTTCCCATCAAGATTTGTTGGAGAATTTGAGTGAATTTTTGTAGTATCTATGCTTGCTGCTATTGGAGGTTTCATTCACCATTTCCTTGAAAGGATCAGATGCCTCCGTGTTGTCTACCATTTGAAGTCATTTAGAGTGAATAGGTGGATAGTCTGTTGGTTCTATTTTTCACCCAAGCTTCCTATAATCTGTCCTCATCCTCAAGATTATACACTTTAAAGACAAACTAATCTGATACCACTGATCCAAAACTCAAAAGCCTTGGTTGAAAGATAATTCAAGAAATATGAACAACACAATAACAATAATTCTATCTCTGAGAAGAGATGTTTTATTCACTAAAATTGTAGACCCAAACATATGCCTATCTCTAAGAAGAGTTGTCTAATTTCCATTTCAGGCTAAATCTTCATCTATACATGTTTTGAAGGTGGGAGGAGGATTTGGAAGGTCACCAATCTTGAGGGAGATTAAGTGGTTTGGCTTCCATGATTTACAACAATACAGAATTTGAGGAATTATTATTTTTAGAAACTTACTATTTTTAGACTACACTACTAAAATTAAAATTTGGGGCACTTCTATTGGGTTTTTATGGGTCAAAATCCATTGAGTAGAGCTCCATTCCATCTCACTAAATTTTCCTCATTCTTAGCTTTCCAACAATTCAAACGTTGAGTCAATTAGAGCTACGGTACAAAAGTTATGGCTCCCAGAAGTTCCATCATCAATTAGGGTGGACCCATCACCTAAATTGTTGCCTGAATTGTTGCCCAAATCAAAATAACACTAAAAAATATTTTTAATAATTTTTTTTCCATACATTTGGTGAATAATCAAGGATAACATGCTAGAAAAGACAATCTTCTACTAGGCAAGACCAACAAGATTGCACTAACACTCAATTAAACAGCATGTGAGTAGGAAAAATCATTTTTTATTTCTTGAAGAGTCATTCAAGTACAAATTTGGCTAGGATTTTAGCATTAACCAACAAAGGCTACTCAAAAAAGCTAAAAGAGTCAATATTTATAGCCTTTGAGATAGAAACAAGGCAGTCTAAAGGTCACTTGGACATGTAAATCTAATAAAAGAGGTTAAAAATGCATGATAAATATATATGGAACAAACCATGCAATGTTATGAGGTACAAATGTCCATACAAGTCATGTAATTTATGAAAAATGGCATGAAACTCCTAGTTTTGGCTCAAAAAATTGCCTTCATCATTTGGAGTTTTTTAAACATCCCATCACTAAATAGGGATAATTTTGATGATTGGGATAAGAGAGAAGGCATTCATAAAAAAAAATCAATGCATTGGTAGTAGTCTTACTCATTTGAAAACTCCTAGAAGGAATCAATCACTATTTGTAATCTAACAAAAATCCATTTTTAGTCACCCCTCACACTTGGCCTCACAAATGACTTTATTTTTCCATGAAAATCCATGGGAGGGATTGAATTACACTTTAAAAGGATATACATGGACTTGGAGTGCCCAGGTAGACCTTAAAGATGCTCACACTTGGAGTTTTCACCCTTCTTGCCCTTGTGTTCACTATGCTAGTTTTGATTGGTCGAAAGGAAGGAAATTTTTTAAACACATAGAATATTTTTCCTAGAATCAAATTTCCATACAGAGTTATTATAATTCTTAATCTTCCACCCTAACTTTATTTCACTTTCAAACTCCTCTTGCAGCCTACAAAACACAAAAAATGGTGAGAAAAACCTTATTTTGCATGTTATCCATATAATTCTATATAACTCATTTGCATTTTGGGGGATCCTGAGGGAGTCTTCTCCATGTTCTAATATCTTTCATTTCTAAACTATAACATTTGGGTATCTTTCCAAGATCCTTTTCCCCATTGGGTCTCTATCAAGGGTTTGCAAGGGTTTTGATCAGTTTTGGTCTTAAGATTTGTTCATAAATCTTGGACATCTAAACTACCACAAAATTCCATCAATTTGGTGCCAAGGGGACTCACTAACTTCTCCTAGTTCTTTTGGTTCCCATGAAAAAATCTATAAAATATCTAAGCACTTGAACACACCTCTTTGAGCTTGATCTTGCTTCTTCTTGTTATTTGAGAACTTTATACGCTATAAATGGATTATCAGTGTGTTTCTCTTCATTTTATGAGTTCAAAAATGTGTATATACAGCCTCATAACCTACCTTAACCATCTGGATAGTTCACCAAAGGGTAGGAGTGAAGATGCACTACCATTTGGCACTAGGCCTTCCTAATGACTAATAGGTCTACTAGGCACCTTGATGGATTTGGGTGTTAGGGCTGGTACCTCATGGTTGTATTGGTGTATTATTCATATTTAAATCCCATTTGAGATCATAAGACCACTATATACCCTTTCAATCAATTTACCTTGTCAACTTCTCTCATTTACCAAATAGACCTAGTAGAAACCTTGCCTAATTGGACTATGTGCAAAGGGAAAATGGGTAGTTTGAGGATTCTAAGCTTTATATATTGATTATTATAAATTATTTTCATTTTATACACCTCATCATATTTTTATTGAGGTCCTAAAATCTTCACATCAAGTCTCTTGCCCATTCTGCACTCATTAGGTCACTTTGCCAAATTCTGATTTTCCTAGACTACCTGACCTTTGAGACAAAACAAAGAGGTATAGTCCTTATTTTCAAGATAAAATTAATATTTTTGCATTTTTTCCAAGTAATAAGGATTATTTTTACTATATTTTTTTGTTTTATTCCATGATTTTGGTGTTCAACCATCTCAAAATTCTAGTCATCCTCATTACACCATTTTAGTCATCCCATTCATGAGGTTATGCTCAAAATTGTTCCTCAAGGTAACAAAAGGCCTTTTCCTCCTACATGCCTATAGATATCAATGAAACTTTTCAATTTTTTTTGAGGCATATGTGCATCTCCAAACTCTAAATCATCCATACCTTTATACCCCCATATTTTTCATGGTTTTTTTATGTGCTAGGGGATATACATCCACCTAATATTATGCCTTGAAACCTCTTGTAAGTGTGTTATAAGCGGTCTAAAAAAAGCCCTTTGGTCTTTATTTTCACTTTTTAGGGCAAATAGTCCTAAACAAAACTAAGTTGTGTTTCCAAATGTTTCCACACCTCCTTTTTCCTTCTATGAACTTTGCATAGATTTACCATGGATTTTTTGTCAAAATAAAATGAAAAATAAGTGTCACATTACTTTAGCCATTCCTTATAACACTCCAACCCCTTGCTCAGCCACCTGTAGGTGGGTGTTTTGAGTGAAAATGAAACTCATATGATTTTAACAAACCTTCTAATGTAACTCAATCAAAACCAAGAATTTTTGACACACATCAACCTTCTCATATCTCCATATGACATCAGTAAAGGGCCTTGTGGGTGTGCATTGGGTAAATTATGGAGGTAGAACATGAAATGTAGCAATGTATGATGTTGAATAGATTCAAAATAGCTCAAAATGTATTCTCATTCTTCAAATACATGAAATTCATTAATAAACACCTTAGAACTAGCTTCTAAACAGTTTTCTCAAACTAAAAACACTTACATACATGTGAAAAAGAGCAGACAAAGGCATCGAGTGATTGTTTGGCATGGAAAATATGCTTGGGGTCACCTTTGTAACTTTTCCAAACCTATAAATGGGATTTATTAAACTCTTTATGGTATGAACAACTAACACACCATGAATTCAACTCTAGGAACAAGATAAACAAGTCCATACACATGAAAGTAAGTGAAACTAAGCATGAATTTGACCATGGAGTAAGATAGGATTGAAAACTACTCAAATAATGTCATGGTGAGACTAAACATGGGAGGAGGTGGTACTATGATCTAGAGACTTATGAAGCATCATTTCTCAGTGATTTGAGAACCCTACAAGAGAAAACACTTAGAGATAATTAACACTTAAGCTAAAATTGCACCTAGTGATGCCCTCTAACAACATGAAATAAATTACTCATCCACACACTATTAAACTTGAAACCAATAATGGAGACCATCTAAGAATGAATTCAACATCCTTTGAATCTAACATCACCAACTAGTTCATACAAATTTGGTTAAAATGGAGCAAAACCAATAGGGTGCATGAAACAACTAGTAAAAGAGAACAGTTGATCATTTCTCAAGTTCCTTATACTAAAATGAAGGTATTGGAGTGTAAACAAACCTCCCAAAGTAATTTTCCTTGAAATTTACTATGTTGTCCATACCAAGCAAAAAATTAAAGGTCACTTCAGTGTGTCTAGGAAACCCAAAAATGAGCAGAATGGTTTTTGTTATAAAATGGCACTTTTAGATCAATTTAGGCATGGATATGAGTGTGGGGAAGATGAAAAGGCATCCCAAGATCTTTTTCCACATGGAACACTTCCCAAGAAGGCCATAAAAGTGCCATTTACTCTCTTTTTTAGTTGTTTCTACAATTTCAATTAGGGAACCTACCATATTATGATGTTTCTAACATAACTGACATAGAATCTGACCTCTTTGAATTTTAAAGGAAAAGATGATATTTGGTCACCTTGGGAAACATGCCACTTGAATTTATGACATTTAAAAACCCACTAAAATGACTCAACTTGATAAATAAACTAATAAGACTAAAACCAAAGATAATATAGAATTAACTAACATCAAATGAACTATCATACACCCCATGATGATATTTAGACTCCCTAAAACATCTAAAAAACCAAGTTTTTTATATATAGGTGCCCCAATTTGGCATAAAGGTCAAATTTGGTCAAAAAATTGGTGACTCGTAGGGGTAGTATGCCTATTATACTAAGGACCAATAGCCTTAGTCTATCAAGGTGTAAGGGATTCAATGAATTTTTTAAGACAACTAGCAAGGAATTGTCTAAAACACACAAAACAAACACAACACACTAAACCAACACAAGACAAAGCAATACACCAAACCAATTCATACATGTGCACATGCACTTAGGGATCATAAGGAAAATAACAAACTATGTACAAGGAAAGATGAGAACATTAGTAACAATGTTTGAGATATATTACATTGACTAGGATATGAATCTCTTCTCCATCCAACTATGAGAGTTGGAAGGGATTATGTTTCTTGCATTGGGTGATAACATAAGGGCCACTCCATAAAGCATCAAACTTTATGTGTCTTCCAGCTTAGCCCTATCTTCATCCCACTTTATGATAATGTCTCCCTCTTTAAAAATCTTTGGCATGGTTTGTTTGTCAAAGTATCTCTTTGTTTAATCTTGGTGAGCTCTCATGGTTTGCATAGCCTGATCTCTTATCTCCTCAAGCTCTATCAACACATACAACCTACTTCCATGCTTACATTTTCCATCATTTATAGCTGATAAGTGATAACCAAGGCTGGTAACTCAAGTGAAATATGTAGTCTAGCTTTTCTACCATAAACAAGTGTGTATGGTGAGTTTCCAATGGCTCTTTATGGGGTGATCCTATCAACCCAAAGATTTGTCTTCAACTTGGAATTCCAAGTCCTTTGATTCTCCTCCATTTTTCTCTTTATGATCCTAATTATACTCTTGTTGGTGGACTCATCTAGTCCATTCCTTTATGAATAATAGCTGGAGGAGGCACTAAGATAGATGCCATGTTTCAAATCCCATTCACTTGTCTTCATCCCAAGGAAAGCTAATGCATTATTTGAAATTATTGTTGAAGGAGCTCCAAACCTTATCACTATGCCTTCACAAAAGTCTAGAATTGAATTTTCATTTTATTCCTTGAGATCAATAGGCTCTACCCACCTTGTAAAACAATTTGTATCAGTCAACACCCACTTATGTCTAGCACTAGAAGGTGGATTGATTAGGCCTATAAAATCCAAATCACATTGCATAAAGGGTTGATCAACTTGAATTATATGAAGAGGCAAGACAACAAGATTTTAATTACCATCAAAGAGAGCACACTTTTGGCACTTCCTTACCTAAGCATGGGTGTCTTTGAACAAACTAAGCCAAAAGTATCCATCCCTCATAATCCTAGCAGCTATGGTTTTTTGCGCAAAGTGACCACCAGTTGTTCCATCATGAAAATCAAAAAAAAAAATTCTCAATTTGATCTGATTCAACACACCTTAATAACACACCTAATAATTTATTTCTAAAAAAAACTCCATCAACAAGTACATAAGGAATGGATTGCAATCTAAAGTACCTTTTTATAGCTCTAACAAGGCCTTCTGGACACTCATCAATTTGGAGAAAATGGATCATATCTTGTGTCCAAATCCTCAGTAATGAAGATGTAGTTGTCTTAGGGTAATCATGAAGTGATAAAACAACCTTCTTTTATTCCTTAAAATCTGAAGCTAGATGTTCACATAACCCCTTCCCTTTCACTAGCTTGGTTGTCTTGAATTATACATCATACTCCATCACTTTTGTGATCCAACCAACCCTTTTCTCATTCAAATCTCTTCTCAAAAGGAATTATTTGATACTAAGATGAGGTAACAATATGTTAATCTTATTGTTAGATAATAAATGCCTAAAATTCTTTAGACTTCTAACAACTGAAAGTATTTGCTTCTCAACATAGGTGTATCTTACCTCATAGCCCTCCAAACCTTGAATAAAGAAAGAAATAGGTTACTCCAAGTTTTATTCATTTGATTGAGTAATAATGGAAGAGATTACCTCCTCAATTCCAAAGGTATACAAGTTTAAATCCTTTGAAAAATTAGGACTTTCAAGAGTTGGAGCTTGGGTAATGGCTTGTTTAATCTCTTCAAAACTTTCCTTCCTTCTTCTAGTCCAAGTGAACACTTCATCCTTCCTTATAATATATGTTAGAGGCTTGACTAAATTATAAAAATTATGGATGAACCTCCTTATGAAATTAATTTTCCCAAATAAACCTTGAAAACCTTTCTTGTGTTTGGGCAAAGCCAATGCCAAGATTGCACTCACCCTTTTAGGATATATGCACAAACCCTCCTTGAATACAATGTGTCCTAAAAAATTTCCTTCATGAAAAAAAAACACAAATATATTTGGGTTGAGAGAGATTCCAAACTCTCTACATCTCTCAAAAATCTACCTAAGGTGATTCAAGTCATCCTTTGCATCTTTGGAGAAAATTGTGATGTCATCAAGATACACCAACACAATGTCAATTATTAATCCTTGAAAAGCCATATCCATTGCACATTGAAATGTAGCTCTAGCATTTGAAAATAAAAAATTCATTTTTATATAAGAATATTTACCTTATTTAGTAGTAAAGGTTGTCTTATATTGGTCACTTTCCTTCACCAAAATCTGATTATACCCAAAATACCCATCAAGGAGAGAAAAACTTTCACTACTTGCCAAAACTTGAAAAATTTGTTCCATGGAGAGAAGAGGATAATGTATCTTCAAGAAAACTATATTAAATTCCCTAAAATCAACATACAACCTGATTTCTCCATTATTCTTCCTAACAAAGACTAAGTTTGTCAACCAAGATGAATGTTTAATAGGAAAGATGATTTTGGACTCAATTAACTTGGTAAGCTCTTTCTTCATAAGAGGATGAATATTAGGATTTATTGGTCTTTGTCTTTTCTTGATGGGATTAGAATCCTCATCTATCTTTATGGTATGTTCATCTAAGTTTGGATCAAATCCCTTCAAATCATTATATTCCCATGCAAAGACATCATAAAACTATTTGCATAACTCAATGAAAGCATGTTTATCTTCACTAGTACATACCTTCCCAAGTGAAATAAACTTGTCCTTGAATATTTTTACTTTATCATAGTTTTATTTCTTAGTAAACATGCTTACCTTTTCTTTCTTCAACTAGTCATCATCATTGAAAATACTCTCAAGTGTGACTAGGCCTTTGGGGAGATTGTTTGACTTCAATTGCACAATCTACCCTCCATATTGTTGTTGTTTTTTAGATTGATTCTTGGAAGAAAACTCAGCCTCCTCTTGTATAAAAAGTGATATTTTTTGGTCAATATCAAACACTTTCTAATTAGTGACATTATCTAGTATGGAGGGCCTTACAATCACCTTGAGATGTGGCTAGTTTATATCCTCTCCTATGCCCTTTAGACTATCAAATTAGGCTCCAATTAATACCAACCTATAATCATGTTTGTTATCTTCTCTTGGGATAGATGTGATTTTGAAATCTTGGAAATATTCCACAATATCCCATAATCTATGCTTATATGACTTAAGTAAAGATTTCTTAGTCACATTTTGGCCTCTTACTTGATTCACAATCAACTTACTATCACCTTACACTTATAAATATTTTACACCTCTTTTCCTAGCCTACTCAAGGCCATGAATGAGGACCTCATATTATACCATATTACAAGTACAAGAGAATTTAAATCTGAACATGGAATATTACCTTTCCTTAGAAGGATAAACCAACATAGCTCCAATACTTGCCTGAATCTTGCTTCTTGATTCATTAAAGAAAATCTACCTTAAACCATCCATGTCTTCACTTGGATTCATCAAATTTGGCATAAAAGAGTCCTCTTCATGCATACAATAATACACCCCAAGACTACCTTCCTCTATGAATTAGTAAAGAACATGTTTATAATGCTCATCTCCCCATTCATATAAGTATAAATTAGAAACTCCTTCAAGAGAAGATGTTGGAGATTGGTCTATGTGAATTTATTCCTCATTAATAATGGCATAATTGACATTTACCACTTTAGGCATGTAAAGATCCACATGATTGTGATGTATAGGCTCTGATTTATTCTTCACCTTAGTACCATACTTTATCCTAAAAACCATATAGGACCAATTAGTAGTCATGTGTCCACCTATCTTAGTTTTAAACTCTCTTGACAAACAAAGAGCAAAGTATGGAGGCAAATCTGCCACAACCACATCATGAAGAATAGAAAAATTAGGACAAGCATGTTAAATTAAGTTCAAATCCTTGACTACTCCCAAGGTCTTTTCTAGTAAACTATCCAATTGTAAAACTCCTTTAGCCATTGGCTCATACTTGAGGCCTAGTTTATCTACTATACACTTGGGCATAACTAAAGTACTAGCACCACTATATATGATGCAATTATGAACTAAGAAATCACCAATGATTATAGATATTATAAAGGAGGAGTTTTATCAATCTTCTTTACTGTCCTTTAATAGGTTGAGTCCTATTTACCAAGACAACATTCTCATTCCTAGATGACCCAACTTGCTTAACAAGTCCTTGCAATTATTTTTGAAGCATGCCCTTTTATCTAGGTCTTGTTAGTGAATCCCATAGTAAAATATTGATATTAAAATTATTCATTTGGTCCAAAACATTTATACAAGGATTTTTCACCTTGGAAGGTTCCTTCGAAACATTAGTACTTTGTGGTCTAGCTTGTGGAGGTGGATGTGTAGAAGTAAGCCTTACATTCTAATTCTTTTGATTTTCTTGCACTTTTGGAGTTGGATTAGACACACCAACCATTTAATATGTTTTAGGAGTTAAAATATGTCCTTGATTATCCCCTTGTGTCTCTTCAAAAATCCTCTTCTTAGACCTAGTGTTAGAAGCCACACTAGTATTCACATTGCTTGAAATCCCCAAATGATTGATGACACAAAACTCTCCCTCCAAATAATTTATGAGATTAGAATCAGATTGTGTCTACCCATTCTCCATTCCACCTTGCATTGGAACTTTTAAATTTGAAATTTGATATGTTTGATTACCTTGCATAATCAGGGCTTGATTATGCATCTCATTGGCATAAACAACTTGGTCTTGACTTTGGTCATAGGAGGGATAACCTAGTTATTCTTGAACAAGGTTGTTTTGAGTAGGAACAAGAGCCTTGGAAGATGAGGTAGCATTAGGATTGTAACTTTTGTAAGGTCTATCTTGGGTTATTTAACCTTGTCCTTGAGTATTACCTTGAAAAGGAGGCATATTGGTTTTCCCAAATTAATTATAGGACTGGTTTGGTCTATAACTTTGAGCTTGTTGCCTTTTAAAAGAAATAAATTCATTAGTAACACTTTGGAGAAAACTTTTGACTTCATGGATCTCATTTTTTTGGATAATGGTAGACCTTTCTTGACTAGGCAAAGGATCCATGGTAGGTAATACAACTTGACTAAGAGGGTACAAATCAAGGAACAATTGCATTGGTTGCCTATGAGCAATATTCCCTGCTTGAACAAGATAATTCTCAACATTGATGACTATCGTATAGGCAACAAGGAGTGTATACCCACCCATAGATTGGACCATCATGATTACATCACTATTAAATGCTTTTAGATAGTACAAAAAGGCATAGTTTGGAGTAGGTCCCACAAGTGCTAGAATCCTATCTCATGTTTTTTGAAATCTAGTGTTAAAATATTGCATAAACTATTGTGTTGTGCTTTTGATATTAGTGAATTTATTAGCTAGAGATAGATTATCACTCTTCTCTCCAAACCTCTTAGTCAATAGATCTCCTAGTTTATCCCATGAACCAATAGAATTTTTAGGTAGAGTCCCATACCAATCTAAATCTTTTCCTTTGAAGGGCAATGCCAAAAACATAATAACCACATTCTCTTGAATGATATTATGGATATTACAAAAGTTTTTTAATGTTTATAATGTGTTCAATGGTAGTAATAGGACCCTCTCCACTAAAATATGGAACTCTTAAGGGTTGCTCCTAAAATTTGGTCATATTGGGTAAGGTTCAAAGGAGATGATCTAATGAAGGATATAAAAGGTTGGTTCCTAAACGTATTAGGATGTGAAATATGAGTATTAGGGATTGAAATAAATAATAAATTATACTTATTAAATACTAACTCTCTTGAATAAGGATGAGTATTCACAAACCTAAACCTTTTGATAGAATACAAAGGTAAATGCACAAACTCAGGGTATACCTTTAGAAGCAAACCTAGTGGTCACCTTTGGCATGGAAATTAAGGATTGATCAAAAACTAAATATTTAGAAACTTTAGTGGAGTTACCAGGTAATGAATGTAGATTTTTTTATAGTTACAACTATGCAAGGACCAATACCAATCTTGGGCAATCTTATAGGACTTAGAGTCCCATCGGGTGTGCCAAAAAAATTTATCACTTGGATTTTTACCCCTTGAGGAGATGCATAGATCTCCTCATCAAACTGGCATAATGAAAACATCTCTCTTTCTATGGGTGACAATTTTGTTGAGATGAATCTCTAGAAGGGCTAGTTCTCTTGATGCAATCTTTGAAGAACTTTCTTACTTATCAACCTTAGATGAAAAGGGTTAAGAAAAACAACTAAGAAATATAAAAAAGTTGATGCACCAATAGTATATTTCCTCCCATTGACTAAAATTTTACTACTTAGAGTCAAACAAGACTTCTTTTACACAACTCACAATTCAAGTTGCATTGTCACATTTATGTTTCATAAGTTAGGTCCAAAAGGAATTTTGATACTTAAGAGGGTAATGAAGGATTCCTTTGTAGGATAAAATCATGAACCACTTCTAAGGAACCTATACAATTAGAAAAGAACACTAAAAAATACTTGTAACAATTGTTCTTCTACACATTTGGTGAACAATCAAGGGTAACATGTTAGAAAAGATAATCTTCTACTAGATAAGACCAACAATATTGCAATAAAACTCAATTGAACAGCATGTGACTAGGAAAAATAAATTTTTTATTTATTCAATAGTCATTAAAGTAAAAATTTAGCTAGGGTTTCACCATTAACCAATAGAGGCTACTCAAAAAAGCCAAAAGAGTCTATATTCATAGCCTTTGAGATAGAATAAGGCAAAGGAAGTCCAAAGGTCACTTGGACATGTGTAAATCTAATAAAAGAGGTTAAAATTTCATGATAAATAGATATGGGATGAACCATGTAATGTTAGGAGGTAAAAATGTCCATACAAGTCATGAATTTATGAAAAATGGCATGAAATTCTGAGTTTTGGCTTAGAAAACTACCTTCATCATTTGGAGATTTTTGAACGTCCCAAAACTAAATATGGATAGTTATGATGATTGGTATAATATTTAATGTATTCATAAATATAATTACATGCATTGGTGGCAGTCCTACTCATTTGGACACTCTTGGAAGGAAGCAGGCATTGTTTGTAGTCTAAAAAAACTCCATTTTAAGTCGCCCCTCACACTTGGCCTCATAAATGCCTTAATTTTTCCATGAAAATAAATTGGAGGGAGTTTATGACACTTTTAAATTCTATCCATGTCCTTTTAATACTTAGTTAGACCTTAAAAATGCTCACACTTGGAGTTTTCACCCTTCTCACCCTTGTGTTCACTATGCTAGTTTTGACTGGCCAAAAGGAAGGCAATTATTTGAACACTTATAAGATTTTTACTATAATAAAATGGTAATATGTAGTTATTATAATATTCCTCAAAAACTTGATTTCATTTTCAAACTCCTCTTGTAGCCTGTAAAACACAAAAAATGGTGAGAAAAACCATGTTTTACATGTTGTCTGTATAATTTGGTAAAACTCATTTGCATCAAGGGGAGACTGAGGGATTATTATCCATGTTACATTATATTTCATTTCAAAACTATACCATTTGGTTATATTTCCAAGATTCTTTTACCCATTGGGTCTCAGTTAAGGGTTTGCAAGGGTTTTGATCAATTTTGGTCTTAAGCTTTGTTTATAAAGCATGGACATTGAAACTACCAAAAAATTCCATAAATTTTGTGTCAATGGGAATAAATAACTTCTCATATTTCCTTTTTTCTCCATGCAAAACTTTATAAAATATCTAAGCACTTAAACATACCTCTTTGAGCTTGATTTTGCTTCTCCTTCATGTTTGAACCCTTTATAGGCTAGAAATGGATTATCATTATATTTATCTGCATTTTATGAGTTACATAATGTTTATATATACCCTCATAACCTTCCTTAACCATTTTTATAGTTCACAAAAGGGTAGGAGTGAAGATGCACTACCATTTGGCACTAGGCCTTCCTAAATCCTAATAGGTATACTAGGCACGTTGATGGATTTGGGTGTTAGGAATAGTAATTCATGGTTGTATTGGTTTATTAGGAATATTTAAATCCAAATTTAGATCATAATACCACTATATACCCTTTCAATCACTTTACCTCATCAACTTCTCTCACTCACCAACTAGACCTAGTAGAAACCTTGTCTTGTTTGACTGTGTACAAAGGGGAATGGGTACTTTGAGGAGTCTAAGATTGATATATTATTTATTATAACTTATTTTAATTATATAAACCTCATAATATGTTTATTTAATTCCTAAAATCTTCACATCAAGTCTCTTTCCCATTCTACACTCATTAGGTCACTTTGCCAAATTTTGATTTTCCTAGACTGGTTGACCTCTAAGACAAAATAGAGAGTTATATTCCTTATTTCCAAGGAAAAATGAATATTTTTGGATATTTTAAAATTAATAAGGATGGTTTTTACCATATTTTTTGTCTTATTCCATGATTTGGGTGTTCTTGCATTTCTTTCAAAATCTCATATGGATGACCTCTCTTGGCCATCACCATGATTTTAGGTTGTTTAAAAATTCTCCCCACATTTAAATTTTTCTCATGTAGATTTTAAATCCATTAAAAACACTTATCCTATATTGACTCTTCATATTTTCTCATTTGGCAAAGGGGTATCCTTGCCATCTGTATGGACTATTGTCCATTTACTAAGTGGGAAAAGCATATGAGCCTTTTAGTGAGGTATGGAGTTTTTTATGATACCTATTGGATAATCATGGATCATTTTTATTCATTTAAACTTTACTTTCACCTTTAGATAGTCTATGTCTCACTTACCCTTGCTATATTGAACCCTACTGTGACTGTGCATAGAGCTTGGGACCTTGTGTAAGCTTTGTTTCCCATTTGAAAAGTTTCATGAAACTAATAACATACCCTTTGAGTTGGTCATTAAATTTTCACCATGGTTCAACTACATTCACCATGATAATGCACCTTTCAACCCCAAAATTGATCCCCTACATAACTAGACTAAGACACTTTTCTCTTGTCTACAATAGGTGAAAATGCACCTATCTAGAGCCTAGGATCTTATGTGAAAATATATTTGGACCCACCTTGAATTTACACTCATATTTTAACTCATTCTCCTTATTGAAACCCTAAAAACACCATTTTTCATCAATTTTTGGATCACTGTTAGGTTGAGGTGCCTTGCCTATAGGTGTATACAGGGGTTGTGTTCATTTGGTCATGATGACAATAATCTCCTTGGAACACATTATAAGGTCACACAATTTGTATTTTATTTTCACTCAACTTTTTTGTTACATGTAAACTCAAATTATGCCCTTCCCTTGATTGAGATAATTTTCCCTTCAAAACCTTGTTGTAGGTCATCATTTACCAACCTGAGGGGTACTTATAGGTGGGTGTTAGGGATGATATGACCTTCTCTTGATGACCTATGACTTCATTTTTACTCATTAAACCATTATAGTCATCCCATTCATGATTTTATGCTCAAAATCATTCCTCAAGGTAACAAAAGGCCTTTTCCTCCTATAGGGCTATAGATATCATTGAAGTTTTTTAGTGTGTTTTGAGGCATATGTGAGGCACCAAAATTCCAAATTATCCATACATTTAGAACCCCATATTTGTCATGGTTGTTTTTTGTGTTATGGGATATACATCCACCTAATATTAGGCCTTGAAACCTCCTGCAAGTGTGCTATAAGGGGTCTACAAAAAGCCCTTTGGTTTCTATTTTCACTTTTTAGGGTAGACAATCCTAAACACAACCAAGTTGTGTTTCTAAATGGTTCTACACCTCCTTTTGCATTATAGGAACTTTGTATATATTTTCCATGGCTTTATTATCAAAACAAGATGAAAATGAAGTGTCACATTACTTTAGCCCTTCTATACAACACTCCAACCCCTTGTTCAGCCACTTATAGTTGGGTGTTTTGATGTTCACATAGTGAATTGAACATGAGCAACTTGAAAACATGAGTGAAAATGAAACTCATATGATTTTTACAAAAATCCTAAGGCACCTCAAGTAGATCCAAGAATTTTTTACACAAATTGACCTGCTCATATCTCAATATGATGTCAACAAATGGCCTTGTGGGTGTGCATTGGGCAAATTATGGAGGTAGAACATTAAATGTGGAAAAGTGATGTTGAATAGATCAAAAACAACTCAAAATATATTATAATTCTTCAAATACATGTCATTAATCAAGAAACACCTTGGAACCAGATTCAAAACACCTTTCCCAACCTAGAAACACTTGCATACATGTGAAAAAGAGTATATAGAGGCATCAAGTGACTTTTTGGCATGGCAAATATGTTTGGGGTCACCTTTGCACCTTTTCAAAACCTATAAATGGGATTTATTCAAATATTTATGGTATGAACAACTTAAACACCATGAATGCAACTATAGGAATAAGATAAACAAGCCCATACATGTGAAAGTAAGTGAAACTAAGCATGAAGTTAACCATGAAGTAAGATAGGCTTGCAAACTTCTTAAAGAATGTCACGGTGAGACCAAAAATGGGAGGAGGTGTTAATATGATCCAAATACTTGTGTATCACCATTTACCATCTATTTTAAACCCATGTAGGAGAAAACACTTAGTAGACAAGGAACACCTCAGCTAAAACTGCACCTGGTGACACCCTCTTATAACATAAACTAAATTACTAATAAAAAACATTAATAAACTTTAAAAAAATAATGGAGACAATATTAAAATTAATTAAACATCCTTTGGATCCAACATCACCAATTGGTTCATATGAATTTGGTAGAAATGGAGCAAAACCTATAGGGTACATGAAGCAACTAGTAAAAGAGAACAATCAACTTGTTAGTGATGGTTCATAAAAAAAATTTGATAATTTATAAAGTTAATTATATTTAAATCAATGTATTGGATTTAAAAACAACCTCCCAAAATAATTTTCCCTAAGACTTCATTTGTTGTCCATACGAAGCAAAAACCTAAAGGTCACTTTAGTGTGTCAAGGAAACCCAAAAATAAGTAGAATGGTTTTTGATATAAAATGGAACTTTAAGATCAATTTAAGTATGAATATTATTTTGGGTGAGATTAAGAGGAATATAAATATATTTTTACATGTGGCACACTTCACAATAAAGTCGTACAAGTACCATTTTCTCTCTTTTTTAGTTGTTTCTACAATTTCAATTAGGGAACCTACCATATTATGATGTTTCTAACATAAATGGCATGTAATCTGATATATTTTATGTTCTAAAGGAAAATATGACATTTTTCACATTGGTAAATGTGCCACTTGCATTTATGACCTTTAAAAACCCACCAAAATGACTCAAATTGATAAATAAACTAATAAGACTAAAACCAAAGCTAATATAACATTAACTAACATCAAATTAAATATAATACACCCCATGACAAGATTAGACTCCCTAAAGCATCTAAAAAAAAAATTACATAGGGGTGCCCCAATTTGGCCTAAAGGTCAAATTTGGTCAAAAGGTACCATGGCATGGTTCTCAAGGTACTTTCCATCCCTTTATAGGATGGATTCACATGGTCATTATCACTTAAACCTCTTTTACCCATAATCAACCCTCTTATGCTCTAGTTTTTCCTTCATAAAGGTGAACCTCTCAAGCCTATATAAGCAAATCCATGTCAATAGCAAACACACAAAAAAAAAAATCCATAAATCATAGCACAAGAAAAAAAATCATATATGCTATGAGTCATTCCAATCATTCATTGATTTCTCCCTTGAAGGATAGTTTCCAAAACCAATCAAAATTTCTCCATGTAAGGTATACTTCTCCCTTGAAGGACAACTATCAAAAGAGTTAAACAAATCTCACAAACTTAGACCACTCCCTTGAAAGATGGTTGAGTAAAGCATTTTTCAAAGCATAGAAATTCAAGAGAAGCTTCTCACATTGATCAGCTTCCCAATTAAATGACCCAATGTCAAAATCAAAACAATCAAAAATAATTTTGGAAGCCACAATCGGTTTTCATAAGTAGAATTCCCGCATTGATTATTATACACCTTATATGACATTAGCTTTTATTTATATTGGATCTTTGGTGACCTGTAGAAGAGGCATGCTAGTCTCACAAGAAGGTTCCATCATCATCCACCTCCCCTTTATACCCTCTATAAGTAAAGGATTTTTGAGCTTACTTGACACTGGGTGGTCAAGAAACTTTTTTAACTGAGTAATGAACACTAATGCAAAGCATTCAAAGGGATTATGTTCATAAGCTGATCTACCTTAAGTTTGTCTCGATCCTTGCCAATTAAGAAACATTGTGCCTTATTCTTATTTCTCTCATACCCACTTGTTGATACATTCATTAATATGTTTGTCCTTTGATTGTCTTATATTTTCTCACATTTAGTTTCATTAGCCAACCTACTCTTTATGTTTTAAGATTACTTCACCTTCATCTAAATAAATGTAATTCATTCCAAACACTTAACTACCAACCATGTGTTTTATTTAGTGATGGCCTACTTGCCTTATTTTTTTAAGTGTTTTTAATTAGAAGAACATTTTAATGAATTAACCATCTCATAAATCAGACTTCATCTAGTAATCAATCACATCAAATAATCATCTATCATATCTACTACTTTTTAATCATACATAAAAAAATAATGAGTCATTCACATATGTTATCCACCACATGTCTAATCTAGATAAAGAAGAATAGACTCATTAATTCAAGGCATGGACATCATCATATGAACATCATAATCATAACTACAACATGAACATAGTCATCCATAACCATGACAAGAATCATAAACATCATAGCCATGTCTAATAAAACATAACATGTTAATCATCATCACATAAAAAATGTCCATCAAATATCAACATCATCATAAGCATACATCATAAAAATAGTCACCAATAAACCATAGCCACATCATAATCATCATCACATAAACACCATCCATCGAATATCAACATCATCATCATATCATAAATAATATCAAATATCATCATGAGCATAAATTAAGTAGCCACATCATCACATGCCTAGCTAGGTGAGTACACATAAACCATAACATCCTAATCATCATAACATCACATCATCACATAAATAACATCACATCTATAACCATCAACAAAAACCATAAACCATGATCATATCTATATATCCTAAGCTCATAATCAAAATAATGATCATATCTATAACAATGTACATGTCTATCAGTATATATATACATCTTGCTACATTGGCTCATAGGTTAGTATCAAAATAATATAGTACATCATTAGTAAAATGTCTCATAACAATCTAAGACCCTAGAGCACCACTACCTCCTGGAGCTTGGCCACCTCCTAAGCCTACCTATCCACATGTAAATGCAGCCCACTGACTTGGTGTCACACTACTAGCCCTTCTAGTGATCCCTACCTATACTCACCCCATCTAGGCTCATTTGGAAGACATGTAAAAACTAAGGCCTCATAATAACTCAGCTCTTCCACTATCACTACATACCTTGACATAGATATGGTGCTTGGTGGTCTTGTAGGTACATGTACTCATCCTCTTACCTACCTAAGAGAATCTCTCTCCTAAGTAACCATGGCTAGTTGAGCCCTAGCTTAATCCCTCTCCCTAGTCAGTGTGACCATCTATCCCTATGTTGCATCCCACTCCTAGGTCATAACTACTAAATATTCATGTGCTAAAGCTAACTAAGCATGTGCCTGATCCCTCTTGGTAGTTAGTGCCTATCTATCAGGGGCATCCCCCTGCATCTAATCTCCACCATCCATATCCATGTCAACATCCATATCTTGGTGCCAATCCTATCCTATAAAAACTATGGCATCATAATGTGCCTAACACCATGCAAGGTAGCCATCAATCACACCTACATCATCAATATCAACTCTTGATGATAGCTCCTCACAATCAATAAATACCTCCTTTGATGCTGAAGAAAGCAATGCAAACTATGTATCCTCCCTCCTATACCTCATGAACGCCCCTAGAATTTATTGAATAAGGACGAACTACCTCTTCACCCTATCAAAAGGGCTAAGCTCAACCTCATGGTCTTGCCTCTCAAAAATCCACCTATATCTCTATAATGATAGTGTATGTTAGGCATAGCTCACCCATATAACATAAAGATGCCAAATCACATCTCCTATGACCAGTTACTCCAATCTATCCCTATACCAATCCATGTTGTGTGCTCCTCGCCCTAATGTTATGAGATCATAATCACCTCTCCACCTCATTATTACAACTCTAAAATCCATCTAAATAAAACCATGTCGTGGTAGTCCCCTGGGTCTCAGTACCCAGATATGTTCATAGGCTCAACAATGTAAAATAAAACCAACACTGATCCCATATCTCCTATGGGTATGGTATCCCCACAACTCTTGATATATTTGAACTAGTAAGATATATTCCCATGCAAATACTATCCTATCTAACCATATATCAATGAGCACCCCCAACAACAAGTATTGAAATCTCCCACTACTTGGTATGGTAAAGCATAACATGTGACAACTATCACCATCATTGTGAATAGTTATCTCCCATCCCTATCCCTCTAAAATAAATATGTATAGTAAAATCCTTCTTTGTGCCACCTTGCTAGCATAAGGTCCTCTCCATATAGGTGATCTATTTGCCCATCTTTCTAATCACTGGTGATATGGTATATCGACTCACCTTGTATGGGTAGCTTTACTATCCAGTGGATGTCCTCTGATAAAATGGTGATCTCACTTATTGGTAGTAAGAATGTGATAGTGGTTAGATCCCATATTTTGATGAGTACCACTAACATCATTGCATCCTAAGTTACATGATGATAGTACCTCATACCTCTTAGACCAACATCAGTCATATAATCCTAATTTACGTCAATCATGCCTTGACATGCCTTATCGAGTATCTAGGACATTCTATTGTGTATCTATAAATGCTCCCTGACCTATAAGGTTTGATATAAATTCCTTAGTTCACCTAATCCAACATACTTTACCTATGAATTCTACCAATTACTCTTACCTACTACATTAAACCTACTCATCTCAATACCCAAAAACTATGCCTAATCTAACCTATACCCGAGACTTACATTCAAATTCACCTATTCTACCTTGTCTCATAGATATAAATAATACCCTTAACCTAAACCCTTAACCACTACCCTTACCCTAAACCCTTAAACACTACCCTTACCCTAAACCCTTTGCCATTCCCTTAAACTAAACCCTTCAAATTAAACCTTGTACCCCAAATTTCCCCATTTCTAAACCTTCTTACAACCATTAATAATCAAGGGTTGATTGATGATAGTTTTTTTGGAACCATCATTAATCAACCATCAACCATTGATGGTTAGGTGGTTGACCATTTATAGTCTACACAATGATCAATTGGTGGTCACCTATCAACCATCATCGATCGATAGTGACCATGATGGTCACTATGTAGTGACCATCAATGATCCTCAAGCCCTAGGGATTGGTAGACTCCCTCCAAAAATTAAACAAAACATAATAAAAAAGAGATATAACAATTTATAAGCCCACTTACATACCCAATTTTCAAAATCAACAACAAACCCTAACCCTAGATCTCAACTATCCATAGCTCTAAATAACAACACAAAAAATAAACTCAAGTCTAAAAACTACCAAATATAAGTTTACTACCTACCTCATTTATCAATCATCATCATGGAAGATCTCTAAGAACTACTATTGCTTGACCTCATGCTCTCCCTCATTCTCGCTACATCTTCTCAGGTCAATACCTCTAACCAATCAACCATGGTTAACACCTAATCATAAATCTCTCCACAAGCCACTCAACTCACTCAGCTAAATGAAGGATCTCAACCATCGTTATTTTTTTCAAACACACCAATAGCTAAGAATCACAAGTCAAGTGTGAAAACTAACAACTAAAACCCTCAGTGGATTTTTTGCCATCGCCCTTTTAGGGCTGACGTACAACCACCAACAATCACTTGGTGACCACTGACGGTCAACCTCAACCATCGATGATCGACCACTTTTGGATTTTTCACTCCCACCCACCATTTTCCAAGTAAATTATCATCACAAAAAAAATCCCACTACCAACCATTGGATTACTTATTCTTCACCAACTGAACAAAAAACCATGTAACCTTGACATTGGTCATTTTGGCCCAACTTTTACATGTTTTGCAACGACCTTGCTTTGGTCATTTTGAATGCTATGACTACATTGCCATGATGACCATTTTGAACTCACACTACTTTTATGCACAAACCATATGTGTCTTCCCAGAATCACTTCCTACCTTAGATACTTGCAGATACATTGACCTTACCTAGGATACTTACATTTACAAGTTTAACCTAACCACAATGCTTAAATGTAGTCACTTGGTCCACTTGCCACTTATCCTTTTAGTGCCACCTATTTTACCAACTACCTCATCTATGGTAACCAAGTCAATGCACGATCTTGGCTATCGCACTTAGTCATACTTTATGTGTGTGTTTTCACTTTAGTTCCCAACCAATCACCAAATCCATCACCCACTTACCCACTTATCAAACCTACCCTTGATTTTGTTTTACCTCATCACTTCCTAGTTTGAGGGGGAACACCTCCTCCCATAATTTGGGTAGCCTAACCTTTGACTCACCATCCATTTTTTATTTTATAGCTTACTGATACAAACTACATAATAAAAAGGGGCAAATGTAGACAATATAAAGATGCACACTATGGTTTTAGATGTTTAACTAACCCTTAAATCATCTCGAGACCACCTTGGGACCAATTCCTAACTATTAACCTATAAACCTAAGTCAACTTGACTAACTATAACCATTCTACCTTTGTCCTATCGACTACTGATGGTCAAACCCTAACCACCAATGGTTAGACTTCACCACTAATGGTCAGCTTTTGATTAACTTAAGGGTTAGCTCCAACTTAACTCCACCTTGCTTTTTTATTCTCAGTCACTTGCATAATTATGCATGTTAAGGCTAAAATTAAATAGCTTATTTAACTTATTTTTGAACCCCTTGTTTCACCACTCCCTTTTTATTATATAAAGAAAAGAGGGAGTGGTGAAGAGGAGAAGGGATTCATTAGAGTCTTGTGCATTAGAGCTTCTTATGCAAGAATTCTTCTAATTGTTATTTCTCATCAATCAACAGCAAGGCATCATCACTCTATCATAATTACTTCAGTATCTACAACAAGTTTTTAGCCACTTACCTCAATGTTATTTAGACCAACAATAAATCTAAGTATCTACTTTCAATAATTAGTTCCTCTATTTCTCTCCAAAATTTCTCTTCGGCCTTCCCAAATAAACTTCTTTTACCCAAGCCAAATTTGATAGTAATTTTTGATGGTCACCTAACCATTGATGGTCTACCCTTAACCACCGATGGTCACCTAACCACCGATGATCACCTAACCATTGACGGTCATACCCAACTGTCGAAGGTCACTATGTGTTAATTCCAACAACAAAGTTATTTAACCTATCAAACCCTAACTAAACCCCACTTTCTAAATTTTTACATGATCATAGAACATCACCTTGTTTTATAAACCATGTCTGATTTATTTAACATTAATATCTAACCATTTATTACTATAATAAGTCAAATTCATCTCTTTTAAATCACTTCTTGTATTTGATTTCAGTATCTTATGTTATTTATGTAAGCAATTTATTTTTCATTTCCAGAACTTGATTATTTAAAATTGTGGATTGACAGCCTCTAAGAAAGCTTGTGCTTCTTGAATCTAGATTTTTAGGCAATCCACCTTACTATCTAACTAATCAACCATCTCTTTAGTGTTTTCTTATCTATAGGTCATCCTCCCAAGCCAAAGAGGAGTATCTACAACCATCTAGATCACGGAGTACAAACCACATCTAGGTTCTACTAACTTCACCCTTCTTTCAAGTTTTACATCTTTCTTCTAAGAAATAAAGCAAAATTTTAGTGAAACACTGAGGGTCACAATAAAAACCTGCACCTTTGATAGCAAGTCCTCCTTTTAGGAAGGGGTATCCACAAAAGAGGGGATAGGAGGGTTGGACGTCAGGTGAATAAAGAATTTACCATGATTATGATAAGAAAGTTTCTAATATGGGAGACCATCATTCTTCCTCTCAACACTCTAAGAGAGTAGCACAACAACCAAATGAGATCTAGATGGATAAATAATTGCATGATTCCTAAGGATATTACATCGAAAGCATCTAAAATGTAGGCCTTCATAATTGAGAAACTGAGTCTAGTTACCTCAAGAATAAACCAAGTTAATTGAATGGAAGAGGGGTTTAGAGAGGTCTAAAAAACACACTCTCATGAACCAATTTCTTAGGAAGTAACATCAATTTTTCATAAAATATCTCACTTGATTAACCAACACCATGATGTGCTTCTCATTCCTCATAATAGGTAGAAGATGCCATAGTCTAATCCAAAGAGGTATAGCTATAAGAATCACCTTAGCAGGGTCGATAAAAGGTGACCAAAGGTAGAATAATAAATAAGAGTTACCAAAGAACCAAGGACTGAAATCCCAA
>JARHVA010002943.1:1837500-2107500 GCA_037957365.1 Torreya grandis | reverse complement strand
AGCCCAAAGACATGGAGGATGAAGAATGGGAAGTTCTTGGCAGAAAGGCTCTGGGGTCTATAAGACTGAGCCTAGCATCCACTGTGATATCCAATTTATCACAGGAAAAGTCTACGGTAGAGTTGATGACTATGTTAGCAAATTTGTATGAAAAACCCTCAGCTTCCAATAAGGTATATCTTATGAAGCAGTTATTTAATTTGCATATGAATGAAGGTGGATCTGTTTCTACTCATCTGAATGATTTCAATGGAATTGTGAATCAGTTAAGTTCAGTGAATATAGTGTTTGATGATGAAATAAAAGCTCTTTTGATATTATGTTCTTTCCCTGAAAGCTGGCATGGCTTAGTAATGGCAGTAAGTAATACTGCATCTGCATCAAATATTTTGAAAGTAGAGGATGTTGTTAGTGTTATCTTGAATGAGGAAATACGCAAGAAAAGCACAGAAGAGGCATCCGGGAATGCTTTAAGTTTTGAGAGCAGGGGAAGGCAGAAAGAGAAGAGCAAGAAAGGCAGATCAAGATCCAAATCAAAGGGGAAAGGTAGATCTAAATCCAGGAATGGCAGAAGGCCACAATGCTGGAATTGTGGAAAGATGGGGCACATAAGCAGAGATTGTTGGTCAAAACCCAAGGAGGAAAACCAGCACGAAGGAAAGGAAGAAGCCAAGATTGCAGGTATTACACAAGATGCTTTAATTTTCTCTCTGCACAATAATATAGAATCTTGGGTATTAGATTCTGGTGCATCTTTTCATGCTACTCCTAACAAGGAATATTTCAGTGACTATATCCATGGAGATTTTGGAATAGTGTATCTAGGGGATGATGAGCCCTGTAAAATAATTGGCAAGGGTAAAGTGCAGCTAAAGATGCAAAATAGCAACACATGGGTGTTGAGAGATGTGATGCATGTTCCTAGCTTGAAGAGAAATTTGATTTCTGCAGGAAAGTTAGGGGATGAGGGTTGTACAGTAACTCTCACAGCAGAATCTTGGAAGGTGACCAAGGGTGCACTTGTTATGGCCAGAGGTAAGAGAGAAGGTACTCTCTATTTGTGTAATTGTGTTACTAACAAATCTCCTTCTGTATTATCTACTTCAGATGTGGACGCTAAATTGTGGCACTCAAGGCTTGGCCACATGAGTGAGAAGGGGATGTCAATTCTTAAGTCCAAAGGTATGCTTTCAAATTTAAAAGGCATAGATCTAGAGTTTTGTGAGCACTGTGTATTTGGAAAACAGAAAAGGGTTAGTTTTCTCAAGACTGGGTCTACTAAGAAGAGGCACAAGTTGGAGCTTGTTCACACAGACGTGTGGGGACCAACTTAGGTTGCTTCCATTGGAGGATCACAGTACTATGTATCTTTCATAGATGATGCTACAAGGAAGGTATGGATCTATTGTATTAGAAATAAATATGATGTATTTGAGACTTTTAAAGTTTGGAAAGCTGTGGTTGAGAATGAAACATGTAAAAGATTAAAGTGCCTGAGATCAGACAATGGTGGTGAGTTTTGCAGTCATAAGTTCAGAGATTATTGTTACATGCATGGAATCCATAGGCAAAGGACGGTTCCAAGGACACCTCAGCAGAATGGTATTGCTGAAAGGATGAATAGGACAATAATGGAGCGTGTAAGATGTATGAGATTGCATGCCGGTTTGCCCCTACAATTTTACGCACAAGCTGTTGACACTACAGTATACCTGATTAACAGAGGACCCTCTACAGCTCTAGATGGTGGTATTCCAGAAGAGGCATGGACAGGTAAAAAGGTTGATCTCTCATATCTCAAAGTTTTTGGTTGTGAAGCCTTTGTGCATATAGATAAGGAAAATATAAAGAAGCTTGATGCTAAGTCTATGAGATGCACGTTTATTGGCTATGGCTCAGATGATTTTGGTTACAGATTGTGGAATCTAGAAACTAACAAGGTAATCAGGAGTCGTGATGTTGTTTTCAACGAAAGAGTGATGTATTGTGATCAGCTAAGGAAGTTGAATCAATCTAAGCAGAGCAATGGTGAATTGGACGAGGTGAAAGTCCAAGATGAGCTCGCGAGAAAAAGAAATAATCACTTGCAGGAAAACACAAAGACCGACGTCAGCAGGTTAGGAACCGGCGTCGACAGGACAGAAACCGATGTCGGCCATACAGAGACCGACGTCAGCCGTACAGGTACCGAGGTCGGTCAAGCAGAACCGACGTCGGTCATTAACAGGTCTGCAGGTGACCAGGTCGGTCACTGTCAGAGAATTTGGGTGGACAGTGTGTTGTGGATGAGTCTCAGACACCCATCAGGAGGTCAAAAAGGGTGAGTAAGCCTCCAATTAGATATTCTCCTTCTTTATTTTATTTATTGCTATCTGATGGTGGAGAACCAGAGAGTTTTGAAGAAGCAATACAGGTGGAGTCCAAGAGTGAGTGGGAGCGTGGCATGGTTGAGGAGTTGGAGTCCTTAAGAGAGAACCAAACATGGGATTTGGTTGAATTGCCAGCTGGTAAGAGAACACTCAACAACAGATGGACCTATAGGTTGAAGGAAGGTGAGAATGGACAGATGAGATACAAGGCCAGATTAGTAGTGAAAGGATTTGTACAAAAGCTAGGTATCGACTTTGGTGAGATTTTTTCTCCTGTTGTTAAAATGAGTTCAATAAGGGTTGTATTGTCTTTAGTTGCTTTTGAGGATTTGCATCTTGAGCAGCTAGATGTTAAGACAACATTTCTTCATGGAGATTTGGATGAGGAAATCTATATGGAATAGCTAGAAGGATTCGAGGTCAAGGGTAAGGAGAAGTTTGTGTGCAGATTGAAGAAAAGCTTGTATGGCCTCAAGCAAGCTCCTAGGCAATGGTACTTAAAATTTGACAGGTTTATGACTTAGCATGGCTATAGTAGGTGTCAATCAGACCATTGTGTGTATTTCAAGAGATTTGATAACGGTAGATATATTATTCTATTGTTGTATGTAGATGATATGCTGGTTGCAGGATCACACATGCAGGATATCTCTGAGCTTAAGGTGAAATTAGCTCAAACGTTTGCTATGAAGGATTTGGGAGCAACAAAGAAAATCCTTGGCATGAGCATTAAGAGAGACAGGAAAAATCACAGGTTGATATTGTCTCAAGAAGATTATGTGGACAAGGTGTTGAAACGGTTCAATATGCAGGATGCTAAACCGATAAGCACACCTTTGGCTGGACATTTTAAGTTGAGTAAAGAACAATGTCCTAATTCATATGATGAGGTAGAGTACATGAGTAAGGTTCCATATTCTTCCGCAGTAGGGAGTTTGATGTATGCAATGGTGTGTACTAGACCGGATATTGCCCAAGCAGTGGGAGTGGTAAGTAAGTATATGGCCAATCCAGGTAAGGAACATTGGAAAGCAGTTCAGTGGATCCTTAGATATCTGAGAGGAACCAGCAGTAGGCACTTGTGCTATGGAGGTTCAGATACTTCTCTACATGGCTATGTAGATTCAGATATGGCAGGTGATTTGGATGGCAGGAGGAGCACTACAGGTTATGTTTTCACTGTAGGTGGAACGGCGGTTAGCTGGATATCTAAGTTGTAGAAGGTTGTTGCCTTGTCAACTACAGAAGTAGAGTATATTGCAGCCACAGAAGCTAGCAAGGAGATGATATGGATGACACGGTTCATGGATGAGCTTGGTAGGGAGCATGAGAGTTGCAGATTGTATAGTGACAGTCAGAGTGCAATCCATTTGGCCAAGAATTCAGCCTTTCATTCAAGAACAAAGCACATACAGCTAAGGTATCACTTCATACGACAGGTATTGGAAGATGGTGAGTTGAAGCTGGAAAAGATCCATACAGATAGGAATCCTGCTGATATGTTAACCAAGCCGGCTACAAAGGAGAAGTTGAATCTTCATTCAACTTCTGTTGGTCTTCATGATTGAGTTGAAGATGGAGGAGCTAGAAGATGTTGCTGTACAGGTACTGGTGTAGCTGTTTATCTCCAAGTGGGAGATTGTTAGGGTGTGGAGCTAAAAGCTTCACCAAGGAGCATTCATTATCAGGTTCGGGTCTACATAGACACTGGCATCGGTCAGGAGTGACCGACGTCGGTCATAGGCAGTTGTAGAGACACCGACGTCGGCAGAGGGTCGGCCGACGGTGGTCACAGACAAGCAGCAGGAACCGACGTCGGTTACCTGCGTGTCCAAAAAGCTATTTTCGTGGACAGAAGCGAGTGTTTGCATGATAAGTTTGAGTTGAAGTCTCAAGCTTGCATCTCTATTATTGGCATTACTATTTTTAGAGCCCTTGTTCAAGTGGCTTAACTGCTTGTTGGGTGTACATGCTCAAGTCTCCTAATTCTATATGTAGAATTAGATCTTCTTAGCTTTGTAGTAGTTTTGTGGTGAATTATTGTAATTCATTGTGTTTGAAGAACAGTATAGAATTGAATCAATCCAGGCTTGTTGGAGTTGATTGTTCTTGAGAGAGAGAGCTCTTGAGGAATAGAGATCTATTGAGAGATCTATACATCTAGGAGAGGTGTGGAAGAAAGAAGCTTTCTTCAATTGTATTCCTTTGTAAAGAGTTTTGTTAATACAAGTTTTCAGGGTGTTTTCTTGTATCTCTTGTTCTTTCTATTATCATTATAATTACTTGTCAATCTGGTTTAATTCTGCATTTATTGCTGTCACAATTGTAATCTATTGTTGGATTGATCCCCCAACATACAAAACATATTGCCTATTTTCTATTGTCAAAGGTGGATGAGGACGCCATGTGAGATGATTTGATTATGGTAGGGTTCCACATTTCATGTGTAACTTGAATCAATGATGCAATGTCATTGATCCTAGGATAAAACATTGAGGTCTCAAATTTTATCTTGTAGCTTCCATCATCCATGATGCCAATATATTGATACCTAGAACAATTACATCATGTTTAGGAACATATGGAAACACCATACTCAGACTCTTGGGAAAAAGGGTAAGGCCATACAAAACATGGAAATAGTGAAATATTTTAAGGTGAGATGAGCAATGATGGTGAGGGGAAATGATAAGGTATTCTAGATGATATCGTACACCAAGGGGCCCAAATTGAACACTAGACCCAAATTCAAAGCAACTTTTGGATTTACATGACCATCACCCATTGCAAAGGGGTATGTAGCTTTTAAGGTGGTATAATATTTGAATGGTCATTTTTTATTGTTAAGGGTGGATAAGGATGTCATGAGCACTGATTTTATTATCATAGGGCTCCATATCTGATGTATGGCTTAAATCAATAATGCAATGATGCTTGTTTGGGGGCAACACATTGAGGTTTCATAGCCTATCTTATAGCTTTTATTTATCCATGCAATATATTACATTGATAGATGTGACATGTAAGTAAACTTCAAACGTGTATCTTCCCAAGGTTCATCAAGATCATCACTTGAAATACCCTGTCATCACCCCTCACCATGCACCTAGTTCACCTTAAAATCTTTCACCACTATCATGTTTTGTAAAGATTTTCCCTTCCCCACCATTTCATCATTTCTTAAACTCATAATAAAATGAAATGTCTCCTCCCTGCATAACACATCGCCATATCATATGAAGGAACACACAATGTCATTTTTCATTGTCACCTCTACTAGAAATAGTAGATTATTGTTGAATATTACATCGTGTACATAATTATTGATATTTGAAATTTAAACTTGGTCTTGTGTTTCCTATTTTTGCAATACACTAGATGTATCCAAATTTGATTGCAAAATTGTTTTAAAAAGGGATTTAAAAAAGTCAATACTCATGTGATTTATGTATATAAGTCCAAATGTAGAGTAAAGACATATATTCCTTCATGCTCAATAGTAATGTGTGGTAGGTGGAACATGCAGATGTCATATATCAAGTCACCAAAGAGGTGGAAGACAAAGAGAAATGTGAGAGTTTAAGGGTAGATTCTTCGAGCTCATTTTAATGGCGAAAGACAAAGGAATGAATAGAATGAGATGTGAGAAATGACTGAGATGTCATTGCTATTTATTTCTTCATCTAAAATACCCATTATAGCTTACATAAAATTTGGGTATCCTTATGAGATATTGACAATGTGTTAGCAAATCCAAGCAATAGGTGTCCAACCTGATAGTACATGGCATCAACACTATAATCAATGTGTTTGGAAACTACCTACATATTGGTAAAATATAAAATATTATATATTATATATAAAATATTATATATTTAATATAATATAATATAATATATATTTAAAATTATATAATAATATATTAATACTATTAATTATAACATGTCAATATATATAATATAAATAGATTTATAGTATATATAATATTATTTATTGATTTATAAAATATTATATATAAATATTTAATATTTAATAAAAAAATTTATTACTTATTATATATAATATATATTATATTAATATAGCATATACTATTTTATTTAATACATTGAGTCATAATTAAATCACTTGTTCACCATTGAAATTAGAAATTAGGTCAATATTTTGGAGGGATTAATGTGTAACAACCTTAGCATTTCCCTTTCATAGATTTTTGCCAATACTCATACTCATTGTTAAACAAAGCATCTCCTCCCTAGAAAGCTTAATGCCATATGAAAGAACACATAATTTCATTTTCCACCATCACTTCCACATAAAAAAAATGATACAACGTAAGTTTCCATGGGTTTCAAGTGAGATATGAGGTAAGTGCCAATGGGTTTCAAGTGAGATATGAGGTAAGTGTCCATGGGTTTCAAGATAAAATTACCAAGCAGAGCTCATGTATATTTGGGCATTGGATTTTTTTGTAGGTTACTAGGCAGGGATCTAGGGAACTGTCATTTTGTGTGGCTATGTAGAGCCAAGGAAGTGGAAAGCAAAGTTTTCTCTTATGTTCTTCTTGTTAAGGTGATTTTATTAGTTTGAAAGATTATTATCATATATTTTCTTTACACCAGATAAATCTACACTAATCTATGTTGCACTGACTAGATCTAGATTGATTTTATATTCTATAGATGTCTGGTGTTCAGGTAAACATGAATTTATAATAATATTGGTATTGCTGATTTGACATTCACACAAGCTTCAAGCAGTGTTCATTTCCTAATGCACATTGCCTATTGCAAATTGTATGGTGCATTTCGATTAAAGATTTAGTGATTGAATTGGGTGTAATAAAGCTAGTAAATTGTTAAGTGATTATTTTTCTTATGTATCAACCATCCCAACTATTTACACTTAAAATGTGGTCGTTGTTTAATTCCTTCACCATTATTTTCTTTGATCTAGATTTATCTAAAGTGGGAGGCTTTTACTTCTTTGTAGTTATGTTCCTTGTTAGTTTGCTATTTATTTGTTACTTGAATAGCCTACCTACATGGTTTATGAATTGAACTCAATCCATTTGGTGTGGACTAATGTAGACACAAGTAGTTAAGGTCAAAGCATTTGAAAATGTATGGAAAAATTTGATACAAGTAACTTTCATCATAACAAAGGGTTTATGTATTAACATGAAATGCAAAAGAACTCTACTTGACATTTGGACCAAAGTCATTACGCTTTATATTGAATTGATGAATTTTAGTTTGAAAACATAAATATGGGATTGGGATTTAAAAGTTATATATTTTAGTCGTATCCGTAACTATTAATGTGTTTTGTGCTCTTTTTGGTATAGGGGGTTGGGCCCTTGGTTGTGCCCCAGAGTCGGTTCATAGCTCTGGTAAAAAATGTTTACCCATAATCCAATAAAAAATGAGATCCTCTATTGCTTGTACAAGGTTCATGGAAATGAATTTAATTACATTAATTTTGTGTATTACATACAATTAGCGTAGAATGTAAAGTGGATATTGAGATATATTAATCGTGGTAAGTAAAATAAGGATGAATAAATCCTCTCACGAGAAGTGGTTCTACATACTACTATTAAAACTGTATTCATCAAATATGATGCAATATTACATTCTCTCATTTTAGTAATACTCTGGTTTGATATATGAATGAACAATATTACGTTGAGGTCCCGTATTTTATCTTGTTACTTCTATTTGTCCATGTTTCCAATCGATTGATACTTGAAAAGTAAAAATTGACATTCCTTCCAACATTCCTTGTAACATTGGGGCAACTGCTAGTATTTTAATTACTAAGGGAGAGAGACTTATATTGGTGCACCCAAACTTTGCCATCTAATAAGTATATTGTATGGACACTAATAGATGTATATACAATGTCGACTTGAAACTTGAAGTGATGGGAAAGTCAATTTTTCTGTTTGGCATATACAAGTAAAGAGAAAGCCATAATTTGAATTGATTTAAAATAAAAAAATTAAAATACACTAGAAAAAAAAATGTGACCATACACGTGCATTGAAATATCTTATATTTGTGAGGATCAAGTGTCATCATTAGATATTTTTCACTATATTTGGTCAAAGTCATACAATCACATGTAAATTGTACGTCCTACTTTTGACTAGACACAACATAATTAACATGGCCTCTCCTTTAATATGTCATACCCTTTTTTCAATTATTGTTTAGTATATTTGTAACACTTTTTTCCACTTTACTTTCTTTTTTTATATGTATGCTTATCAAAGAAGATTTCATTACATAATTTTTTAAGAATCGATATTTTTAATCACCTCAATAAACCATCATAGGTTGAGAGAATAGTGTTTTATTCTCTCATCGTAATGATGGTTAACAGAGCATGACTTATTTAGAAATAGTTTAAATTTATCATTAATTAATAAATACATAATTTTAATATGTATTATATAGCTTGCCTCAAAATGCTTATTTAACTTGTATTGTGTGTGTGTAATTTTCATTATAGAGTTTTAATCATTTTAATATTTCAATTACTAAGGGAAAGGCATTTATAATGGTGCGCCCTAACTTTGCCATCTAATATCATTTCGAGGATTTTATAATGATGCATTGTAACTTTACCATTTAATAAGTACATTGTATGAACACCAATGGATGTACATACGATATCCATTTGAAACTTGAGTGACAAAAAAGTCACATTTTTCGTTTGGCGTATTTATGTAAAGAGAAAGTCACAATTTGAATTGATTTAAAATGAGAAATTTGAAATACACTAGAAAAAAATGTGACCAATACATATGCATTGAAATATTTTATACTTGTAAATATGAAATGTCATCATTAAACATTATACTTTACTATTTGGTCAAAGTTGTAGAATTACATGTAAATCATACACCTACTACTTTTGTCTCTTTTACAAGAAATATTGACTTTTTAATTCTTATTATTAATACCTCTCCCTTAATATATCATATACTTTTTTCAATTATTTTTTTAACATATAAAATAAATCTTCAAATTGACCCAATATTTAATTTACTAATTATTAATTTTTATAAACTATTTTATTTGTAAAAGTTAACTACTTATTAACTTCTAATCATATCAATAATTTGATTTTTAAAAAAATATTCCATCATTTATTTAAATTCTAACAATACTAACCATTTAAGTTTTTTTAAAAGAATATAACCATTTATTAAATGCAAACCATACCAACTATTTATTAAATTTAGTTAAAATATTTAACTACTTTTCAAAATCTAATCAAAGATTCTAATTCAATAATTCACGTGGGGGAATATATGTATTTTTATCATTGAACTTTACAGCGATGGAACATGTCTTATCTTTACAGGCGTCATTAATTTGGGCAAACCGAGTGCTCTGAAACTGCCTTCCAATGGCTTCCCAAAAGATTATATGTTTTATAATATTTTTTTCCTTTTCCGCGAGAACAATTGCTGGCCGGGAGAACGAAGAATTTAGTCGGAAAGCATTTCCATCAAACTTTTTATTTGGCGTGGCCTCCTCTGCGTATCAGGTAAGTATTACAGATTTCTTCTGCCTATCACTGTAGACTGATTTGCATAAAATGCTTAAATTTGTGTGAATCTGTCTCTAGTATGAAGGAGCGTATGTTGAAGATGGAAAGGGCCTCAGCAATTGGGACGTCTTCTCCCATATCCCTGGTATTAATATCAATTTGCAGTTATTTTCAATTTATTCCTGTTTATTGGCAATGTGTTACTGATCCATTGAGAATTATAATTGCAGGAAATATTAAGGATGGAACGAACGGGGACATCGCAAACGATCAATATCATCGCTATAAAGTACGATATCAGACACAAACCGTTTAACTTCATCATAAGATTAAGTTTATGCTAATTTCTTGCCCTGTGAAAATCGCAGGAAGATGTGGAAATAATGTCGGAAATCGGAGTGGAGGTGTACAGATTCTCCATTGCTTGGACGCGTATTTTTCCTCGTAAGTAATGTTCATCTATTTTTCTACTGGAATTGCTTCTTTACATTTTTATAATTTCACATAAAATAGTGGACTGTACACCAGCTCGAATTATACGGCCGCAGCCAAAGACGACCGGGGGCTCTTTTTGGACAATTTTTAAAAGGGAGAATTTTTATGGGATAACATTTGTAACATACTCTGTTTTCTGTATTAAGATTGGGAATTTCTTTTAAAGGTTCTCTGAATTCTCTTTTACTTGACAATAAAACAATTGAAAGTTCATTATTTGCTTATAATTTTTGTTAACTATTACAATGATCTGATCAATGAGCTTCAACCCTGTCTATTTCAGAGGGTAGGGGAGAGATCAACCCTCTGGGAGTCAAATACTACAATGATCTGATCAATGAGCTTCTCAGCAAAGGCATTCATCTTTCCATTTTATCTTTCTTTATGACCTGTATTAATTATGGTGTAGAAGAGGACTTTTCCAAGATTTGGTATGTTATCTGTGACAGGGATCCAGCCATTTGTGACGCTTTCTCACTATGATATTCCACAGGCCTTAGAAGACCAATACGGGAGTTGCCTAAATTCACGCTTTGCGTAACATTCTGTGTTTGCTCTGCATCTCTTTTTTCTTGTGCAATGGCTTTTAACTTGTTCACGCTGAAAACTTTTGATTTTTTTTTTGGCTTCTGCAGAGATGATTTTGCACGGTATGCAGAAGCGTGTTTCAGAATGTTTGGCAACAGAGTGAAATATTGGACCACTTTCAATGAGCCCAACACCTTTGTATTTGAGGGTTATGACATAGGGAAGTATCCTCCACGCAGATGCTCAGTTCCATTTGGGAGTTGCAATGCAGGAAACTCTTCAACGGAGCCTTACATTGCTATGCACAATGTGCTGCGTGCCCATGCTGCTGCGGTGGATATCTACAGAAGAGAATTTCAGGTAGAATGTAATTTAAGAATAAAATTGAATAGTTATTGTGCATCTAGGTAGGATACATAGGAAGAAGAATAAATTTTATGAAAGAATTTCTGGGTGGCTTAAATGTCATTTACAGCAACTCAGCTGCTATTTGCATCAAATTTATCTCTATAAAATATATGTAAATCATTAAATTTTTTGAAAAATTGTAACTTTCTCAGATCCTTCAGATTCACTTGATGCAAAGGAGTGTAATACCATACTATTCACTTTTATAAAAATAGAAATGTATATCTCTATAATTAATTGAAAAACACTTTTCAAACAACATATTTAAATTCCATACTCTAAAACATCTGTAACATATCTAAATGTTTATTTAGTAGGTTATTTAAACTAATATTAAATTTTCATCCTTATTTTGTATTTTTCTGACTTATCAAGTTACATTTGACAATGCAACATCACATTTTGTGATCTGACTTTTTCCTTTTTGCATAGCAAACAGAAGCATAGGTTAACAATTTTCTATCTCCCTACAAGTCAGTGCAAGATGATGAGAACTGAACTTAACTAAAATAATCCATGTTTTATATATAAATATTTCCTCTCAAAAGGCTTGATAAGGTTGATTTTATATTAATAAAATTTGGTTTTCTCACCAAGGTTCTGACAAAGCTTCTATTACTCCCGTGTACCCAATCCTCAATTATGGTTGATTATCAAACAAATTTACCTCAATTCTCAGTTTCAAACCATTTCATCCTATCATAATACCAACATTTATCTTAAATTATGCATTTTTTTTACTTTGTAGTTACCATCTCCTTTTTTCAATCAGATAAGTAACAAATCCATATGATACCCTCTTCTTAATAGTGAGATATCTCTCTATGCTTCTAATAGTGTGCTGTGTACCTATAGTAGTATGCTTCTCTTTATGTCTAGGGTTTTTCTAATGGTAGTATACTTCCGCTGGTCTCTACTTACAGAATAAGGGGTTTCAATTTTCAATCCTAATCTTTTGATAAAAAAATTTCTTTCAACTTTCTCAGGGTTTTATGTGAGGTTTGACCCCAATAAAGACACATACAAAACTACAGTTTCTTTCAAATTTTATAAACTAAGAAATTAAGATGTTTAAACTAACAGCAGCTGATGTTTGAATGCAACAATGCAGACTCATCAAGGAGGTTTCATTGGAATCATTATAGCAGCCTCATGGTTTGAACCACTAAGAAACACTCTGAAAGACTTTGAAGCTGCTGACAGAATTCTTGCATTTCATAATGAATGGTAATTAATCCTACTTAAATTTGGCTTGATATAATTTTTAATATAAATTAAAAGTAATAGGCAAAGGTAGTGATAGCTTTTTATGTCACAATCCAAAAGATCCACTGTAGAAGCTCATAAAATACTTTTTCTATTTCCTTTATATACTGTAGAAGCTCATAAAATAATTTTTCTATTTCCTTTATTTATTTGTTTAACTAGCTGTACAACTCTGCTGCCTTAGATTCAAACATGCAATTACCTTCTAAATTGAATGTATATGGAATTAAGAAAGATGATGTCTGATGCAGGATTTTGGATCCAATAGTGTTTGGGGAATATCCAGCCATTATGCTTAAATTGGTGGGTGAAAGACTGCCTGCTATCAAAGAGGACTTGCGCCACAAACTCCGGGGCTCATTTGATTTCATTGGTCTAAATTACTATGACTCAAGCTATGCCAGTGATGCTTCATATTTTCTAAACTCGCCCCACCGCGATTACGAACACGACTGTTTGGCCATTGCTACAAGTTAAAGCCAAAGTCAAAGAACCTTCTTATGAGTTTTTTAATTCTGGACTTTAACTAACAGAATTTACTCACTTCTCTGTTTAACTCTGTTGGCAGGTGAAAAAGATGGCGTCCCCATTGGCGCACAGGTTTGTGCATCTTTAATTTTTATTGTACAAAATAATCTTTAACAAATTAACATTCAAAGTATAGAATATTACAGCATATTTCCTCGAGGGTCTAGGGTTAACATTTTAAAAATGTTAATTATGCAAGATCTTTAACTGTTGACCACCCCAACACACATGTATTTTAAGGTCTTCTGTTAACATGGTCCTGGAAGCTCACCTTGCCATCCCTCTTCACAATCAACTCTTGCAATCATCCGCAGAAAGTCATTCAATTTCAGTACTCTCCCAGCTTCCTTAAGACTTTTTCAATGCAGAAAATTATTTTTAATTCTCTCCAAGCCCTTCTTATTCAGTGGCACAAAATCTTCTAGCGCACATCACCATTTTTGCCGTGGAAGTCTCACACAAAAAAATTGTATAAAGTATTTGATATTGATTAGATTATCATTAGACTGAGGGGTAGAACACAGATAAAATAATACCTTGTCCAAATAGAGGAAATCCCAAATTGCCATGATGTATGGCTACTCAGATTTCCTCCATCGCTGGTCCTCTTTTGCCCAACGTCTTTCCACAACCAGCAAATTTCAAACAGTAGATCCTCAACCCTCAGATTCAAATTTTAATTGACGGCCCAATAACTTTTTCACAGGGATAAGTAAACAGTAAGGTACTTTAAATTTCTTTACAAGTGAGAAAATAAACAGTAATTTATCCTGTTTGCTTTGCAGGTGAGGAAAAAAATAATGGAAAAAATACTTTTTATTGTTGATTCTTTCTTAAAAAATTATTGTTCTACTAGCAAGAGCACCTCCAGTACTATTGTAAGGCCGATAGGCAATATTTAAAAATACTGTCAGACAGGTACCGTTGCCAATTTATGTTTATATAAGGCTGACTGATGCCTTTAAATCATTGAATACTGAGAGATGAAATCTGATTGAATGATAAAAAGGCTAAATGCCACCCCAATTCAAATCCCCATCTTGAATGATTGAAAATATATGGTAAACTAATAAAAACACATTATTGAATACTAATTATTTTGAACTTACACTCTTATATCAGATGTACCCACCAAATCTGTTTGGTGTGCCTTTTGGAATAGAGAAGTTATTGGATTATGTCAAGACCCGGTATTCCAGCCCACCCATATTCATAACAGAAAACGGTAAGCTAAAATATTAGCTCTTTTCTTTTGTTAATTAACCGTATAATGCACAAGGTTAACTTGGCAATGGTGTTTTCTTCCTACCAGGTTTTGGCAATGAAAGGAATGACAACCTTCCTTTCTTACAAATGTTGAATGATACATTTCGAGTAGATTACATGGAAGACACTCTCAAGTACATAGTAAAAGCAATAAGGTCTATAATCTAGGCTCTGAAACCTTTTTTTTAAAAAAGTGTTATGATCACAAAAGATGGTTTGTGCCATTTATACTAAATATGAATGTGAATGAAACACTTTCAGGAAAGGAGCAGATGTGCATGGATATTTTGCTTGGTCGTTGTTAGATAACTTTGAATGGAATTATGGATACACTGCCAAATTTGGTATGTACCATGTGAATTACACAAATGGGTTACAGCGATATCCCAAGTTCTCTGCCCATTGGTATGGAAATCTTTTAAAAGGAAAGAGCATAGTACATAAAGAGGAACTTCTAAGAGAGTTTATGGAAAGTTATGCTGGCAAAGCTGCTCTTACTAAAGCTGAAATATAAGGATCAATAAAACAAAAAGCTCTGGCAAGCTACCCAATTTTCATACAGCCCAACCGTGCCTTGGAGTGTCAGAGATGATTGGAATATATGTCCACAATATACTTTAAGTTGCTTAAATATATGTTTTATTACATTTTACTATTATTACATGAAATTATTGTAAGTTTGAGATAAAAATTTCTAAAGTCATCATGTTAAAAGGTAGTAATTTGGGTTACTCTAAATGATTGTAAATTACTCTCTTATATTAATGGTAATAGTAATACTATTCATCACTTGTGATTTTGCACAGAGACTCATTAGATATGTGAAGAGCAGGGTTTGGAAAGCCGTCAAAATATCTGAAGCAGATTTTTTTGGTTTTTTAGTTCTGATTTCTCTAATAGATATGTGCACAAAAATGTTAATTCTAAATGTGTTCCCTTATTCTCTCATTTGTGTTTTTTCCTTATCCAGCTACCTCTGCGAAACATGTTGTTTGATGTGATGCGCTCTAAAACTTTGCTCTACGTGTCTTCCGAACCAGGTAAAAACTGTGCTTTGACATTTTTCTATGGCAGTCACGAAAATGGCATCTAAAACAAATCTACTTCCATTGGTTGTTGGTGGGTCTCCATATCAATTGAAGAGTGTTAATTACAACACCAATGCCAATATATCTAAAATTAGAACATGATATCCAACAAATTAACTATTAGGGTTTATCTCAAAGGCTGAAATTCTTAAATTATCTTGACGGTTGGTGTACAATGATCTATTTTTTTTGCATTTTCATTTAATTCTTTCCATATTTATGTGTAAAAGTTCACATATTTGGAAAAAAATACAATAGTTTAGAGTGATTTAAGTTAGAGTTGTACCTTGGGTGATTTTGACAGTATGGATGTTTCTTACTCGTGGTTGCTTAGCCAAAGGAGCTCACCGATTTAAGTGTATGCTTACTCAACATTGTAAATCCACTATATGTTTATTTTTGAGACATGCAGAGATATCATTCTATCTAATTTAGTGATTCCATATAATACCTTCAAATATACAATTAAAAAAAATGCAATAGCTTAACTCAAGTATTAAGGTGTGCAAAATTTGGAACCTTGCACTCAAATCTCCTACGTTCAAAAGTATAGTTAAATAAAGATCTAAGAAAGCTAAATAAAAAAATGCTACTATAAACATTAAATACCAATACATTAAGTTGATTAAAGTCATTTAAGGTAGCGAAAAAAAGACAATGACAATTTAATAAGCCAATCAAACTTAATAGTATTTCCATAAACTCTGATTGATAATAATTGCCTTGAAAGTATATAAAAGTATATAACTTTACTTTAGTAATAATTGTACCATATTTTGAATGAATTCTACGTTCACTCAAAAATTTTAGTTTTGTGACTAAACAATGTATTTAATAGAGCAAAACCCTACTTAGTGAGGTTGTTTCCTAAAAAGTTTTTTCTTTAATAAAATAGTCTAATAGAACATTTTACAACAAAATTTATATTAAATATAGAGAATTTGTCCTCTACCTATTACATTCAGTTCTTAATAAGATATCATTGCAAGCCCAAGGGTTTTGAGCTTGAAAAAAGAACATTTCTTGAATTACCACCATAGTATATTAGTTCATATATTACTTGTTAGAGGTACAATCATTGAGAAGGGGAGGGGGGCGCGGGGTGGGGGGCGGCGATAGGGGGGTGAGAGCCCAGAGATTGAAATTATAATTGCAGTACTTTCAAACTATTAAACAATCAACATATATCAACTTGATCAAGTAATCTTAACAGTAGAGCTCAGTCATTCAAAGCATACACAAGATCAAACACATAACACATAGTTCCTGTGGGAAACCCTCATGGGGAATAAAACTCACTCTCAAGTCTGCAACACATGGACTATTGTCCTATAAAAAATTACAATTTTTTTAGACCAACAAACCTTGATCATGTCCTCTTGATCAAAGGTATTTATTAAAACTCCTATGTTACAAAGAATAACTACCCTTAAGGAAGATCAAGTCCTTTAGACCCTCCTTTGAACACCTCCACCTTAGAACTAATGTCTTTAAAACCTGATGATGGATCTATGTTTTCTAACCCCTACACAAACTCTCTCTATCTCATACAAGCCTCTCACATAGGCATGCCACAATCTCTCTCCTTCTTCACTCAAACTGTCCTCATATGCACACTCAAACCTCTTTGCATATCCTCAAACTATAAGAGCACTATTTGGACATCAAAAAAGGACCTATAGGTCATATATATAATCAATAAACTATTATACTCATTGAATCATCAACTAGGCACTCTACCTCTACTTTGCTCAACTTTCACAAACACCTTGCACTTCTCTCACAAGTCTTTCACACAAAGTCTAGAAATCATCATCTTCGATTTCACTATATATAAAGATATTATTAATTATCAACAATTTGGTTGGACAAAATACATGCCTTCACCTTTAAATCATCTTACATAGGTCACACTTAATCACAATCCACTTTTACATATGCCTAAGTCACTTTTAGGTCCTATAGAGACCCATTCAACTCTTTGACATTTCTTCGAGCAAACTAAAATACAGGAACACTTTCCAAATGCTTGGACCCATTCAAAATGATATATAATTCCTCCTTAAGTGCCAAAAACCATCATAATACCCTCTTGCTTAAGCACAATTTTCTCAAACAACTCTCTGTACATACAGTCATTATGACTGAACACACAGTCACCTTATAAGCCTTTGTTCATACTGCATATGATTAGTAAATCCTTAATAATTCACATAGAACATCATTATAGATTATACACCATGATAAAAAATCTAATTCATCATTAAACATCAAAATAACAACATAACGAGCTCAAACACCCTTCTCAGGTTACTTGTAGAACACACTTGAACACATAGTCAACTTTTGAGATCAATATTTTTGTCTATACACACTTATAGATCTTCAAGTCCATATTTACATATGCACCTTGGAGTCCTCTACCACTTTTATTTTTACACCATGAGAAAATTCTACATAGATTGAAATATATGACCAAAATACAGAGCATTGGTTTTTCCTTTGATAAATTCAAATATTTGAATTCAAATGGTCACAGCTAAATTTCAAAAATATGATCGCATCTCGTTTAATTTTAGCTTAGATAAATAATGAAATTTTGATCTTTTTCAATATTAAATTTTGTTAAATGAATGTCACTTTGACCACTTTGACTCCACTTACACTGTTAAATCAATTTGTATGAATACACATGAATCGTTTGATCCTTATCCTTTACCTTTGTTCAGTGTTAAACATCATGCACCTATCCTCATCTCATTTCTTCCTAACATCTTGGATCAAATGCACTTCATCTATCTCTTTGTGGGTTGCTTGAAATTTAACTTGTGCAAAAATGACTAAGTATGAGAACCTATATGTATCTGCTTGGAAGGCCAACTTTGCACCTCCATATCTTTTGCTTCGCTCAAGCACATGTTCTAAAATTTTGACCATATGATCTCCTGACATAAGATAATCCAACCATGTGATAATATTCTCATGAAACTATCACACATTTAAGATATAATGACATTAAAATGCTTACTCAAATTTTTCTACCACAAAGTCAACAATGTTAAAAACTTGTCTAGGAAGCCAATTTTGAACATGCATATCATTTGATGGGTTTCAGTGCTTGACCTAAAAGTTAGCGCAAAATAACTAGGCATAAAATTAAACAAAACCATATGATCACCTTCTCCTTAAATATCCACACATGCAAGATATACCATCATAAAATTGTTTACTTAGCTCTTTCTTGCCTCATGCAAATTTGGCTAAGTATGGGAAAACAATGTTAAATTCCCTGAGAGCCAAACTTTGCACTTGCAAAAATTTGACTATGCTTAGGTGCATGACCTGAGAATTAACACATAGTAACTATGGACTAATGTGATCATAACCATATGACCGAATCCAATTGACTCATCCACACGTGGTAATGGTGACATCAATAAACTACCTACTTAGAGTTTATGCCATTAGACCCAAAATGTCTAGATGAGAACAATGATGATCCAGGTGAATTCCACTTATGCACACAAGCTATACAAAGCATAAAAAACTTCTTATTAGACAAATTTCACATGCTCAAAACTTCATACTCATCTCTAAGCGTCTCTAACCATGCCAAAAATGAAGATCAACCAAACCAACTTCAAGCACACTTTGTCAAACACATTGCACACTTTGTCATTTGTTACTTAAGTTATCAAAGCACATCATCCACTCACTAGGACACCTTCATGACATCACCATGAGATTATTAAAAACTTTCCAACAATATCTCACTTTGTCATTGATGTCAACAAACATCATTTAGCTCACCTTGTCTCTCTTCAAGCACTCCACAATAGGTCACCTTATGTCTCTTCAAGCACTCCACAATATGAACTTTCTCCCCCTTTGACACAATGAAAAAGTGGACATCAACTGATCATGAGGACCTAAAAATACCATCAATAAGAAAGTACCATCTTATAAATATGATCCAAACTCCCCCTTACCTTGATACAACCTCTTCTTGTCTTGACAACTTCCTCTTGCTCTATGTCAACACTCATTTCAACCAATCATTGCAATCAATGAAGATAGACCACACAAAACACTAACATATAATGTAGTTTACCAAGAAACATCTGAGAGGGATTCTCCCTAAGATTTCTGAGCCATTGCACATCTTGAGAAACTTCAAATCTTCACACATCATGAAGAACCACCACATATACTTACTAGCCTTCTATTAAAGACACTTCCATGACCATCAACATAAATTCATGCTACTTACAAAATAGGAAAAATGCATTGAAATAACCTAAAAAATCAATTTGAAATATTCATGCCTTGATATTTTGGATAAATTGAACAAAAAAATAACTCTTGAACAAAAAAATCACTCTTCTTCTTACTAGGCATGTCTAGTCTCCTTGTAGCCTTATCTGGAACTTGTAGAGCCCAAATTTTTTAGAAGACACACCTTCAAAAATTAAAACTTTATAAATAGATCAATTTCATATTACCTTTTAAGGGCACCAATTTGAAACACCTATCTCATCCTCTAAAACATACTTCTTTGATAAACTTACTACCAAATTAGGCCTCTAATTTGACAAAAACTTGAATAACTTAAGAACCACAAACCTTCAAATCTATATGAAGATTGATTTAATAACCCATTTGGTCCATTCAACATATTAAGAAGCCATAGATCTCAAATCACAAGGCAAACCAATTTTATAATAGAGCCCAAAACCATAAAATCTCAAAATAAATAGGGTCAACAAACTTCCTTCTAGTCAATGCGCACCTCTGAAACTTATTGCACACCTGAAGACACCCATCACACATTTCTGGACCATGATTTGTGTTTCCACATCTTTGGGAACCCATATATTCCATAATGCATTTTAGGACCTGCATACTGTTAAGCATAAACTAGGAAACTCGGGAGCAAACAAAAATCTCCAATTGCACAAAAAAAGATCTTCAAGGCTTGAAATCACATGGAACACATCTTAAAGAAGTGCACAGACCTTTTTGAGCATCAAAATCATTTTTGACATTGAATCAATCTCATTAGGCCACTTGGCCACACCCATTCTAATCCTACAGACTGACCATATATAGTTATGACATCACTACAACATATCTTCCACCTGGACATACCTGCTCCAATTGAAAACACTTATCTCTAGCCTTCTAGGACCACTTGAAGAACACCACAACAACACTTATCCACTGAAAGGAGTCTCTTAAGAATCATAGATAAAGACATCCTTTTCACCACAATGCTTTAAAACAAAGTGAAGCCAGGAGTGGCCCACATCTCTTCAGTAACCACTAGAATTCTCTTATAGCTATAAGACTTCTTGCTCTTGTTCTTCTTCTCTATAGTCTAAACTATAAAAAATGGTTCCTTTTTTATATCATTTTTTTAATCTTCTAAGATAGGATTGACAACATATGGAACAACTATGGAATCTTGACATACCTTTTCTTTTGAAAAAACAACCTTGTAGCTTGGAACCTCATCACTAGGTACTGTCAATTGATGTTCTTTACATGAAGCTTGATTAATAACAATGAGATGTTTACTTGGATCCATACACACATTAGGACTATCCTTAATTAGTACCTTGGTCTTCTCCTTCACATCATAAGTAGGCAATGAGAGCTCTTGGCACTCTTCACATTTTGAAGCATTTTCCACCATAGCAAATAGATTACTTAGACCTGTAATCTCATTATGACTCACACTTACCACCTTTGGTTTCCATGAGTCAACTTTTATTTTACTTGCACTTTTAGATCTTGATTGAACTTATTTTGATATGTAAACCTTTGATTTTAGAATCTAACAATGTGACCTCTCTGTTCATAGTTATAGAAGACCATACTCCTTGATAGAAACTTATCGTGTCTTACCTTGTTTAGATAATGTTTTACAAAGTGTCCCACATCATGAAAGTTGAAGCACTAAACCTTTCTTAATCCTTTTTATTTATTACCCCCATCATATTCCCATGCAAACTCATTCTTAATAGGTTTTCTACATTCTCTAGCTCTATGCCCAAACTGATTACAAGTATAACAATAACCATTAAAATTTGCATACCTCCTGAAATTTGGTTGTCTAATCTGATTTGTATTCAATCTATTTACACCGTCATTCCTTGTTTGATGATTTGTCTTCAAAGGTTGATTATCCTTTTTCACATTAGTCTTCATCTTATCTTGAGTTGCAGTCTTTGGTTCTTATTTATATCCAAGAATAGTCTTCTCACTTGCATGATTTTGATCATTCAAAATGTTGTCTAGATCACTTGATCTCTTTTCAAATATCACAAATGACATTACCTTATTAGATATCTTCTCTAACTTAGATTTCAATGACTCATTTTCAATTATATACCTTTCATATTCATCTTCTTTAGCTTTTAAGCTTGTAGATAGGATTTTCAATTGACAACTGAGATGTTTGACTATATCTTTGTGCTCCTTGGTATATTCATTTATTCTTGACTCCAATACACTAAATTTATCCTCATATTCTTTGAGTTGATAATTCATATTCTTGTTAATATTCTTCTCAATCTTCATTTTTTCAAGAGCATTTGTCAAAATAGTCTCATAGTCCACCTCATCTTCATCATCATTTGAATCACTCCAAGTAGACTCCTTTTGATGTGAGAAACTACCTTCTTCAGCCATGAATAGGGATTCATCTTCAAAATGACCATCATCTTCATGATTATACTTTGATTCATTGTCTTCACTCTCATTTGATGATATAAAATCTTATTTAGTGTGGAGACTCTTCTTGTCTTTGAAGTACTTCTTATTGTCAAACCTTCTAAATATCTTTTTGTTTTTATTTGACCTAAATGATCTTTTGCCATCATCATGACCTTGATCATGTTCTTCACCATCAACCTTCTTATACTTATGAAGGCACATATTAACAAAATGTCCTATCTCATTACAATTGAAGCATTTGAGGGGTAGTTTACCTTTATACTTGCATGACCTTATTCTCAATTTTCTTGAAATTAAAGTAATTAGTTCATCCTCATCTATATCAAAAATTTCATCCTCTTTAGGTTTCTTACCTTAGAATTTCTTCTTTGGCTTCATTCTAGTCTTGAAATCTACTTCCTTATTTGATGCTATATCATCATTTTTCCTCATCTCATAGGTAGTAAGGATGCCATGCAGTTCATCCAACTTTAGCTGAGTAAGATCATGACTTTCTTCTAAATAAGATACTTTAGAGTCAAAATTGAGGGATAGGGACCTTAATCCCTTTTGAACTACAATAGCTTATTCAATATTCTCTCCATGACATTTGATGATGTTCACAATCTCATCAACTCTGTATGAAAAGGATGCCACAAAATCTTCTTCATTCATCTTGAGACTTTCAAAGTGCCTTTTGTGAGTCTACAACTTAGCAGGTTTGACCTTTGAATCTCCTTCATAAACTATCTAAATTTTATCCCATATTTCTTTAGAAGATTTACAATGGATTACCTTGGTGTATTTAGTCTCTGAAAGACCACAAGTAATGGCATTCATTACCTTAGAATTGTTCTCAAACATCTTCTTATCTACAACACTAGATGGAGTAATAATAGGAGCAACATAACCATCCACAACAAATTTATATACACGAAACCCTAGGGACATATTGAATGTCCTCATCCTGTCATTCCAAAATGCATAATTAGATCCATTAAATATTGGTGCTTTCTTAGTATAGAAACCTCTTTGATGACTACACGTATTGTACCTTATATCACCTTCAAGCTATCAAGCCTTTACCAAAGGACCCATTTTGGTACCAATTATTAGATGTACAACCACTAAGAGGTGGGGGTGAGTCAGTGAGCCTTGATATTTTAATTAAAATTTTAGTCATTTAAAACTTTTAAGAAATCAATATATATCAACTTGATCAAACAATTTTAACAAGAGAGCTTATTTATTCAAAGCATACACAAGATCAAACACAGAATACATAGTTCCTATGGGAAACCCTCATGGGAAATAAAAATCACTCTCAAGTCTATAACACATGGACTAATTTCCTATAATAAATTACAAACAAGAGATTGATCAACTCTTTTAGACAAGCAAACTTTGATCATGTCCTCCTAAACAAAGGTATTTAGTGAAACACCTTTTTTCACAAGGAACAACTACCCCTAAGGAATATCAAGTCCTTTAGAACCTCCTCTAAACACCTTCAACTTAGAACTAATGTATTCAACACTCAATGATAGATATCTATTTTATAACCCCTGCACAAAATCTCTCTATCTCACACAAACCTCTCACATAAGCATGCCACAATCTCTCTCTTTCTTCACTCAAACTATCCTCATATGCACACTCAGATCTCTTCACATATCCTCAAAATAAAAGATCACTATTTGGACATCATAAATATGAAATATATGTATTATATACATTCAAAAAAATATTCTCCTCATTAACTCATCAACGAGGAACTCTACCTCTCCTTTGCTCCACAAATCTCACAAACAACTTGCACTTCTCTCACAAGTCTTCCACACAAAATTTGATTTCACTATATATAGAGATATCATGAATTATCAAAAAATTTGTTAGCCATAAAACATGCCTTCACCCTTAAGGCATTTTACATCGATCGCACTTAAGCACAATCCACTTTCAAATAGGCCTAAGTCACTTTTAGGTCCTATGGAGACCCATTTAGCTCTTTGACACTTCTATGAGAAAAATAAAACATAGGAACACTTTCCAAAACATGAACCCATTAAACATGACTTATAATTACTCCTTAAGTGTCAAAAACCATCACAGTACTCTCTTGCTTAAGCATAATTTGCTCAAACAACTCTCTGTACACATAGTCATTATGAACAAACACATAGTCACCTTCTAATATTTTGTTCATACTACATATCATTGTTTAATCCTTAAAATGCACATAGAACATATTTATAGAGAATACAACATGATCCAATATCTAATTCATTATTAAACATCAAAACAGCAATAGAAAGAGCTTAAACACCCTTCTCGTGTTACTTGTAGAACATAATCAAGCACATAGTCAACTTTTGAGCTCAATTTTTATGTCTATACACACTTATATATATTTAAATTCATATTTAAAAATGTGCCTTGGAGTCCTCTACCAATTATATTTTTACACCATGAGTAAATTATATATAGATCAAAAGATATGACCAAAATACAGAGCACTAATTTTTCCTTTGATAAATTCAAATATTTGAATTCAAATAGTCACAATTAAACTTCGGATAATATGCTCATATCTCATGTCCTTTTAGATTATATCAATCATGCACAATTGATATTTTTTGATATTTAACATATTTAAATGATAGTCACTTTGATCATTTTGACTCCACTTGCGCTATTAGATCATTTGTACAAATACATGTGAACTGTTCTATCCTTATCCTTTACCTTTGCCTAGCATTAAACATCATGCACCTATCCTCATCTCACTACTTCCTGACATCTTAGAGAAAATTAAATTCATCTATATATTTGTGGGTTGATCTAACTTTGACTTGTGCAAAAATGACTAAGTATGGGAACCTTTGTTTATCTACCTGGAAGGCCAACTTTGCACCTCCATATCTTTTGCTTTGCTCAAGCACATGTTCTAAAATTTGGACCATATGATATCCTAACATAATAAAATAAAAAAAATGTTAAAATATTATCCTAGAACCATTACAAAGGTGAGATATAATTAAATTAAAATTCTCACTCATATTTTTCTACCACAGAGCCAACAATGTCAAAAACTTATTTGGGAGGCCAACTTTGAACATGCATATCTTTTGACGTGCTTTGTTGCTTGAAATAAAAGTTATAAAAAAATAACTAGGAATAAAAATAAAAAAATCATATGATCACATTATTTTGAAACATCCACACATGTGAGATATGCCATCACAAAACTGCTTACTCAACTCTTTCTTTCCTCATGCAACTTTGGCTAAGTATGGGAAAACAATGTCAAATTGCCTAGGAGCCCAACTTTGAAATTGCATAAATTTGACTATGTTTAGGAACATGACCTAAGAATTAGTTCATAAAAAATAGGGTCTAGTGTGATAAAAACCATATGACCAACTCCCCCTGACTCATCCACATGTGCCAATGGTGATGTTGATAAACTTTGTACTTAGATTTTCTGCCATTGGACCCAAAATGTCTAGATGAGAACAATGCTGATTTGGGTGAATTCAAATTATGCAAAAAATATATAAAAAGTATATAAAACCTCTTATAATATCCCTTTCACATGATCAAAAGTTCATAATCATCACTGAGCATCTCTAACCATTCCAAAATTGAATATTAACCAAGCCAACTTCAAGCACATTTTATCAAGCACATTGTACACTTTATCATTATTACTTAGGCTGTCAAGGCACATCATCCACTCACTAGAACACCTCCATGACATCACCATGAAATCATTGAAAACTCTCCAACATTACCTTCCAATATTTTCAAATAATTTATCCAAGATCAACATAGTTTAAAAAATACTAAAGCATTCCTAAATTTGATCCATAAGACTTATGTTGTAGCATACATTAAAATATGTATCCTTTCAGTGCTATGCCAATATTTCCAAAAAAAATCATATCTCAATTTCAAGTTCAATACCAAACCACCAAGAAGTAACTTACTTTAATTTAGAGAAGAACACCTTGAATCAACAACAAAACTTTTCATGAAAAGTTACCAAAACAAGAAGGGATCAGAACAAACTAGAACTATATTTCCTTATTATAGTAGCAATGTAAAAAAATTATATATATGACTTAACAAATTTATATAGATGATTAACACATTTTAGGTGACAATTATTTATGAGGTGCTGAGTGTGATATAATAATCTTATTATATTTAAGACCCTAATTTCCAAAATAATGTTTATTGGTTGTAGACAAAGTATTACTACATGCTCCAATCTTGTTACCCTTTCTAAGAAAAATATGGAAAAGTGCCATTACTACCTTACAAGAAATAGTGGTTTGATTATATCCCTATGTAGATTTTTTAAATGAATTAATTTTAAAATTATGATCCCTATTTTGAACATAGAGCACTAAAGGTATTATTGTTATTCCAATAAGATCAAAACACTAAACCAACATTAACCATACCTTTTGTAGATGTTATTAAGAAATAACAAATGAAAATATACTTATCATTCCTCCTATTAGAACCTAATATCTTATTGAAATTCATTCCTTATTGCCTACTAACTTGAAATAATTTACTACTTTGTCAAAGTATGTTCTATAGACACCTTATTTTAGTAAAAGACCCTTTTCCATTATCTTTGTCATACTTTATCACACTTGGACTATTTATGTACATTTGTATTTTTTTGGATACTTTCCATCCACATTGGAGCCTCTATATCATTTTCACATTTAAATTTCCTCATAAACATATCATATTTCCTAGTTGTCTACATCAAGATCCATTTAGTCATCCTATAGCTAGATTGATTTATGTTTTGAGGATTTTTTGAGATGTGACCATAATCATGGATCCCATGACTCTATTATACTATAATCATGAGTCCCATGATTATGGTCACTTCCATTTTGGGTGTCTTTTCATGCCAAGGTGATTTATCATGCCTTGATATTTGGTTATCAGTATGTTTCATAGTCAACCTATGTATGAATTTATCCTTGTGAAACATATATATATATATATATATATATATATATATATATATATATATATATATATATATATATATATATATATATATATATATATATATATATATACCTTTAGTAATTTCACATTTAACACTTGAAAATAAATCCTATAATTCCTTAATTTATGTTCACATTAAGCATATCTATTGCATATTTTCCAAAAAGCCCGCACATTGATCTAAAATTTTCCTCATCATCAATTGAAGTCTTGAGTCTACACACTTGTAACAAAATAAGGTCATAATGAAGAATATAGTTGCATTTGATTATATAGGGAGATGAGGTGAATTAAATTATCTCATTTGTCTTGGATACACTAAAAACCATTATAACTAAATTGATCCTTGATTCTGAGTGGTGTTAGATATGTAGTTGCAACCTTCGTGGGGGCTTGGGCCACTAATCTTACATATATTTTATATTAATAAAACATAGTTGAATGTTTTAAATGATTTTATGAATTGAAAACCATATTTTAATTAATCTAAAATATATGTTATGTATCAACCAATATATCCCATAATCACTAACTGCTAAACTAGTTGTGTTGTAAATGAGATTGTTGACCAAAAACTATACTGAATAACTTTAAATTTGAAAATATATGTTTGGTAGTCTTCCTTTGTGAACACATGCAAAAAAAATAAAAATTAAAATAATATTAAACATGAATTTTTAAAATAAATTATTTTTCTACATTTATGCACAATTATTTATTACTAAAATAAAGATAAAATAAGCCTATTACAAGATAACTTGCATGACAAGTTATTTCAATAAAGGCATAAAGTAAAAACTAAAAAAAATTAATTGAAAACTAAGTAATATATGTTTATAATTCTAAAACTATACTCTAATATAACTTAAATAAGACTAAAACTAAATAAAAAAAGGTTGATTTATGTTCAAGACAAGGTAAACATGCAAGAAAGCTTACTCAACAAGCCACCAAATCATACAACCTACCCAATTATGACATCCTTGATTCGATAAATAATAGGAATTGACTTAAATACAATTTAATTTCATTTAAATCACACTAAAAGTGTGCCTCTCTACTTGGGAATTAATTTGAGTAATTAGATAATGAATTGGAGTTAACTAACAATTCCAACTATTTTTTAATTACTGGAAATCCAAAATGGTCAAAAAAATAATTTAGGGAATAAATAAACTAAATAAATTTTATAAACACATTAAAACCTAAAAATAAATTAGGTATAAAAATATAACTCATGTGCCCATATTGGCATCATACTCAACATTCCCTCCTTTGATGTAAAGAGGTGAAATTCCCATCATCTCCTTATATCTACTCAACCATATTTTTTGTTATCAATAAAAAAATGTGTTGGTTCACATTGAGCCTCTTTTAAATCATCCAAGAGCATTATCATATATAATTATAATGTGAAATTTTATGTGAGGGTTGTATATTCAACTTCAATAGAGGATAATGTAACTATAGCTTGTGTCTTTGAAGACTAAGAAACCAACCCACTTCCCAGTGTGAAGCGATAACCTAAAGATGACTTATTATCATCAAGAAATCCTCCCTAGTATAAATATATGTATCTAAGTAGACATAATGAAATTTATTATCTTAAATGAATACTATGATTATAAGTACCTCTTATATATCTTTAAAATATATTCATTACTTACAAATGCTTAAGTGACAGTTTATCCATAAATCTAAAAACTAGTGAAACCCTATAATTGATATAAATTCTTATCATAATGACATCATGGTTATAAAATTATTTTTATCACCTGAATAACTTCCATCCTCCCTCATAAACTTTTCTCCACTTTCAATTGGAGTGTTTACAAGCTAGGCATACTTGACTTGAAAAATGAATACTTCATATTTATTTTCATGGAATTCGATGCCAAGAAAATAATTCATAAGTCCAATATCAATCATCTCAAATTATAATTTTATATTTTCTTTGAAACTATTCAACATCCCCATAGAGCTACTTGTAAAGATCAAGTTATTTTCATAGAGACAAACATATAAAACATTAGAACTATATGATTGTATGTAAAGAGTTACTTTATTTTGAATCATTAAAAATAATTGACCCAATAAATAATTATAAATTTATTGAGTACCAATCTATTTTAACATTTTTTTATCTTATTAAGATCCTTCTTCAGCTTATATACCCAAAATTATTTACTCTTTATCTCAAAACCTTGTGGCTTCCCCACATATACTTCTTCTTCAATCACTCCATTTATGAATGAAATTTGACATCCATTTTATGGATTTTACATAATTTATTATAATCTAAAACAAAAATTAATATTATAATATCTTTATGTGCCATAGGTGAATATGTTTCCTCATAGTCAACCCCATATGTTTGTGCAAATCTTTTTATAATTAATCTAGCTTTTAGCTTGACAAATGTACCATCACTTTTAACCTTGGTGTTTTGAAATAATTATTAAAAATAGTATTAAATAAATTTAATTCATCATTCCTCTCAAAAATCCATTTATAATTTCATAGCATCAACCCATTCTTTTGACTAGCTTCTACATAACTTCTAGGTTCACTAGTCACGTATAATAACGCAAACATAATATTTTTATCATAAAAATTATAAAATAAGATACCTCATTGATATTTTATCCTTATGACCCTCATATTATAATTATTATCCAACATCTGATTGGCTAAATGAGGATTCAAAAAATGCTTTTTCTTTTTTGGTGTTGATGTAGTGGATGACTAATCCCTTGTAAAGAACTAATATTATTTCCTGTTGAACTAGAAACATGTGTAGGACTTTGTAAGTCATAAAAATAAAATTCAAGATTATTACAAATTAAATTATTACTTATTTATCTAAATTATCAAAATCAACATTCACCTCTTTTTAAAAACATTTACAATCCCTAGAAACATTGTGGATTTATTAGTAGGATTATAAAATTTGCATGCTTTCCTTTCATCACTATATCTTGTGAAATTGTGATAAATACTATTAGGATGATTTATATAAACATTAATTTTAATTTTTTTAATTTTTATATAGCACTTTAATTCAACTGAGATGGACTTTCCATCACCTAATTACACTTGGATTTTGAAAGAATCATTTAATTTTTTGAATTCATCTTTTTGACTTGTCACTAATTTGAGCAACCTAAATGAAGGAAAAAAAATATTTTATTCCTCTATTACCAAAAAATATGTGAGATAATAATATGATATCTATTTAAATTCAATTAAATTAACTTTAAAATCTTTATTTTCACTTTATTTCTTTGATTCTTAGCTACTAGTATCCTACAATCTTTAATCACATGCCCTGATTTTTTGTAATAATGATAAGTACAATATCTCTTAGTTTTACCTATAAAGTTAGATTCATTTTTTGATTTTGAATTTGAGTTTTTTAAACTCTATTGATTTTTATTTTTATTATTCTCTTTGGTATTTGAAATTTTTACCTTGGTTTCAAGTGCATGCTCTATACCATCTTCTAGATCTCCTACATATAGTCTCATCTTATATTCATGGGACAAGAGAGAACTAACTAACTCATCAATAATTATAGTGTTCATGTAATTGAAATATTCAAGAGTGATCATAATATGTAGCTATATTTAGATTAAATATCTCAAATTATTTCTTATTATAATATTATCTTGTATAATTTCTCTATAAACCCTCATTATATGAACTAAATCATTTATCTTTATGCAATAATCTCCCACTCCTTCAAAATTTGACATTATCAAATTTTCAAAATAAATTTTAATGCTTTGAAGTTTTTCTTATCTTATCTTAATAGATCATTGAGATAAATTTTCTAAATTATTTTATGACTCATGGGCATTCTTGCATCATGTAATTCTCAAATAAATGCTTGGGTCTATGACACTCTAAAGATAGAAGAAATTTTATGCATATCCATTTTATTCATATTTTACAATTATTTTTTGATCTTGTGTCAAGGTATTAAAACATTGAAGTGGTGTATACAAATTGATAAAATTCTTCCAAACTCCTCTCCACACAAGAATTATTTTTAACTGATCTCTCCAATACTCAAAGTTATCGCCTTTGAAAATATGAATATTCATGGAAGTAAAATTCACTGAATCCATTATTTCTTTTGATAATAGCCTGAAAAACCTTATAAAACTTACTTAAATGTAGATATGATACAAAATTATGGTTTGTAATGATTGGATAAAGTGCTCGACACTCCACTTTCATCAATTTAACATCAAATTAACAATCATAACAACTTTTATAACATGTAAATCAGGTCAGAAATCATTAAAACACATAAAATTATTTTCACACTTAACATGTATATTATAAAATGCATTAGGGTATCCTTGATTGGATCAATGCACATAACCAATCATTATCCATTCTTAATTCATCTCAAGTCACGTTACTACTTTGAAAGTGAGGTTTTGAACCAATTAGGTTGAATAATTACTTAAATGTCAAATTTGCATAAATCACATAAAAGTTAATCTTGATTAATTATATAATCAAAACAAATAAAATGAAAAAATAAAAAAAATCTATGTGGACTGACTAAATTCCTAATTATGCAAATTCAAAAATTTAACAAATATCCTCATCATGATATCACATGTCAAGTTGTCAAAATTTAAAAAATACCAACATAAATGTAAATAAATATCAAAAATACAACCCATGGTTAATGAATGCAAACTCCATAAATATTAATTTAATTTAGTACCTAAATTAGATTGAAACTCAATCACTCATCTACATTATCATTAAAAGGTTGAAATCATTTTTAAAAAGCTATAAATAGAGGGTTCATCTTCTACTCTTATCAAGTTTTTTGTGCAAACTTACTTTACCAAAATATAATAAAAAATTAATTCATTTATTCAATCAAACATGCATAAAACAAAGGGAAGTGTCATAAAAATGATACCATGACATAGACAAAGACTCCAAGCTCTATATCTAGGCCAAACAAACTTATATGCCAGAAAACTAGAGACATCTAAAGAGGAAGGTGAAATCATGTTGTTTTATCTTCTCTATGTAATATTTAACTCCTTGTCCTTACCCAATCTAAGGACACACACATAGGTTTTAGCTTTTTATGCATTCTATTTTGATTTCATACTAATGATAAAACTTACACCCTCATATTAGTATGTTTACATATAACATGCCTGATGGGATCACACACCCAAAAATCCACTTTAGAATATTCCATCATCCTCTAATTATGAAATTAGATGAATTTTGAGCCTAATTTCCCTTTTATACTAAATTATTAATTTTTTCATTCTCTACATATCAACAGTAATGCACTGCTTATTGGTGGATTTGCTTTTCGTAATTAATGGTATCACTCTATGTAACAATGATATCACTTATCTATTTTTTCTCTCTATATTTTTAATAAAATGGTATGAATACCTTATTTATTAGTGAGAACACCTTGCATATAAACATAAATGTACTATAGATTTGAGGGAATGCTTATATCTAAACAAACTGTCAAATGATGAGATTGGAAACCCTAACAATGGTTTTGACTTATGAAATGATAGAGTCGACCTACATATCAGAGACATCAACTTGTAAATTGGTGAGATTGTGAAGCTAATAATTTATGTTGTCATTTTCCTATCATATTTTAAAAATTATAGAAATTCCATGTTCAATGAAGATATCACCCTATTAATCGATAAAATCACTAGTTTCTTTTTTGTTATTTATTCTATATGCAAAATAATGGGATTACCCTGCTAAATGATGGGATCACTCTAATAAATGGTGAGATGTAATGATATTGATATTCAATATATGCATAAATACCCTTAAGGTAGGGAAACACTATATAATAATCCTTTAGGAAGGAATAACTCCACAATGTCTCTTCGAGGGGACAACCTCCAATATCCTCTTACAATAAAAGACTCAATGCTTACTTGATATCTTTACCATGATAATCATCTCCTATATATATACATCTATCTAACCCATGGATGGGTAACCTCCTAATCCCAATGTAGGCTGACCATTACCTAATGTACTACTTCCACAAGTTACTCTATTATCCTAATATATTGTACCCATATAACTAACTAAGGGGATGTGTGCCACATGTCAGCATCTATATCAACCCAAATACAATAATATATCATATCCCTAGGTACATAGCATTACTTCCCTCCTTGACATGTTTTATCCCTAAAACATAGGAAGAAACCAAATAATGAGTGTGCTTCAAATCATTGCACACTTGTCTCCAGTCTCGATCATCTAACCATCCATATGTAATCTTGGTAGGTGATATCTCTCCAAGCTTGTGTCCAAAATCCATTGTGCTCCTTTGATTTCATTCATGATCATAATTAGATTGCTTTGGTGTCAAGCATAATTATTCCTCTTTTTATTCCATGTATCATATTCTGCTATGCTTCTCTGATTCCAACCATGACCATAGTAGGTATTCTTCCATGCATAGTCATAGTGATTTACCCTTTCATTCCATGTGCCATAGTATTTTTTATTTGGATTCCATGCATATCCATAATGATTGGAAATTTTATTTCTTGTATAGACAAAATAATTATTGTTATGACACTTCCTCACCTAGTTCCATGATTTTTTCCTCTCATGATGATGTGGGTGTCTATATACCTCAATATTTTCCAATATATTGACCTTATCCACCTCTAATTCTACCTCTTACACATTTTCCTTCTTTGTCTCTTGAGTAGATGAAGTGTTCATTTGTAGTGTGGCTTTATCTATATCATCTAAATCTTTATCATGATCTTCATTACCTATTTCAATCTCATCCTCATGATCTACCTAGATTGTTATTGGTGCTTTTTTCACTATGATATCTTGTAAAGTGATCTTCTTTTTCCTATACCAAAACTTCATGAACCTTTTATGAATATTAATATTCATTGTTCCCAAAGTCTCTAACCATGGATATCCAAGAACAATATCCATATCATCCATATCCAAAGCATAAAAATATGAATGAAAAACATATTTTTTCATAATGAGCTTCAAATATTTAAACATTGAAATATTCTTACCATCTACTTGAACCTCTTTGATATTTTTTTCTTGAACATGTAGATGCTTGGATACATTCATGTTGATGAAGTTATACTTACTGGTAGGGTTTATGGACACAACAACCCTTTTCTTTTGAATGCATCCATGAAATTAAAAAATTGACTCGTATTTCTTTGGATCCAAATAATTTGAACCTTTATCATCCAATTCTTCTTCTTCTTCTTCTTCTTCTTCTTCTATTACTTTTTCTACTTCTTCTTGTTCTTCTGCTGATTCTTCTATTTCTTCTTCTTATTTTTTTGCTTCTTCTTCTTATATTGCTTCTTCTTTTTCTACTTCTTGTTTTATAGCCCAATGATCTAAAAAGATATGTTCCATTTCTTTCCATGAAGAAAAACTTTCTGTATAGCTCAATTGATCAAACCAATGTAGTGCAGGCCTAGACAAAAAGGAAGTAATCGTCTTTGCCCAAATTTTTTTGTAAAATGATTCTATAAAAGGAGCCACCATTCTCTAGCATCAATATCATCTTCCCTTGAAAATTTTTACAACTCCATGATCCACAACAAAAAAAATTAAGGTTCATGAAACCCTAAAATGTCAAAACTGATACATAAAATCACAAAAAATCACTTCAAACAACTCAAAAAATTTTGAAATTTTTATTGTGCTTCTCTTATATCTGCTTACATCTCTAGTAAAAATTTTGAATAAAAATTCCCTATATTTCAGAAGATATAGTGAAATTATTATAAACCCTAAAATAACAATAACTCCCTCAAAATGAATAAAAAAATCTCAATTTGTTTACTGTGACTTATTTGAAATATTATCCATATCTAGTAAAAATTTTGAGGAAAAATTTGCAAACAATCAAAATTTATTGATGATTTAAAAAAAACTAGGGTTTCACTCCACAAATTGCCCAAATCAAAGCTCTGATACCAATTGTAATGATCTTGATATTCAATATATGCAGAAATACCCTTAAGGTAAGGAAACACTATACAATAATCCTTTAGAAAAGAATAACTCCATAATGTCTCTTCGAGGGGACAACCTATAATATCCTCTTACAATAGAAGACTCAATGCTTACTTGATATCTTTACCATGATAATCATCTCTCTCTCTCTCTCTCTCACACACACACACACACACACACACACACACACACACACACATCTATCTAACCCATGGATGGGTAACCTCCTAATCCCAATGTAGGCTGACCATTACCTAATGTACTACATCCACAAGTTACTCTATTATCCTAATATATTGTACCCATATAACTAACTAAGGGGATATGTGCCACATGTCAGCATCTCCATAAACCCATATACAATAATATATCATATCCCTAGGTACATAGCATTATGTTATGGTCTTGGTGGGTGGACTTCACTAACACCTTGAGCTTTTAGTGTAGCGATTCGTTATATGTGGTATCAGAGCCTCCACTCAGTTTTAAGTCATAGAGCAAGGGCTATGTTGGCATGGTAGTGTTTGTCTGGGGCTTGTATACATAGGGAATCCTGGTGGTATAGGCACAAATCCAGCCTAGAGTCTAGGCTTCAGAAGCGTGGTGGGATGTTATGGTCTTGGTGGGCAGACTTCACTAATGGCTCGAGGTTTTGGTGTAGTGGTTCATTACATATGGTATCAGAGCCTCCACCTAGGTTCAAGTCACAGAGCGGGTGGCTACATCAGCATGGCAGTGTTCATCTAGGGCTCGTACATGTAGGGAATCCTAGTGGTACAGGTGTAAATCTAGCCCAGAGTCTGGGCTTCGAAAGCGTGGTGGGATGTTATGGTCCTAGTGGGTGGACTTCACTAATGCCTCGAGGTCTTGGTGTAGCAGTTCATTACATGAGATCACTTTATGAAATTCTATCATGAGATAAACAAATAGATATTCAATTTTCTTTGCTTGCCAAAGAACAAAATTAAAATTTTTAACTTGTTTATTGTAGGTACACTTGATAAAGATGTGGTTTATACTCAAAACAAACACTTTTTGGACACTTTTTTTTGGTGAAATTAAAAAAAATCATTTGCATTTGGTGTTATAAAAAACTTTATTAATTTATTTCATTGTTTGCATATTTTTGAAATTTACTTATGAATAATCTATTGTGCATATGCTCTCCCTTCATCTCTTTATTATGAGTTCTCAGGGCATAATGACTAGGGTTTCATCTCCTAGTTTATGTACCAACCTTGTATATCTGATGAGGGATATAAATTAAGGGAAGTTATTTCCAATGGACTAAAAAAAATACCCATAAAGGGTTTCATGAAAACAAGGGTTTTATCCCTAATGCTACATTGTCAGATATCAGCCTTAGAGTCCAAATTTTCGATAACACTTCATTGAGACCTTTACATCTAAAGTGGTTGTAGAGGGGTTAGATCCTCTTGTGAATTACCTATTATTTATTCTTATTTGATGGATTTTGATCCCCATGTATGTAAGGTTTATTAGAGACCATTTATAAAATCCATGTAAAATTTTTAGATTAAGACATTTGGCTATAAATGACTTGTAGTGCAAGGGAAACCAACTTCCCTCAATATTTCATGATGTAATGCTTGTAGTGAGGGTTAAGTGAAATTAATATGTCACTTCTTCAAGTAATTTAGTTACATAGACTACACTTTAGTTTCACACCTATTCTTCCACTAAATATAGGGCATGTTTTGAATGTGTGTTGTTGATTTTTTTTTGTCTTATAGTAGTTTTGTGTGATGCATCTTATACATCAAACAAGTCAGAAATATATTAAGTTTATAACATTATCATTTTAAACTTTTGATAAGGCATTACTCTACCTAATTTTTGGGTCACCTTTATTCCATTTATTCCATTCTAGGTGTTACACTACCCATTTGGTAGGGTACTTTATACCCATTTTACCATTATATTGTCCATTTCAAAGCAAATCCAAATCAGGCTCATTTGAACCAAAAATCCAATTCTCATTTAAATCCCAATCAGGTTCATTTTGAACCAACAATCTAATTTTAATCTAAAGTCAAATGAAGTCAAATTTAAAAAATCAAATGAAGTCAACTTTAGAAAATCAAATGAATTCAACTTTAAAAGGTCAAACAAATTCAAAATTCAACTAAAGTCAACTTTAATATCAAGTCAACTTTAAAAGTCAAAATTCAAATCAAAGTCAAGGGTAAGTTGTAATCAAGTTTTTAAAAATATTGTGAGATCAATTTGGGTTAAAACATGTTCATATATTATACTTGACATTTCAAGTATTTTGCTACAAATTTTGGAAAATAATTTAAATCAAACATTGTTCTAATTTGATATTTTACTTTGATAAGCTTAAACTGGATTTTCTACCTTCACCAAGAAGTATTCCAATAAAATATATCAAGATATAACCTAAATTTATAGAAATTTCTCAAATTCAATAGTCAACTTTGAGTTAATAGGTACAAATTTACACATTTTTAAATATAGTCAATTCAAACCTCCCATCTTGACTCGAGATGAATATCATTAACTCAAACAGGCCTAGGTATACATATAGTGGGGCTTCTTACAACCATGATCTAAAAAAAAGTGGTCATACAACCCACATGGATATTTATGACATAATGAAAACCCCATATATTATGAGGAGGTACATCAACTTATGTACAATGAGGTGTCAGTCAAAACATAAAAAGGATGCAACTATGTTTGAGTAGATAAGATACCTCCAGATTCAACTTCCACTCACAAACAATTCCTTGTCCAAACTTTTAATCAAATTCTGTAATAATCAAACAAAGGAAAAAGGAAAATTGTAGATCCTTCCCAAAATAGTCAACTCATATTATGCAATTATAATAGATTAATTAGCTTATAGCCTATTTGGTTGCCTCGCTAGCTACTACTTCTTTAAACAATTCCTCACATGTGGAAAAAAATCTACCCATTATGTAATAACAAAAATATACAATGGTTAATCTTTCATCAAGTGTAGATCCATTCATGAAACTTAAATTGACCCATACCATGAATTAATTTCTAAAATCTATTAGTAATCCACCACAAGTTTTCCTTAATATGCATCAAATTATTCCTAGTTCACAAAAAATATCTTCTAGTTCCAAACTGCATGATTCTAGTTCAGGATAAGTTCCTTTGAACTCCAAACAAACTCATCCTATTTCCCACAAAATCCCCTCATCTAATTGAAAATATCAAATATTCAATAATCCCCAAAAAACTTCTTCTAGTTCAAAACAAGTTCCTCCTAGTTACCATCCTACCTCTTCCAATCTACAACAACTACAAGTTACAAATCCTCCACTACAATAAATCAAGACCAATCCATAACAAGAAGTTAAAAATCATATGGTATAATAGGTTATGATTAATTCCAAAAAAATACATATTAATCCATAATCCCTTCCTTCTAATCAACAATAAATTCCATTTCCCAATAACATGTCCCATTGTAAAATAATTATAATTTCCAATTGCAAGTCCCTTTGTGGCAAGTTCCTACTTTTCACTAGCAAATTCCACCATATCGGTAACAAATTCCTCCAACCCAAAAATGTGTTTTTAATCTACTTCCAAATACTTGCAACAAGTACCCTATCAACAATATAATCCAAGCTATAGGGGAAATCAACCCTAATAGCTCATCCCCAAGGGTACCATTCCAACCTATTTTAATCCTAATCCACCTATCTATCCCAATCAAGCTAATCCCCCTTTGAACATTAAAAAAAATATGATTCCTCCATCCCATAATTATTTCACTCTCCAATATTTTCAAGAGATAAAGGATGTTATTCTAGGGATCCAAGTAGGAAATCAGGGCAAAATACACAAATTTGATGAAATATGCCCATACCCAGTTGATATGATTTTTATTCAACTACCTTTCCCATCCTATTTTGAGGAACTAAAATTCAACAAACATAATGGAATGGGTGATCCTAGATAGCACCTAAAATAATTCTTTGTGGCATGTCAGGAAGTAGTCTATAGTAACATTTATATACTTTACTTGTTTCCACGTAGCTTGGGTAAACAAGCCTTATAATGGTTTTTGCACTTACCAAAAGGATATGTCACCAACTTTGATGACTTTTCTAATTTATTTTTATAACATTTTTCCTACAACATAGATAAAAATTAACCATGGTTTTGTTATGTAGTGCTAAAATTTGTGGTGGGGAAAGTTTGGCTACCTACCTACAATGATGGAGAAATTTAGCTAGCTGCTTCCCTCACAATATTTTAAATAAATAATTAGTGAATATATTAAATTCTAATCTCAATTAAAATGTGGCTCATAAATTGAGAATCCATTGTGTGGATATAATTGAAGAAAGTGGTGAAAATTGAAAAGGAACTTAAAGACATAAGTTTAGTCAATATTTATTCTTAGAATCAGGCTCAAGCTCAAGTTCCATCAAAAGCACAAGAAAGTACATCTAAGAATCCTAAATTCATTAATAGAATAAAGAATATAGTGGGTAATGGAGTAACATAATCATGACATGTGAAAATGATTAAACTATCACCTATCCAAAATACTCCACTTGCTCCATCTATTACATTACAATTACCACCTCCATGAATACATAAATATCAAAATAGATTCTTTAATGACCTTAGTGAATCTATTGAGGAAATGATCCAAAAATTAATTGTAGTTAAAATGGTCATTTGATCAAACATAAAACCTTTTCTATAAAACCAACAAAAGCCTCAATGGTATTGAGACAATGCATATTATGATTACTATCGTGTCAAAGAGCATGGAATTCATAGGTGCTTATAATTAAGACACTTCATTCAATATCTAATAGAGCATGGTGACATCAAGTTGGATAACATTGCTTCTACTTCTAATCAAAATATAAGAATTTCCAAGGACCTATTTTCGAATCATAATGACAATAATTAATGTCATCCCTATAATCTAAATTAGAATCAAAGTATAAATCAGAATCAAGGAATCATAATAAAGGTCAAGATCCCAAGCCAATCAAATTAGCTACCATGATGTCCTATATAAATAAAATAATGTTGTAGGATGTATTAATAATAACTAGTATCTACCATTAAAATTAATCCATGTTAACCTTCCAACACACCTCAGTGTGTTTCCCCATCCATTTTAGTACATCTTTCATATCCTAATGGCCCACTTCTGACTTGATATAATATTGTTACTCCTTGACATCCATGGTTCACTATTCTAGGTCTTACCATTCATATAATTTAATTAATCCTATACCAAATCAAAATTTCACTATCACAACTTGACATCTAAAGGTTACAGTTCAAGGTCCTTCATTGCCTTCTAATAATAATTTATTGGCAAGTGTGTTGTCATTGATGTTAAAGGCTTGATGTCATGTGAGCACTGATTTCAAGGGTAATGAAAAAGTGATAATGTCATAGTATGATTTATGTAATTGATGTCAAATAAGGATAAGTAAGAATTTTTGTATTTTTTTAGGTCAAGGGGAGAAGAACAGTATGTGAACAATGTAAGGCTTGGTAGTCTTGTGTAGTGGCATAGGCTTGGTAGCCTAGTGGGTTGAGTTAGTTGAGGCTAGGGTGAATAAGGTTGGTAGCTATGTAACATGGCATGAGTGAATATGACCTATTGATTATGATTTGAGACAAGTACAAGAAGGTTCCAAGTGCTTTCTATATCCAAGTTTGATTTGCAATCCTAGACCTACTATGTATAGAGACCTAGTGAGGTCCAAATGGAGGGTCAAGGTGAACTGTCAAGGTGGAAGAGATCATGTAAGAATGGAATGATGTTTGATAATGTGGATCAAAGGTGTTGACCAATATTTACGTTTTAATAATAAACATAAAGAAAGATAGGATGTTAGAAAGTATTCTATGCATGAAAATTAAAGGTTTCAAAGCCTGAGAAGAAGTTTGTGATGCTCATTGGTACGTGCAATGTTTGAATGATGACTTGATAATTTTTAGAGAGGTGTAGCATGTACCTAATAAGGGTTTCTAATTATTTTTTAGTGGATTTAAGGATAGATATTTATGAACATTCATTAAGAATGTAAACTGGTCAAAACCCTCCTAAAAACCCTTATAGTGACCCATTTGGAGAAAGCTTATTGGATATGGCCTAGAATGGTTTTTTTGAAAAAGTTTGAATATTGGAAGGTGTAGAGGACTACTATAATCATCTCCAAGTGGTATTGGTGTATTAGGGTAGTGAGTGAAAGGTACATAAATATGCTTATCTCTAAATAATTTGGTGTTATAAGAAGGGTTAACTAAGTTAATACATGTAATCCATTGGAGGTTGAAAATCAATAATTTTTATTGATGTATATGGAATTGGTTTGGAAAGTTTCATTTTCTGTATCAATAATTTTGAGCATACAAGTTAGCTAGTCACTAAATTTACAAACAATGAGGAAAAGCTAATCAAAGTGAATATGCATTTAAAGAAGTGTTCTAGTTGAGTAGGGATGGATCAAATGGATTAGGGTATTTTTTTATAATACCTATTCCCTATTATCCCTCAGTTGGAAAGTGGTTATGTTTCTCATACATAGGTAAAGTAGTGATTTCAAAGTGGATTATCTGAGTAGTGAAGATTATGAGATAGTGTCATGAGGAATTGGTCTATTATACTGATAAATGTTAATAGAACATGAGAAATAAGTATTGGATGTTGTACTAGAGATAAAAAAGGACTTTTAAATTTGAATTAGATACCTTTAAATCAATCTTATAGGTGTTAAATAAGAGATTGTTCATGACTATGTTCTCGAAGGTTACAATTAGTTTGAGTGATCACTTTTCCAAAGTGAGTTAGAAGAGTTTTGAGTTGAGTTGAAGAATAAAATGTTCTTGAAGGTTACAAGCAGTTTGAGTGATCACTTTTCCAAAGTGATTTGGAAGAGTTTTGAGTTGAGTTGAAGAATAAAATGAGTATGGAGATGTTTTATAAGTTTAATTTTTTCATAAAAATGTACTATAAGTCTTTGTTTATCCCTGACTAGATGTGGAGAGTCAAAATGCTTTGACTATATGTGATCAGTCTGAGTGGTCATTTTGAGAGAGTTGATTTGAAGAATATTGGCCTATGTGGGAGTATATAAATAAAATGGAGGATTTATAGAGGTCATGAAGGTTACACCCATGTGATATAATCATATGAACATGTGAAATATTTTATTTTTTGCTTTAGAAGTCCGAGATAGTGTTTTTTATGTATCAAGGCCTACAGAGCGAGGAGACCTAATTGTTAGGTTCAAGGTGTGAGTTGGAGTTATATGTGTTATGGATATTTTTGGGAGTGATAAATGGTATATTAAAGTTAGGTTTTATGTTTTTTAAGTTTTGGTAGAAGATAAATATGGTCTAAGAGGTTTCAAGTGTAACGTGTGGGTTTGAAGGCCTAATTGTTTTAGGTCTCATTAAGGCCTAATAGAGGTTTTGAGTCTTAAGGACTTTGGAAAACCTATTAAGTGGAGTGTCTCACCCATGTAACATGTGTGGATACATATTTCAAGTGTAATAAAAGTGTGTGAATCATCTTCGATGACCAAGATGGGTTAGACCAAGAGAGTGGTATAAGTACAAGGCCTAATTGGCCTATTTGTGCTAGTTGAGAGTGTGTGGAGATAAGTGAAGGAGAGAACCTTTAAAAGATAAGGTACATGTAATTAAGGAACATAATAGAGTGAATAGGATTAGTAATTATTATTTAATCAAGTTTATGTAGGTGGACACACAGGTCATTGGACCTATTGAGCCTAGAAGAAGCAAAATGAGCAAGTAAGCCCTAAAGGCTATTTGAGAGAGACTGAGGGGTGAAGAGTGAAATCAAGAGGATTACGTAATAAGGTGTGTTTAACATAAAATAAGAGATGGAGATTATATCAAGGTAGATGAGTGGTTTCTTAGTTTCCTAAGGGGTTGGTTCCTCCTTGCAAAGTGAAGCTTGTAAAAGTCTAGTTGTGTAGGTGCTCAGCTAGATAGGGGTTATAGCGCCTTATGGGATGGGTGTCTCACTAAATTTTGATCTTATTATTATGGGAATATATTAAATATTATAGGTTTTAGTGTGTTTTATCCCCAATGAGTATTTACCACATAGATGATGTGTTCATGTTATGTATGTTCTTGTTCATGCTTTGGATATATGTGTTTTCATGATTATGTTACTAGATCAAATTGATATGTGATGGAATGGTTTTGGATTTGAATGTTCATTGATCTCTACTGATTCAAATCCCTTCTTAGTAAATACTTCCAATAATTATTATCAAATATATACCTTTAGAGGAGGCTTGACAACCTATAAGTGATCCTAAGTAGATTGAGGTGTGATGAGGATAATATACATCTTGTTTGTAGTGATGAATAAGCTGGTGAAGATCATGGTTGAAGTTTGCATAGAATTTTGCATGATGGAACTATCAAGGTCAAATAATAAGGAATATAATAAATCCAAATTCAAGATCAAACCTTAGTTGAATGATGGAGCTTATTGAAGTTAGTCTCTTGATCAACTAATATGAAAGAAGAAAGATAGGCAATGGTTTGATTAAAAGCTTGGAGTATGAGACCTAATTGAGGTCTATCTAAATATTAATGAAGTATAAAAGGTATGAGAATGTTTTCATGTTTGTATTTTTAGTTGAAAAGATCCAATGGAAGAGTTAGGAATGTCACATGAGGTCATGGAGTGTTGATGTCTTGTTTGCATAGACAAAGAAGTCAAGAGGATGTTTTATGAGTGTATGATAGTAGTACATGTATTGAAAGGCATAGAGAATGATATGAGAGGCATATTATGTGTTAAGAATTCTTGGTATACCTTTGGATCTAATAGGAATAATTTGGATTTATTTTTTAGTTTCTTAGTTCATCTTTGTTCTCTTATCAAATTAGGTTGAGTAGACATATTGATGATGTTAGCATTTGCACATGTGAAAGTGTCAAAAGAAAATTTTTACATGGATTTATTAGGTTTGTGCCTAATTCATAGTTTTCAAATTTCAGGTCTTGACATGAATCCTATAAAAAGTTATGGTGGTTTAAATTTAGACTCGTAGGTAGTTTTCTTTGTTTTCTGTAGTCAATTTTGTATGAAAATATGATCATTGGAATTTGAAAATTCAAATTTATCAAAGGAAACTAGTTTGAAAAGAATGGATTGTATTGGTCATGGATGAAGTCAAATAAATATTATTTAATAAGTAAATTTGAATTGGACTTAGTGAAGAAAACCCCCAAAGTGATTAGAAGGTTTATCCATCCATACAGGGGCAATAAATATGTGTCAAATTTAACTGTAGTTGACTAAGTTTTCTCCTAGTAAACCTGAGAAGAGTAATAAGGGATTAGAACTTGTCATTTTATTATTTTTTAATTTTTTAAGTATTTATTCTTGTTGATGGATTAGTATAGCATTGCTTCATGCCTTAAGAATGATCTGGAAGTGCTCATTATGCAATAAAATCTTCATGAAAGGTGACTGCATGTGAATGATTTTATTGTTGGTAGACTTTGTGATAAGGTAAGTTGTTTGGTGCTCTCAGAAGATCAAGGTGATTGGTAAAATATCTAAATATTCTCTTGATGTCTTGTATCTCTTGTAGATGCTCTTTATGTGATCAGTTTGTTGTTTGAATGAAAGAACAAGCTTAAGAAGTGAAAATCTATATCTTGACGGTTTGGTGTCTATAAACCCTAAGGTGTGTGTTCATGGTGCTAGTGACTAAATTTTGTCATGTAAATCTCAGTGATATTTGATAAAGAATATTCAATGTTTCTTATAGTGTTTTTCATACTTGTAATACTTGTTTGAGTACAAGGTAGTGTCCAATATGACAAGTTCAAGACAAGGGTTTGTGAACTAAATATTGGTCTTTTAAGACCAATTCCATTGTGGTTAAGAGATGGTGTTTTAAGAGCTAGAGGTGATATGAGAATTATGTTAGAATATTTTTGTGCTTCTAATTTAATATCTAAAGATGTCAAAATATATCAGAGGTTCCTCAAAATGAATAAGGTCTCTTAGACCTAGTATTGTCTGCATGTTATTCATAAGGGTGTTTGGTAGTGTTTTAAATCTTGATGGCTTGAAAATAATAAAGGTAAGTGGTTGATATTGTAAGGACCTTATGGAATTTATTTTCATCTATGTGAGGTGGACATATTGGCTCAAGAAGGGAGATAAAATGCAATATGCGAAATAGTAGAATGAAGTTTGAAAAAAATTGACAAATAATGATGCTTGTTATACTTTGATAAGAAGATGAATGGTTCCATGAGAGGTAGAATGATTTGAGAATAATTGAGTGCTTGTAAACCTATTGGTTTTCTCCTATTTAAAGATCATAAAGAAGATAGGTTATGATAAAATGTCTATTGTAGTGAAGTCTATACTCACAGACTTGTATGACTGTGTTTCCATAAGTTCTAATCCATGAAGGATTGATGACTATTGTGGTTTCTTAGAGAGCTCATATATGTTTCTCTAAGAGTGAGTTGACATATTTTATATACCTTTAGGTTTTACATGAAGATTTTATAGTAATCATTGTCCTATAACATGACAATGTTCTTGTGATCTTGAAAAGGAGTCTGCAGAAGTGTCCATGAAGTAATATGTTGTCTTATTGTTATTATCATGAAGATGAGATGGATAGTGAGATGAAGGATGATCTTAGGATAATGTATTGCTTATGATCATGTTATGTATGCCCGAAAGAAACTATGAAGGATTTCACAGTATTGTAAAGGGTTGTAACTGCATGTTATGCAAGAAGTTTCCTTGAGGTGTTTGAATCCTTGATGGCTTAAGGATCTTGGAGAGAAATATGCTTGAAGGCATAAGGATATTATATAACTTATTTCTTGTATGTTCATATTGATCCATGAACATAGAGTGTTTAAAATATTTTTTTGTAGTCCTAAAGGAGACCTATTGAAGATGTCATGATCCAGGTGAAGTTTGGAGTTAGGGGGAGCTAACTTAGATAGCTCAAGTGGATTGGAGAGATGTGCATGATGTGAGGGGGATCATATGTGATATTCTTCTATCATGGTGGAGATATGAAAATTTATACTATAGTTATGATTTAAAGAAGGTTTGTATGATGGCTTCATCAAACCAAGTCATGAGTTTTGAGATTGTATTAAATCTTCATGCATAGATAAAGGGGGATATTTGCAAGTGGCTAGGTCATAGGATCAAAAGACTATTTAGGTGAACTTGAGAGGTGTATATGTCCACTTTTTCATTAATGTTAAAGGGGGAGAAGGAGAAGAAGAGGTTGCCATCAATGACAAAGGGGGAAATTATTGGCAAATGTGTCATCATTAATGTCAAAGGATTGATGTCATGCAAACATTGGTGTCAAGGGTAATGAAAAAGTGATGATGTAAAATAAGGATAAGCAAACATGTTGGTATTTTTTTAGGTCAAGGGGAGAAGACAAGTATGTGAATAGTGTAAGGCTTAGTAGTCATGTGTAGTGGCATAGGCTTGGTAGCTTAGTGGGTTGAGCTAGTTAAGGATAGGGGAAGAAGTTCGGTAGATATGGAACATGGAATGAGTGCATATGAAATGTTGATGATGATTTTAGACTAGTAACAGAAATATTTAAGTACTTTCTATATCCAAGTTTGACTTGTAGTCCTAGACCTAGTGTGCATAGAGACCTAGTGAGTTGTCAAGGTGGAAGAGCTCATGTAAGCATGGAATGATGTTTGAAAATTTGGATCAAGGTGTTTACCAATATTAAAGTTTTGAGAATAAAGAGAAATCAATCTATTACCTTGGAAAGTATTATGTTCATGTAAATTGGAGGTTTCCAAGCTCGAGATGAAGTTGTGATGCTCATTGGCATGTGTAATGTTTGAATGGTGACCTAAGACGTTTTGGAGAGGTGTAAAATGGAACTAAGAAGGGTTTAAAATTATTTTTCAATCTATTGAGGGATAGATTTTTATGAACATTCGTTAAGAATGTAAACTTGTCAAAACCCTCTTAGAAACCCTTATAGTGACCTATTTGGATAAAGCTTATTGGATATGGCCCAAAATGGATTTTTTGACAAATTTTGACTATTGGAAGGTGTATAGGACTCCTATAGGCATCTGTATGTGGTAGTGATGTATTAGGGTAGTGAGTAGAAGGTACATACATATGCTTATTTCTAAATAATTTGGTGCTACAAGAAGGGTTAACTCAGTCAATGCATGAAATATATTAGAGGTTGAAGGTCAAGAATTTTTATTTAGGTATATGGAATTGTTTTGTAAATTTTCATCTTATGTATCAATCAATTTTAGCATACTAGTTAGCTAGTCATTGGATCTGTAAATAGTGAAAATAGTGAGAAAAAGCTAGTCAAAGTGAATATTTGTTTAAGGAAGTGTTCTAGTTGAGTAGAGATGGATAAAATGGCTTGGAGTATTTTTTTAATACCTATTAACTATTATCCATCATTTGGAAAGTGGTGATGTTTCTCATACATAGGTAAAGTAGTGATTTCAAAGTGGCTTATCTGAGTAGTAAAGACTGTGAGATAGTGTCATGAGGAATTGGTCTGTTATACCAATGAATGTTGATAGAACATGAGAAATAAATATTGGAGGTTTTCATAGATATAAAAAAGGAGTTTTAAACGTGAATTATATATCTTGAAATCACTCTTATAGGTGTTAACAAGAAATTATTCATGATTGTGTTCCTAAAGGTTATAGGTTGTTTGAGTGATCACTTTGCAGAAGTGAGTTGGAAGCATTTTGAGCTAAGTTTAAGAATAAAATGAGTATGGAGATGTTTTATAAGTCTCAAGGTTTCATAAAAAATAATTTTAATTCTTTGTTTGTCCCTGATCATATGTGGAGATTTAAAATTCGTTGACTGTATTTTAACCAATTTGAGTGGTCATCTTGAGAGAGTTGGTTTAAAGCCTATTGGACTATGTTGGAGTATCTAAATCACATGGAAGAGTTATATAGGTCCTAAAGCTTCCATCAATGTTATATAATCATATTACTATGTGATATATTTGAGTGTTTGATTTAGAAGTCTGAGACAGTGTTTTCTATGTATCAAGGCCTAAAGAGTGAGGATACCTAATTGCTAGATTCAAGGTGTAAGTTGGAGTTATAGGTGTTATGCATATTTGTGGGAGTGATAAAGGGTATATTATAGGTATGTTTTATGTTTTTTAAGTGTTTGTGGAAGATGAATATGGTCCAAGAGGTTTCAAGTGTAACATGTGGGTTTGAAGGCCTAATTATTTTAGGTCTCATTAAGGCGTAATGGAGCTTTTGAGTTTTAAAGACATTGGACAACCCATGGAATGGAGTGTATAACACATGTAACATGTGTGGAGACATAATTAAAATATAATATAAGTGTGTGAAGCATATTATATGACCAAGATGGGTTAGACCAAGAGAGTGGTATAAGTACAAGGCCTAATTGGCCTATTTATGTTAGTTGAGAGTGTGTCAAGTTGAGAAAAGGAGATAACATTTGAAATATAAGGTACAAGTCATTAAGGACCATCATAAAGTGAAGAATAATATTCATGATTATCTTATCAAGTTGATGCAGGTGGAAACATAGTTTATTAGACCTAATGAGCCTAGAAGAGGCAAAATGAGCGAGTAATCCCTAGAGGTTGTATGAGAGAGATTGAGGGGTGAAGAGTGAAATAAAGAGGAGTACATAATAAGTTATATTTGACACTAAATCAAAGGTTGAGATCAGATCAAGGTATATGATTGGGTGATTATTTTCCTAGGGGGTTGGTTCCTCCTTTCAAGGTAAAGCTTGTAAAAATCTAGTTGTGTGGGTGCTCAACTAGATAGGGGTTATAGATCCTTATGGGATAGGTGTCTCACTAAATTTGGATCTTTTTATTATAGGAATATATTAAATATTTTAGGTTTTAATGGGTTTTATCCCCAATGAGGTTTTATTACATAGATGATGTGTTCATGTGATGTATCAGCTATTATTCATGCTTTTGATATATGTGCTTTCATGATTATGTTGCTACATCAAGTTAATGTATGATGGAATAGTTTTAGAATTAAATGCATATTTTTGTTTATTGATTCACCCATAATATTAGATACTTATAGTATAATTCACTTCAAAACTCCTTGCCTTTAAATGCCAAACCATCTCCTTTCACTGAAAAGGCATATGATCTTGTGTAATAATTAAACAAGACATTGATGAAAATTTTTATTCTAGATATCATGCATACATATAAAGTTCATAAATAAATATTATTTGACCTTCTACTCAAATACAAGGTTAAAAATGACATTGATCCTACTACATTCCAAGCACTTTTGAGGAATTTATCACTAGGTCAACAACTTATGTTTGATCAAAGTGTCATGTCTTCCCTTGGTCCCCTACAAAACAATCATCTTCACATTAAAGCCATCATTTATAACAAAAAATTAAGTGGGTTCTTGTAGATAATGGTTCAGGCCTAAATGTAGCCTTACTAAAATTGAAAAAACATTTGGGGTATACTTTGGTGGTTTTTTTATCTAGACACCATTACTATCAAAGCATATTATAATGCAAAAAAAGACACACAGGGTACTATTTACTTACCTATCCTTGTTGGTTATATCACCTATGATATCCTCTACCATGCTATAAATATTAAGCTAGCTTACAATTTGATTCTTGGATTCCCTTTGATCCATGATGTACACGTAATCTCTTCCACATTACACTAATGCTTAAAATCCCCCCATTCTAGAATGGAGGCTACTATTTATATTGACCTATAGCCATACCAATAATGTCAACATTTAAAAGATAATTATGGTCGATACAATTACTTTCCTATCATAAAGCATGCAACTAAAAAGGACATGAGTAAAACTCTTGAATCTCCCAAGTCTAATTACATTGACCCAAGTGACCTTACTGCCATTTCTATTGCTCCACCTCCCTAAATTTCTTCCCACTATACTATTGAAGATAAGGGTCTTATCACATATAACATTAAAGATGCTTTCCATGTTATCAAATTGCTACATTCCTCCAAATCTCATAGTAGGTCCATGATGGAATGGTGTAAAAATATTTATTCTCATATGAAGGGACCTCCTCTATTTGTCAAAAAGAGTTCATTGACTCTAGAATAGATCAATAAATCTAATGATTATTGTCTATACAATGATGATGATTTTGCCTCTTATTATCAAAGTGATAAATATCATATTCCTAACTAAATCATGAAATATAAAGACTATAAAATAAATGTATTGGGCTAAGAATAGTAAGGTATTCTTGAGCCAATTTTTTAAAACTAAAAACAAAGGAACTTGACGTATTAGATAAAAATTGTAATGGGAAATGAAATATATCTACAAATCAATCCTAGTTCAAAGAAGTTAGATCCTACTTATACTTACAATTGTGGATGCATTAGATAATCAGGGTCATGACCAATATGGATCCTTTAGACCTAGATAAGGGATATATTACCATAATAATATCACTAGGGAGGGTTCCAAGGCCTCTAATTAAGCAAAACTACGTAATAACCCTAACTAGGTCCGATGTTTTCATATTCACTATTCTAATATCAAGTAAAGAAAAATATAATCTAGTGCTCAACAAAGCTTATGTCACAACATGGGGGTTAGTAAGCAATAAAAGTAAACATGCACAAGAGAATCCTAATTAAGCTATGTATAGGTAAGATCCTGATGCAAGGAGAGAGACATATTATTCAAAAGCCATTAATTATGCTACTTATATCTACTAAAGAGAGGAGCAAAGTTAGAGATACTTACCTGGAAGATGAACCCATCAAGACTCAATTTCTCCCTTGGCCAAAGATACTTCATAAGAGGTTGTTTTGGTTTGTAAGGATCACTAAGAAAGGCCAAAGCATCCAAGAATTATCCATAAGACAAGATTCTTCTCCAAGTAGAAACCCTAAGCTAAGACTTCTCAAGTAAAATTGTGAAAGAACAAATTATAAAGAAGTGCAAATGAATAATTAACTCTTGTTGTCTCTTTAAAAATGGCAAAATGGATGTGTTTATATAGGTAGATCTAACCCTAAACCCTTTTAAAAGTTTTGGCTGACAAGGTTGACCTGATCAATTTAGTATTGAAATTAACAAAACCAACTAGGTTTATGAACTATGTTGGCCATGGCCAACCTAGTTCTTAGTAGGCTTTGTAAATAAAAATACAGGGTCGATGTGGCTAAACATAGTTATGTAAAATTCAAGAAAAGGGGTTTAGTTTAGGGAAAATGGATAATGAAGATGGTAAATGACTAGAGGAGGGTGAAAAATGGGATGAAAATTTTAAGGGAATGTTTTTAGGATTTGGTTAGATTGATAACAACTTGCAAAAGGGAAAACAATCCTACAAAGCACTAATGTTCTGTCCACACCTTTTTCGATGTACCCCTTAGGGTGTGTACTCAAAGAAATTGAGACTCGACATGTTATTTTAAGATAGAAAGCATCAGTAATTAATAAATATTTAAAATATTATGTGTATACATATTTCCCACTTGAAGATCATCATGTGTCACTTAGGTATAACAGGAGATGGTGCTTTAAGAAAGAACATGGTAACACACAACATTAAAGCTAAAAAAAAGTTACAGTATTTTAAAGCATAAAATAACTAAAATTTAAATGACTAAAAGGGAAATAAATGAAAAATTAAATGTATGCATACCTTAACTTACCTTTATCATTGAATGGTTATTTTCTATGTTTATCATTTTTATCATGGAGGGTACAAAGACTGCTTTCAACAAACCCAAGGATACAAAACTAACAAGCAAAAACAAACCAATGTAAGAAAGCCAAGATAATGGGTGCTATATGGATGGGATGTAGTTGGAAATTTAGAAAGTTGGGGTGACAAATGTTATATTAGATCAAATTACCAAGTCAAAATTTAGAGTAAATTAGGTAATCGAAAAAACCAAGGCTACTAAAGACCAAAAAACTCAAATAGGTAAACCTTAAGTAAGAAAGGAAAACTCACCAAGTCAAACCAAGGATACATGTCAAAAAGGATGGTAATCAAACATCAACATGAAATTAGTAAAAATCCTTATTTAAACAAAGATGGTCAAGTAAAATGGTAAAACAACATTGACAAATAAGTAGTAATAATCCTTACTCAATCATCAATGGAAAAAGGTGCATAAAAAAGAAAACAACATTGGTGAGTGATAAGTAACAAACAAAACTCACTCAATAATGGAAAAAGAGTACATGAAAGTAGAAATGGACTCAAATTTTCATAATAAAGTGTGGTACAACACTGATAAATGGTAAAAAAAAGCAAAGTATGTCTAGAAATGTAGATCCATGGTGCAAAGAGAGTAATCCATAGTTACTCAAACACATTGTTTTGTTCTAGAGATAGATAAAATTGAAACAAAGTAGTGATAGAATGTTTTTAAGATGTGAAGAAAGAAGTAAAGAAGAAGGGAAAATATATTTAGAATCATAATTTTCCTATCAAGGGGGGAAATGAAATGGGTGGAGGGAAGAATGAAGGAAAAACCAAGGTATGGGAACTCTTTATCGAAGTCAATACATTCAAATTAGGTTTGTAAAAATAAGAAGACTTTCAACCTTAAGGACTCTAAAGAACTTATCTTAGCCACACAAATCTTAAGTCAAAAAATGAAGTATGTATATCATCATATGAAGGATATATTCTTGAAAATAAAAAATGGACCTACCTTCCCACAACATGTTACTCATTCCTTAAGACCCCTTATAGAGCTATTGGTATACTATGAAGATTGGGTACTTGTGTGAGAAATTAGGTATCACCATAGAGTTTATTGAATTCTCCTATTCCAATATACTAGCCTACTACACCCTAATGGACCTTGGCTCTAGTGTGAGGTCAATTGTGGAGTTTATGTTTTGAATGGAGATCAAAGATGTGCTTATAATCATATATTTTTGGTGTGATTTTGAATTTTTAGATTCATATGTTGCCTTTTGTATATCATTGCCTTTTGTTTCAAATGATTTGGCTTCTAAATTTCTTGATGGATTTTTCTATTCCTCCTCCATACAAATTTATAAAACCAAACATGGGTGATAAAGATGACTTTCATTATTATACTTAGGACTTGGTTACTAAGAGAGAGAAATCAAAGAGCATGGTGTCTAAGAGTCTCATAAAGTTAGGTGAAATAAAAGTTCTATCTTGACTTCAACTTTATTTTATCCAATGTGGAGTGAAAGGAAAGGAAATCAAGAGGAATTAAACATGAAATAATTTGAATTATTTGAAATCATTAAAAAATGTGAGAAAGGATAAAAAAAGGGGTATAATGATAGTAAAGTGTGATTCCTTATCATAAGAATGATGGAAATGTAGGAAAACATGCTATCATAGGTTGTTATGCAAATTTAATCTATAAAAGAAGAAAAAGATAAAGTTTGAGAACAAAGGATCAAGATATCATAACCATTGAAAAACACATTCTAATAAAAAATAATGACAAGATGATGATTTTATGAGGAAGGCCAGGGTTTATCCATGGTCTTACACTAAAAATCATAAAATAGAAACCTAGGGGGTGTACAAAGTATGTGAAAAATAAATAAGATAAGAAAATAATGGTATTTGTGAGGAAGGCCAGGTCCTATCCATGGTCTTACACTATAAATCACAAAGAGAAACCCAAGGGGTGCCAAAAGGTATCTATAAAATGAAAAAATAAAGAGAAGGAAATCATGAGGAAGATTGGGTCCTATCCATAGTTTTATAATACAACTCATGAGAAAAAAGGGAAACCAAAAGACCAAAAGGAAGGACTAATGTTTGTGAAAAGAGAGAATTACTATAAAGGGTGAGACCCATGTAAGTATCCTATATAGAAGATTAGAGAGATAGTATATAGAAAGTATGAAAAGAAGGGAAGTATTTAGGTAAAATACTTCTTTAGGAATTGTGCATTGGTGGGTTCTTTGAAAATATGGTCTTCATTAGTTTGAAGGTGATAGGTATTTGAACCAAGAATATATTTGACTAAATAGGGGCCCACCATTTTTGGGTGTATTTACCTTATTTATAATGAGTGTAGTCTAATTTAAAGACAAGATCACTAACATTAAAATTATAAACTTTAACTCATTTTCTATGTTGTTTGGCAATAGGGGCCTTATATTGGTGATTGTCTTGTAAAGCAAAAAGATGGTGCTCATTAAATAGATTGAGAAAATGAAGGTATGATAACATGAAGAGATATATGAAGAGAAGGAAGATCAAATTATAGTGGGTGAACTGATTCAGAACCATAGGATAGAGAGAACAACGTTGCCCCAATAGTAATGTGTATGCTAGTGTGATAGGCCCAAAGAGCAAGATAAAGATGAATGCCCCAATCTATATAGGTTTCATGAATTTTATTTTGGAGAATTTTATTAATAATTTTTTTGGTGGCCTCAAATTGACCATTACATTGTAGATGATAGGGTGTGGAGAATTTGTGATTGATTTTAAATTTAGCACAAAGCTATTTAACATCTTTATTTTTGAAATTACCACCATTATCTAAAATGATAGTATGAGGGACACTAAAGTAGAAAATTATTTGATTAATGATGGATTTGGATATGGTGGTACTAGTGACATTAACAAGGGGCATAGCCTCAACCTACTTAGTGAAATATTTTGTGGCTATGATTATAAAGACATGCCCATCTTGAGAGTGAGGTAATTTGCCTATGAGATCTAATCCCCACATGGAGAATGGCTAGGGAGATTTTACAATTTGAAGCTCGACTAGAGGTGAATGAATTAAATCATCATGAAGCTAGTATGAAGTACACTTTTTAACAAATTCGATGGAATTTTTTTAAGAGTGGGCCAAAAGTATCCCATACATAAGCATTTATGAGCTATAACATGTTTGCTATAATGGCCACTATAAATTCCCCCATGTATTTATTCAAGAAGAGGAGGAAGCTCATCTTTCATTACATAATGGAGTAAGGTATCTTCAAAATTATGATAATATAGGATGTTATATCGAAATACATACCTAAAAGCTTGTTTGTGAATGCGATTATTTTCATGATAATGAAGGTTAGAAGGATAAGTTTGGTGTTCCAAAATTTAAATGATGTCTTTTTACCATGGGTTTTTTCAAATGGTGATGACCTAAATGTGGTAGATAAGTGAATCTTATGGTTGAATAAAAGAAGGATTTTTTATTATTTGGATAAGAAAAGTAAGATTAGTAAGAACTTAGTGTGGATGAAAAAGAGATGTTGAAGAAGCAAGGGAATCAACAATAAAATTTTAATCTTGAGGGATAGGCTCAATGGTAAAAGAAATGAAATATTTGGTGATAGTAATTTTAATGTGATGATAATAAATGGGATTCTCACTTTTGCATTGGTAATCACCATTGACCTGGTAATAAATGAGTTGAGAATCACCTAAAGCATGTAGGTATTGGATATCTAAAGCAAGGGTAACTTTCACGCCTAAGATTAAAGCTTCATACTATGCCATGTTGTTAGTAACATAGTATGTTAGGTAAAAAGCTAATGGGATGATTTTTTCAAGAGGGATTATAAGGATACAACTTGCCCTAGCTCCTTGAAGGCATTTAACACCATCAAAATTAATGGTCCAAGTATCTTAGTGTAAATCAAAATTGATTTTAAGAAGTTTTTTGATAACTAATTTTGGTTTAGTAATATCAATGAGGATAACAAATTTGTCAAGATTATTTTCTTCAATTTCAATAGTGAAGTTATGGAAGTAATATTTAAGGGATGTGTCTTGGTTGAAAACTTCAATATAGAGAATATTGTGATTGGGAAGACTATTTTGAAGGTGGTCAGTAGTGGGCATGGGAGATACGATAAGTTGATCAATGATGATTTATCCTTTGATAGATTTTTGAGTAATAATTTAGGGAAAAAAATTCATGATTAGGACCATCCACTTTCCAATTATATCTCTAGGAAGAAAGGCTTTGAAGAAGAAGTGATGAATGGGATCAGAATAGATGATAACATAATTGGTTTGATAAAGCATATAATGTCAAAAAAATTTAGTGGCAAAATATATGGCAAATCAATCACATTAAAATTTTGTGTAATGTTTCTCATAATCAATGAAGCCTTGACTAATATAGTAGATGGCATATTATCTTCTAGTATCATCTTGTTGGGAAAACATTGCCCCATCTGATATGGGTGTGGAAGAGGTATATAAGATCGAAGGTTGATTAGTTGAAGGGGATGAAGAGTAGGTGGGTGAAGCAATAATTATTTCATATTATCAAATACTTTTTGATAGGGATCTATCCATTCTAAATTAGTACCTTTTTTAAGAAGAAAATTGATAGAATATATATGGTAAGCCATTTTGGGGATGAATTACTGAATTTCCCAAAATTTATTGAGTTAAGTGCAAATGTCCAAAATGGATTAAGGGATGGGCATGTTGATGGTATAATTAATCTTGGTAGGGTTAACATTGATGTTATGTAGATAAACTAAAAATCTTAACAAATTACTAGATGTGACATTGAAAACACATTTGTAAGGGTTTAGTCTAACTTTATATTTAATAAGGTAGTTGAAGATGATGGCAAGATTAGAAAGATGAGTTTTACGATATTTATATTTAGTAATTAGGTCATCGATACAGGTTTCTAATTTTTTTTGAATAAGATCATGAAAGATATGAGTCATTTCCCATTGATAGGTAGCTTTGACATTTTAAAGGCCGAAGGGCATGTTTAACATAGCAATAGGTAACCCATTTTGTGGTGAAAGTTATCTTATGTTGGTTTTTGGGGGTAATGTGAATTTGGTTATAGGCCAAGAAACCATCCATAAGAGACAACATTTATTAACCAATTGTGAAATCAATAATGACATCTATTAAAGGTAGAGGGAAATTGTCTTTGGGACAAAAAAGATTAATATTATGGAAATCAATACAAATACAAATGACCATAATGACCTTTTTACAAATAGGGACTATGTTATAAACCTATTCAGAGTAGTCCATAAATTTGATAAACTTAGCATCAAGAAGTTTGATGATTTATTTACGGCATAAGGTGAAAATTTCTATTAATTTTGGCATACCAATTTAACATTAGGATAAGTGATGATAGTATGCACCATGATGTTAGGGTCAATACCAGGCATGTCTTTGTAGGACCAAGCAAAGATATCATATTATTTATCAAAAAATAGATAAAGTTATCATGTTCAGAAGGTGTGAGTTTGTAAAAAAATATAATTGGTCAAGGGCATTATGGAGTATCCTATTTGATGTGATTGGTTTCTTTAATAAGTATAGCATTACCATCTTAAAAGTGATATGGTGTATTAGGTAAAGAAGAAATTGGATTGGATTTAGGTCAATACTAGCGATGAAGTTGTTGAAACAAGGGGCTTTATTTTTGAAGTCCTCAAGTTTGTGATGTTACCAAGGAAGTTGAGGTTATCGGGCATGAAGTAATTCAAGATTAGCTTCATCACTAGAAAAATTGGGAAGAGGACCATAATACTAAACATCTACTTTGAGATTGATAATTTGATTTCCATGTAGATCATATTTAGAATGTATCTGACAGAAATTTGTGGCCTTGGCATCTAATGTGATCTTGAGAGTAAAAGGAATAGGTTAATTAGATGAGATTGGTGTATTGTTAGTTTCTTTGATGGGGGAAGAATTGAATGTAATGATGGGATCTATAGGTGGTAAATAATATGCAAGAGTTTTTGGAGGTTTAGAAGGTAGGATTTGTTTGACCACCCATGGAGAATCAAGAAACAAAGAATTAATGAGAGGTACATGACCATTGGGAGCTAATTCAAAATCCATGGAAATGATGTGAAAATCCTAGTTGAAAGCATGCATTTGAGCTAAAGTTTTTGATAATTTTGAACATCCAAGTCTCAAGATTGATCCTGGCCCATGATATAGTTATCATCATAAGTTGGAAAAGTGGTACATGTTTGATATTTAGGGGGAATTTTAGAAGGTGAAATTTTGAGATCATTGAACTTTCATAGAGATATGATTAGAGGATCTTGGAATAATTTGACCACTTTATAATCATTTTAGGTGAAGCCATCTTCTAGGTAAGAAGGCTCCTACGCATTTCATGGAGGGGGGAAATCAATGATCTCATAAATGAGAGGAATAGTGTGATCATGAGGTAATAAAGAGGGAGGAAGCCACTTCAAGATATAAGGAGGCATCTTATTAGTGTTTCAAGTATGTTTCAATTCATTAGGTTCATCATCATTCAAATAAGCAACAGTGACCTAAAAGTCTGGATTGATGTTGATGAATTTAGGCAAGGGAACACTATTGATGGTAGGAATGTGATATTGTGATTTTATATTGGGAAGCTGAATACTCTAAGGGTTAGAATTATCCTCATGCTTATACCATTTTATGTTATGTAGGAAATTGATGCATTGGCTACTAGAAGAAGTGATGACCCTCATTTTATGAGTCGAAGGGTGATCGAGGAGTATATTATAATATAAGGGCAAATCAAAGACCATAAGTTTAGTTCACATGATCTTAGGTCTGATTGTTAGGGAAAGACAAATAAAACCAAGTGGATTTTGATTAGTTTTATCAAATAAATGATAGGTAAGGCAGGTTTGCTTGAAATAATCCTTATTATAGCCAAGTTTTGGATGAGCCATAAAGATGTCACATTAATACCAGACCCTTCATCAACTAAAAATAAGGGTAGTATTAATGTTTATTTTAATGAATAGGGGTGGATCATCAGTATAAAAAAGTATTTCATCATTAATCATTTCCTCTTTTATAAATTCAATAGAAGGCTTGGAAGAAGGATAAATGGATTCAATGGTATGCATATTGGTGGGTTGAGGCTCAATAGAGGGTGGTTATTCATCTATAGAACATGAATCTTTAATTTATTGTAATTTTTTCAAGAGGAATTTATGATGATAAGGGGAGTAATGAACTAACTCCATAAGGTGAATCTTATAAGGCATGGAGTTAAGTTCTTCAAGATAGGTCCAATGGGATTTAGAATAAGAACCAGTATGAGGTTTAGAAGGTAAGGTAGATTTTAAAGGAATGGAAGTGGATAGGGGTTTAGAAAAAGGAGGTGGTTCCTCATGAGCTTCTGAAGCTAAATGAATGGTTGTAGTATCTTTGAGAATTTATTCTTCCAAAGATGGTTTCTTATGTTTTGTGATAAGATATTTGTGAGCTAGTTTGTGATGATAGTTTACCTTAGCTATGTTAACGTATTGAGAATTATTGTAATATTGATCATATTTGGCATCAATAGCACTAACAAACTTGGTATTTTGTTGATGATTAAATGTGGGAAAACATTTTTGGTTATGAGGAAAAGAAGTTTTGTGAGCTTGTCATTTTTTAGAAGTAGTGTTGTACTGTTGACAATGAGGTTGGATCATGGCTTCATGATTGAAGGAATCATAAAGCATCTAGGAGACATCAAATTTAGTGATCCCTTAACAAGTTTCATGGGAATGACCAATGTTAGCATGGAACCATAAAAATTTATTAGGGTCATACCATTTAGGAGGATTATTAGGATAAGTAAAGGGTTTAGAGGGTGGTAAGAATTGTTTCATTTACTACACAATTAGTGGTATGTGAGAAGATGGGGGAGTGTTGGCTTTGGAAACTCCTGGTTTGGTTTGAGGAGTATTTATGGTGATGAAATTGGTATAAGTTTGAAAATATCCTTTAAGGAATTTAGTATTAGGTTTAAATTTCTTCATGAGGAAGTCTTGACGTTTGGCTTGGTTAAGAGCTTTGTTAATCATTTGAGGAACAAAATTTCAAACCTTATATTGAAGAAAAGGAGTTAAATTAGTTATAAAGAGGTTGAATAAATTGTCATCCATCATGTTATGATTGACCTTATGGGTGAGAGATTTCTATTATTTGATAAAATCATGAGCTGATTCGATGGGAGATTGCTTAGAATTGATGAAATGGCTAAGGTAATTTTTAGAGGTCATTAATTTGAAATTCCTTAACTAGAGGATTGACTAAATCCTCAAATTTCCAAATAGAATTTTGGGGAAGTTGGTTGTACCATTCTATAACATCACTAGTGAAGGTTTTAACTAGAAGTTTGGTTGTGGTGAAAGTATTAGTCACTCTTTATAAAGATTGCCAAATGCTTTAAGAAAGGATGCAAGGTCTTTAGTCCCATCATACTTGATAGTTGGATATATATTACCAATATCAATGGACACAATGAAAGGAGCTAAAGGATCATATTAGATATTCTAAAGCAATTTTTTATTCATAATAGGTTGAGGAATAACATTTCTTGAGGCATCTATAAGAGGTGGAGGAATAAAATTTGGATTGGTTTGAGGATTGAGAACTAGAGGTTGATTATCCATATTGATCAAATGATGTTGTAATTGTATCATTTAATAGGTGTTAAAAGTTTGAATTATATTCATTTTTGTATGATTTGTGCAAGAAGTTGAGTCATATCAATTGGTAGGTTAGTTTTTATAGGAGAACTCCCTGAATTGGTATTAGGGGGAGGGTTATTGGAAGGTGGATTACCAGTGGGATTATTGGATAGAATTATGTCAATTGATCCCACATTATGTTGAAAATATAGAAGATGAGAATTGTCTTGATAGGTACAAAAAGGATAGGATCCACCAACTTCATCATGAGGTGTGATTTTAACCATGTTACAATCCACAGATGAAGGAGGGGAAGAGGTTCTCCAAGAGTGAGGGTTCTCTTGGGAGGTAAAGAGAGGGAGAAAAAATACCCCATATAGTGTCTAAATGGTTTTAATTTTTCCAAGAATACTATAATAGGGGACTTACTATTGTTTTGAGTAAATGAACAAAATGCTAAGGAAGAAATAGAGAACTAAGTCATCCAAATAAGAGATTAGGGTTAGAAATTAGATACAAGTTTGATTGGGTTGACTATGTATTATTAAAAATGGAACTGATTAGAGTACAAAGTTGACTGGGTTGACTTAGTACTACTAGACAAGATAAATAAGGCTACAAGGTTGACCAAGTTGACTTAATAATGTAGATAGGGGAAAACATAGTCTGATAAGGATATAGGTTGACTAGGTCAACTTATTATTGTAACGTGACTAATAAAAAAAGAACATGGTCGACCAGGTTGACTTAGTACTATAGATAGGGAAAATTATAGTTTGATAAGGATACAGGGTCAACAAGGTCAACTTAGTATTGTAACTTCATTGATAGAAATGAGTACAGGGTCAACCAAGTTAACTTAGTACTATAGAAAAAGAAAAATATAGTATAATAAGGATATAGGGTCAACTAGGTGGACTTAGTACTATAAACTGATTGAAAAAAAAAAGTACAGGGTCAACCAAGTTGACTGAGTACTGTAGGTAAGGAAAAAGACATTTTGTAATAGATTATGTTGAATACAATGATAGTAGGCTAAACATAGGGAAATTTTTTTCAATATAAGTAAAGCAAGAAATGAAAGTAAACACACAAATAATTGGATCAATGGGAATGATCTAATTGGGACACATAACACAAAACCTTGCACCAACACTGGCCAATGCAAATTTTTACAATAAACACACAATGATGAGAGAGTAAGAAGTCAACTAAACAATAAGTTCTAACTAAGTGGTCATCTTGAGTATTGTTAGATTATTATAAAGCATTATTTTAAATGTGATAGGGAAGTAGGCTAAAAATAGGGAACTAAAAAGTAATCTATGGATGGTTTCAAGATGTTTAGACTAAAAGGGGTTTGTATTAGCAATGGTATTAGCTTGGTATTGGGGCATACCCCCTCACTTCATAATCCCATAGCGATAAGGGTGTCAGTTGATTTACTAATATATATCATTAACCTTGTGTTTATACTTGGCCATAAACCCAAGTTGGCTTCCACCTTGGTGATGAAATCCAAGTAGGTAGGCCGTAGGAAGACAAATATTAAATGCATTTTGAATATTGTGTGATTTTGTAATGTGTGAAAAAAGAGAAAACTAGTGTAACTAAATGGAAATTTGAAAAAACACCTAATTAGACTATGTGAGCTACTCTAAGCATGTAAATAGTTAAAAATGAAAGTGTGAATTAATTACTAGAAAATAGTTGTTAATTCTCAGATTAAGAATGGTACAAAGTCAGTTCAAATGACACTGTATGAAAATAGTTTAGAATAGATTCAACTAGGTCACTAATATTCTATGGAGTCAAGAGTCTTTAAGAACTAAGTCAACTAGGTTGACTTAGTATTTTAGACAGAAGACAAGCTATAGAAGTAAGTCAACCAAGTTGACTTCCTTTGTTGTAGGATTGTAATTTTGAAGATCACAAACTTGCATAAAATAGAACTATAATGAAGTATTGAATTGAAAAAGAGAGAAAGAGAGGAACCTTGGTGGATTGGAATATGATTATGATTGTAAATTTTCTAATGTAGTTCCTTGAATGTTGCTTATAAGATCTGCAAATTAAGTCAACTAGTTTGACCTAGTTCTGTGAAACCCTATTTGTCAAAGCCTGATAAGATGACTAAGTCAACTTGCCTAACTTAGATTGTTATTTTGGATGCTAAATAGAAGACTAAGTCAACATATTCCAGTTATTTTTTTATCTAGATACTGATTAAAATACTAAGATGGCCTATTCAATTTATTTTTTATCTCGATGATGACTAAAAGGCTAAGTTAACCTATTTGACTTAATTTGTTATCTGGATGCTAACTAAAAAACTAAATCAACCTATTTAACTAGTTTTTTTAATCTAGAATTAAAGAAGAATACTATATCAACCTATCTATTTTCAATAACTTATATCTGATAAAGACCCACACAAAAAGAATAGAGTTGTTTTGATATGACTATGTGTTAAACCTATGCATAAAAGTTAGAAATATACCAGCCTGGTCAACATAGTATCACAAATATAGAAAAATAATATATTGATAGAAATAAAAGCATGAAAGGAAACCTACAAGGGTTATATTCACATCAATTTCACCAAAATATGTGAAATGGGAAATGCATCAGATCTATAAATCAATCCTATCTCAGAGAAGATAGATCCTACTTACACTTTTGAATGGGGATACATTAGATAATTGGGGTCATGACCAATATGGATTCACTAAACCTAGCTAAGGGATATCTTACCACAATAATATCACTAGAGAGGGTTACAAAGCCTCTAATTAAGTAAAACTATGCAATAACCCTAAATAGGTCTTGTTATCACCAAATATTCCACCCTAGAATAAGTTGTTCAAGCTTCTTCCAGATTTGGGCAACATGGGAACATTTACAGGTGTGTGGGTGTACCTATATTGTAAATGAGCCTATATATTTAAGGGCTAGCCCCATGAATGTATCTTTAAATGCTCTTATCTATGCCAAATGATTACTTATAGGGAAAACAAGTAGAGGTTGCATAAATTGAACCTAATCTAAAGGATGTGATGCATTGAATGTTCAAAGATCTACTCTCAAGATTAAATTCATTAGCACACTAATAAACTATGAATAGAACTAATGCAATGTCTACAATAGTTTCCAAGAAATAGTGTTTCACCTAGAGGTCATTTTGATGAACTTAGACTAGAGGGAAATGAGGGTAAGGCTTGATTGAAAGCACTTATAGTCAACTATCCACTCTATACATGAGACATCAACCTTAAGACACAATAGATGACCTACAAGAAAAGTTTATTAGCACTTAGGTTATAATTGGACTTACAAAGGGAAGATGACAACCACTTTTGCATATCAAAAAGATGAAAAACACTAAGCATATATTAGTAAACAACTATAAAATTCTCTATTCATTAATCTAAGAGGTGTAAAATATAATTTCTAGTAGAGTTTAGTCATACTAGCTTGAGGGATCTTTAATAATAGCTTGAAGGCTATATTTATAGGAAAAGAGAGCAAGAGAGAGGGATTTTAGCACCAAAAAAGGAATCAATGAGCTCAAATCCATTTGAACTATAGTTATAACCATCTCCATAAATTATGCTCATTCAAACCTTTTGATTGATCTAGGTCACTTCAGCCCGTTGCACATTTACATTATTCCTTCATTGACTGATGGTTGAAGCCATGGGATCAAGTTATTATGAGATATGTTTTGGAATCAATGTAGTTGCAACCATTGAATAAATTTTTTAGAGTTTTATCCTAGTGCTAACTACTCTTTTTTGGTTCATCTTGGTATGCAAGAGTGGAGAGAAGGGTCCTTTTCATGTAGTTGGTCTTGGAGATGAAACTGTTAGGGTCTCCATGTATGATTTCGTGGCATCATTTTAAATACTAGATATTATTTAAACTAGATCATCCTTGAAATCATCCCCATGTTCATAAGTCCACTATAGATGGAAAACCAATATTAGACAATTGGTTTTCCTATACTCATTATATCAATGCTCATTACATATACACGTTCTCCCTCAAAATATGGCAACCATAATTACAGAATGAACCCTATATGACCTTATTCACCTTGGTCAAAAACTACTCCTTGGCTCAGAAATTTCCATCAAAAACTAACTCAAACCAATCAAAATGCTCCTAACTATCTTTACTCCCATTGGCCTCATAGATCCTTGATGTCAGATCTTGACTTTTTGACCTTGTGCACTCCATTGATCTTGATTGGCATGTTTAAACACATTCCATCAATCTTCTGTCAGCTTGAACATGATCATGTCACTTTTCAATCATGAGTTGATATCAATATCATGTTGACTTTCTTATTTGCCATTGATCTTGATTCCATGATTGAACATGAACCATTGATTCCTGGGCCTATTAACCTATCAATTGTTGCTTACCATTGGATCTTTTGTATGATTGAATTTTGATCATTGACCTTGATTTTTTTAATCCAAATGGCTATTCCATGGGGCTTAAAATTGACGTCTAAATTCCCATATTTGACATCTTCATGAATGTATTTAATGTCTGCATGATTGTCATTGAGATATTTGAAAACTAATGATCATTTTATGGATCTCAAATTTGATGTTAGCGTGATTGTCTCCCATTATTTTACCAACTTTTAAATATCATATTTGGAAGCAAAAAGGTCATAGAGGAACCAAACTTACAAGATATTTTTTTGATACTGAAAATATTGTGCCCACTTGATTTGCTAGCTCTGGGAGCTTTCTAAGTGTGTTTAAAAAGTGTTTAATATGCCTTGTACTTTTGTTCAGAACTTTGTTGTGGACATTTTGTTCAAATTAAATATGCCTTTAACATTTTTCCCAAACACTTCCCCTAAATAATTAGTCTTTAGACTTTTTTCAAGACATGAAACCTGAATACCTGAGAATAATTCTAGCACTTATCCAAAAATTGAAATATTTCCTAAGTGTAAGCTAGGCTTTTATAGACTTGTTCTTGTAACTTCTTAGATAACATGAAAATTTACCACTTACATATATGACTCTAAAATGAAGCTTAAGACACCAAATGCAACAAGGACTAAGCTAGACTATGACCAAAGCTAAAATGGCATATGAAATGACATCAAACAAGCTACAACATACCCAATGAAATTATAAAAATCCCCTATACAAGATTCTTACTATAAGGGGTTTACCCATTTTGGCTTGAGGTAAAAATGGTCAATATCTTTTTCAATTTCCCAAAGGTGGCATGCTTTCTATGCCATGACTAGTTGTCTAATCCTATCTTTTAGGCTATAGAGTCATAAGTATAAAGGTATGACATATAAACTACCTCTTGAAAACACATAATAATAACATAAAACAATAAGAACCAGACACAAAATAGAAACACACATGTGCTTATGAGTGCTTATGGAACACACAAACAAAAAAACCAAACTAACTAACTCAAACACTAACCTAAGGTGAACACTTCCTATTGGATCAAATGAGAAGTTTGAAAACTTTCTTGCTTCATGACATAAAGGAATGAATGAGGTATGTAGCCTTTTGATCCTTGGTATTGATGCATCCATCTTCTTCATGATGTTTTCCAACTTCTTTGGCACTGTATTCAATGAGAACCAAGAAGCTCCAAATAGGCTAGCTATGGAAATGAAATCTTCTTGCATCTAAATAGCCTCAACTTTCTCATATAGCTCTTAAAATATGACTTCCAATGGTGGTTCAATAAGGCTTTCCTTCTTGGTTTCCATAGTGCTCTAAATGAGGTTGAGTTTCTTCTAAGTTGAAAGTTCTTCAAGATCGTTAAGGAGCTCTACATAGTCTACCTAATCCTGGTCATTGTCCTCCATAGAAGATTCTTGTTTCTCCTTGTCATGTATTTGACCCTCAACTTGGAAAATATATTTAAGTTCATGAAAAGTTCCATTTATAGATACCACTCATCCTTACTCTCCTTGTCATTTAGAACCATTACCTCTTCAATTTTCTCCTCTTCATGTATAAGGTCATCAAGAAGGTTTTTTCATGATCCAATGCATTTGAGGGTGATTCAAAATCAGATAGAGGTATTGAGTCATCTCAAAGATCTATGTATTCTACCTTGGTCTCATGATACTCTTTTAGGATTAAAAATTCTCAAGGAGGTATTTAAACTTCATCCTTGGTAGTACACTCCACTTCATTATTGAGATGCTCATCCAAAACTTCATGATCAGACATGGAGTCTTCTTTAAATACCTCTCTTTTTAAGTCTTGGCCACATTACTTATGGATAGCTACAAAAGATTCATTAATATGTTTCTATCCACTCAAGAAGGTAGGATTTTTGTTTTTTTCACCAAGGGGAGTCTCTATGGTGATTTATTCTTCATAGTCACTCATGACATCTTATTGGTTAGCCATGGCTTGGATTTACTCTTCTTCACTTTCTTCACTCAAGATGTGCTCTTCCTCAAGAAAGGGTGAGGTGGAAGGTTGATGAATAGGATCATGTGAAGGAGATGGAATATGAGGTGTAGTGGAAGATTTATGAGTTGGAGATGTAGTGTGATAGGTAAAAGAGGGGTTGTGAGTGGATTTAGAAAAGAGGAATGCACTAGTAAGCTCATAAGGAAGTGTTTTTTTGGGTTGATTAGAAGGAAGAACACCTATATAAGTAGGAGTTACATCTTGCTAATAATTTTTTTAAAATTCTTGAACAAAAACATGTTCAATTGTTATATCTTTATCCTCCCACATACTTAGCCTATCTATGGAGAATTGAAGGCACTTCTTTTCCATGTCCATTTGTTCTTTGATCTCCCATCGAGTTCCATCTAGATATTTAAATGTATCCAACATATACATACAACTTTGGGAAGTAAAAATTTGTACTTTTAACCAATCCATGAGATGATTAGGGAGCACATCATGCTCATCATCCCATGTTCCCATATTATCTTCACTATCTATCAACTTTGTTATGGATGTGAAGAAGGATTGGACATGAGGTGGGGATGATAGATGAGGAGAAGCATAATGAGTGGATCAAGTCTAACCTCAACTTATTGTATTATATCTTGCAAGAATCCACATCTTGAATTATAATGTCTTTGTGTACAATCCATAGAATCATCTGATTCCTCGTGACAAGACTCATAAGGATCCTCTTGGGGTTGATAGGGATCATAGTATGAATGATAGGGCTCATATTTGGACTAAAAGGGAGGAATTTATTAATAGGTTTCTTGGTAGCCTTCCTCATAGGGTTGTCTAACAAGATGGTGTCCATATGGAGAGGGAAATAGAGGACTATAGAGCTGCCATGGCTCATAAAATTGATAGCCATTTTGATAGGACAATTGAGGAGTAAAATGTGGTTCATAGTAAGGATGATAGGGAGGTTCATGATAATAATATTCACCATAACTTTTCATATAAACCTCATATGTTAGATGAGATACAAAAAATGATTAAAATATTCAATGAGATATACCTGGGTTGCTTACAACTAGAAGATATTATTTGGAGTCACCATTGATGTTAGCTTACTTGTTTCCAAAAGTTGATTAGAGGAAAGACACACCAACAATATTTCCATTCTCTTGGACCTTGGTCCCACTAGGCATTCCAAAACTATTTTCACCAAATATTACACCCTATAAGAAGTTGTTAAAGCTTCTTCTATATTTGGGCAACATGGGAACATTTATAGGTATGTGGGTGTACCTATATTGGAAATTGAGCCTCTAGATTTAAGGGCTAGCTCACTGAATATATATTGAAATGATTTTATCTATGCTAATGATTACTTATGGGGAAAAGAGTTATAAAATACATAAATTGAACCTATTTTAAAATAGGTGATGCAATAAATGTTCAAATATCCACTCTCAAGATTGAATTCATTATCACTCTAATAGATTATGAATAGAACTAATATAATGTCTACCATATTTTCCAAGCAATAATGTTTCACCTAGAGGTCAATTTGATGAAATTAGGTTGGAGGGAAATGAGGGTAAGGCTTGATTGAAATTAGTTACATTCAACTATCCACTCTATACTTGAGGTTGATGCATCAGCCTTAAGACATGCTAGATTACCTATAAGAAAAGTTTATTAACACTTAGGTTGGACTTGGACCTACAAAGGGAAGATGATAACCACTTTTGCATATCAAAAAAATGTAAAACACTAAGCAAAAATTAGTAAATTAATAAAAAATTCTCTATTCATTACTCTAAGAGGTGTAAAATATAATTTATGGTAGAGTCTAGTCATACCAACCGGAGGGATACCTAACAATAGTTTGAAGGCTATATTTATATAAAAATAGAGAAAGAGAGAGGGATTTTGGTGCCAAAAGAGGAATCAATGAGATCAACTCCATTTTAACTATAGTTATAAATACCTCTACAAATTATTATCATTTAGACCTTTTGATTGATCTAGGTCACTTTAACTCATTGCATAACTACATTATTCCCTTGTTGATGCTCTTTAACAGTTGAAATAGTGGGATCAAGTTGTTATGAGATAGGTTTTGACATAAATGTAATTATGACCATTGTATGAATCTATTAGATTTTTGTCTTGGTGATAACTTCTCTTTATTGGTTTGTCTTAGCATGCAAGAGTGGAGAGAAGGATCTTTTTCATGTAGTTGATCCTAAAGATGAAACTGTTGGGGTCTACATGTATGCATTCATGGAATCCTTTGAAATACTCAATTTTGTTCAAATCAGATCATGTTCGAACTCATCCCTAATTTCATAGGTACACTATAAATGGAAAACTAATCTTAGACTATTGGTTTTCCTATACTCATTATATCAATACTCATTGCATACACATGTCCTCCCTCAAATAATGATGAACACAGTCATAAAATGAACCCTATATGACATTATTTACCTTGGTTGAAACTAATATTTGACTCAACTTTATCCATAAAAAATTGTCCCAACCCTATAAAAATCCTCATAGCTATCTTTACTCCCATTAGACTCATAGATCCTTGTTGTTATAGCTTGACTTTTTAACCTTATGTACTCCATTGACCTTAATTTGTATGATTAAATACATTCTATCAATATTGTATGAGTTTAAACATGCTCATGCCACTTTTCAATCACGTGTTGATCTTAGGATTCTATTGACTCTTTGACTTGCTCATGTGCCATTGATCTTGATTCCATGATTAAATGTAAACCATTGATCTGCTTGGGCCCATTAACCTATTAGTCACCACTCACCATTGGATCTTCTATATGATTGAATGTTGATCATTGATCCTAATTTTTTGAATCCAAATGACAGTTTCATAGGGATTAAAATTGATGTATGCATGCCCATATTTGATGTATGAATGAATGTATTTGACATCCATGCAACTGTCACTAAGATATTTAAAAACCAATGGTCATTTTATGGAGCTCAAACTTGATGTTAGCAAAGACATCTCCCATTCTTTAACCAACTTTAAAAGCTTGAATTTAGAAGTGAAAAGGTCATGGAGGCACCAAACTTACAGGAGATGTTTTTGATACTAGAAATATTGTGCCCACTTGATATGCTAGCTCTTAGAGCTTTTTAGAGTGTTTAAAAAGTGTTTAAGTGAGATGACTTGTGTGAATTTACATGATGTCCTAATGATGGTCTAGTCCTTAAACTTTCCCATGTCATTTTGGTTCAATCTTTCAAGGTCTTGATGAGTTGCTAAGATTTTTTCAATCTAGTTCATGTCCCTATGAGCTCATGAATCACTTGAGATCCTACTTGGATCAATTTTCAAGGCTCAGACAAAAAAATTCTCTAAAATCATTCAATTCTAGATTTTGCATTGGGCATATTATTGTGGGATTTGTGCCAAGATGTTTTATTTGAAAGAATTAGTCTTTGAGACTTTTATGGAGATAAATATCCAAAAGAAATTGATCTTCTAGGAAATTATCATGGGACAATTTTCATAAAATAATTTGTACTTACCTTTTCACAAAACATTTCTTATAAAATCATTTAGGTCATTAGGATTTTTACTATAGATAAAGAGTCCAAAAGAAAATTGGGTCTTTGAGAATTTTGTTTCAAATAAAATATCTGAAACAATTCCCTACACTTAGTCAAAAAACCCAAAACAAATCTCTCAAAGGAAATATGCCTTGTAATTTTTCTTAGAACTTTTGTTGTGGACATTTTGTCCAAAGGAAATATACCTTTAACATTTTTCCTGAACACTTCCCCCAAATAATTAGTCTTCAAACTTTTTACAAACACATGAAACTTGAATACCCGAGAATAATTCTAGCACTTAGCCAAAATTTGAAAATTTTCCCAAGTGTAAGCTAGGAATTTTTGGACTTGTTCTTGCAACTTCTTAGACACCATGAAAATATTATTCTTGCATATATGACTCTAAAATGACCCTTATGACACCAAATGACACAAGGACTAAGCTAGACTATGACCAAATCTAAAATGACATATGAAATGATATCAAATGAGTTATAACATACCCTATGACATTATAAAATTACCATATATGAGATTCTAACTATAGGGGGTTGGCCCATTTTGGCCCGAGGTAAAAATGGTCAACAATTCCTATGCTTTCATATTCACTATACTAATAACAAGTAAAGTAAAATCTAATCAAGTGCTCACCAAAACTTGTTGCATAACATGGGGGTTAGTAAATAATAAAAGTGAACATGCATAAGATAGTACTAATTAAGCTATGTATAAGTAAGACTTAATTCATGGCGAGATCAATATTATTTAAAATCCATTACTTATGCTTCTTCTACCTACTAAAGAGAGGAGCAAAGTTAGAGATACTTATCTAGAAGATGAACCCATTGAGACTCAATATTTCCTTTGGCCAAAGGTGTTTTGAAATAGGTTATTATGGTTTTTAAATATCACTAAGAAAGGTAAAAGCATCCAAGACTTCTTCACAAGACAAGATTCTTCTCCAAGTAGAAAACCTAAGATAAGACTCCTCAAGAATGGTAGAACATATTGTAAAGAAGCATAAATGAATAATTAAATATTTTTGTCTCTCTAATAATGGAGAAATGGATGAGTTTATATAGGTGGATCTAACCCTAAACCCTTCTAAAATTTTTGGCTAACAAGGTCAACCTGATCGAGCTAGTATTAAAATTAAAAAAACTAGCAAGGTTTATGAACTATGTCAGCCATAACTGACCTAATTCTTAGTAGGTTTTGTAAATAATAATATAGGGTTGATGTGGTTGACATAGTCATGTAAATTTCCCAAAAAGGGTTTAAGTTAGGGAAAGGGATAATGAAGATGTTAAATGACTAGAGAAGGGTGAAAAATTGGAGGCAAAGCTTTTAGGTGCTGGTTGGATTGATAGCAAGTGGTAAAAGGGATAATAATCTTGTGAAGCACCAATAGTCTACCCACCTCTTTCCCAGCACACCCATTAGGGTGTGCACTCAAAGATATTGAGACTAAGTGGGTTCCTACAAAATAAAATGCATCAATAATTGATAAAGATTGAAAATATTATATGTATACACAAACCATTTGTGGTTGACCCTTTATATCTTAAGAGTGACACAAATTTAGATCTAACTAAGAAAATATTGGTAGTGATGTAGAATCCTATTATAATTATTGGGTTTTCTCTTTAGGTTAGCACTAAATCATCTTCCAAATAGGCTAGTGCACTAGCCCTATCAGATGAGGGATATCTCACATGTTCACTTGAAGCACGCAGTGAAAGATCAATTCTCAAAGACTTTGAAATATGACATTTGTTTACTCATTTATTATCAAACAAATATCCTACTATTATTACTTAATAGATTTAAATAACCATCACTAGCTAAATATAAAATAAAGGAACTCATGAATTTATTTATTTAACACATTTCAACATTTAACATAGTCCATTTCTTAAAAAAGTACCATAAGTTAAACATTAAATTATTATTAAGTACTTATGGATTAAAAGATAGAATTATTTATATTCACCAGAATGTTCACCCACATGGATTCCACCTTGAATGCTTACAATAGGGGTTTTTATATATTTTTTGCCTTATCCAAGTGTCAAATTCCAAACTCAAAATGGACACATGGCACACAGACTCCAAATAGGTTGAGAGTCATGGATCTTACAATTAATTGTTCCTATAAACTAAGGCCTCCATGTCCCTTGATGCTTTCTCTATGTTATGCATTCATTTTACAATTTTTCTATTCCTTACGAGTTGTTCAAGGCCTTCGATCAGTGGGATCAAAGTATCCTATTTGATTTATTCTTTAAACCACTCTTGTGTTCCTCATGCTCCACTTCTCATGTGCTTCTATAGTCTTGTGCTTCCTATTTTAGGTCCTTTATTTTTAGGTTCCTCATATCACGTTCTCTTGACTGAGTCCTCTTATACTAGTCCTTCTACACCATTGTCCTTTTATATCCTTCAAATTTTATGCTACTAGTCTCATGCCATGGTCTTCCTATACCTTGGTTCTCCTATTCCATGACGTTACTTACATAAAAATAGATAGTGGTCCCTTCATGATATTTTCCAAAATTAAAACAAATACTTGGTTAAAATTGAGGGGCCAACATCACCCCACACTAAGCTGTTAGTCCTTCTTGGACTAAGTTGTAATGGCATCCTCAATGAACTCAGGTAATTTTTACTCAAGTTCTTTCCTCAACTCATTCCAATGGGATAAGGCATCGAGAACCTTAGTAGTTATTTTCTTAATGGCCTCCTTTATTGATTTTAACTCTTTGGGCTAAATTAGGGTTTTAATCTTCTTCATCTATTCCTATAAGGCTATGCTAGCTTCCTTTTGGATGTTCTCTGATTCAAAAAACTCCTTGTTAACCTATCCTTAGAGTGTGGTAAAAATGGAATTTATTTATTGATGATGGTTATTGATAGTGTCTTCCATAATTTCCACATCCTTAAATGACTTTGCATGCTTAATGTAGCCCTTTACTAGTAGATCTACATCAACATATTGCTGCCTCAAGACCTCCTCATCATTTATCCATGCCTCTATGATTTTATTTGGGCACACCATGCATGATAAAATACTATCCAAAATTAGGATAACCTCCCTAACTCTTTCCAAAGTATTGTGGCAGATATCTACTGTAACAGTGAACTACTCTAAATTTTTTGAGATTCATGTCTGGGTGTGGAGCACTCCTTATTTTTTGAGCAAAATCTCAACCAATGTCTTTAATTTTCCTATGGCATCCCCATCTAATGCTATGCCATTTGTCAATGCCATATTTTCTTTCAAATTTTTTTTTACAAAGGGTTAATACCCTTACCTTAGCCTTGATGGTCTCTTGAATTTGTTGCTTCAAAGAGGCCACTTCCTCAGCTAGCACTTGCCATTCAACATATATGTTATTATACATTTTCACCACCTTGCCATGTTTTTTTTTGTTGTGCATGCATCTAACTCTAATAAAATATTCTAGCATGTCACTTCCATGGCAAGTTTCAAAAATGTAGTGCTTGTAATTATTGGGGAGAGTTGTTATAGATCAAATTTCATGGGATTTGGTAGTCTTGGGGCATCTAGGCCAAAAAAATGCAATCCAACAGAACGTCAAATTAAGGCTCTTCATTATACATATCTAAAAAGAAGGATAGTTGCCTCCTTATTTCTTGGGTCATGTCATTGGGGTGGAAATTCTTATAAAGATAAATTTTCTACTCATCTATGTTGAACTAGTATCATTCACATAGATTAGATGACACTCTCTATTATAGTTCCCCTTTAGATAGCCCCTTCCCCTTTTTTGGGTCTCAGTCAACTTATTGATGGCTTTTAGTAGCCATCCCATCCATTATAATATCTCAAATATTAACTTGATCAATGGTTAGGGCCTCTCATATATAGGATGAAGTCTTCTCTAGATTAGATTCCAAATTATGTATTTACTCCTAGGAGGGGTCCTTTTGGGGCACTTGATCAATGGTATTTGGAGAAGGTGGAGGATTTGGATGAGGGCATGGTTGAGGTGGAGAAGGTGTAGGTGAGTGGGAAGGAGCATGCTGAGGTGTTGGTGATGGAGGTGGTGAACTATGAGATGGATATTATGGGGATGATGATGGTGAAAGATGAGGTGAAGGCGAAGTGTGAGGTGGTGGTTATGGCACTGAAAAGGGTTTTTGAACTAGCCTAGAGGGTTATGCCTCTACTATACTCTATTTATTTTAGGGGTCCTGTTTCCCACTTATGTTGGTGCTTGACTCAGATGGCCTACTTTTCATTGGTACCTAAGGGATCCTCTCCTTGGGATCCCCATATTGAGGTTGTTGGATAGGGTGTAACACATAAAATAGTTTATGTACCTATTCCCCAACCAAGATAGTCTATATCTTGATAATGGTCATGCTTGTTTTTCCCCTCTTTGTATGGGAATTTTGCTAAGATATACAAACATCTTTTAGAGGGTGTGGTGCTCTGCATCAATCTATTCTACTTGTATATTGATTGGTTATATATCATAAATTCTATTTAAAAAATTGATGAAGTAACACATAGAGAAGGCATATTGCAGCTTAAGCCATGCTGAGAGCTCCCCCAAAGGATTCATCCAAATACATGCTAAGGAGAAGAGGTTTGTAGCACTTTATGAGGGACTTGTGAGTGGGTGGATACACCCATTTTAAAGATCTTGAACTATAGTTAGGCATGTTGATTTCATCAAAAACCAATAATAACAAGATTTCCCCACAAGGAAACCTAAACTTAGACATTGTATACACCTTCTCTACATCTTCAACTATCTTTTAGGAAAATTGTAGTGCCAAATCATACTATACTCCTTGCACTACTTAGTTTTCTTTGTGAAGATGGGCCATATCCACCTCCTTCCATTGATCAGTCCCTCTAACCTTGGTGGAAATGATCTATGTTGTGACTCTTAGGGTGGGATCCTATAGGTTTGTGATGTGCATTGCATGTCCCTACTTTTGGTATATAAGCATAGTGGCAGTTTTCTAGATTTTCTCCATATCCACCAAGTGATCCAACACATTGACCCTTGAGCACTAGAGTCCTGTGACCTTACTTATCCTCTCTGAACTAATATTCATGTTGTACCCTATGAAGTGTATGTAATCCTTATGAATGTGCGAGAGGAGAAGTTGAACTACCTCAATAGGTTTTCCAAAATATGGTAGTTTAAAGAGTTAGAAAAGGCCAAATTTATTCAATTATTTCTTGATGGTTAGGTCATAAACCACTTGGTTTTATGTGTTGGTGGTCAATACCTAATAATCATTTTGCAACTCCACCTCATTTCTTAGCTGGTAGTGGTTATAGTAAAATATGATCATAGTTGCCACCTTAGATACCCATTTTTCCATGCACAAGATTGACTCAAGGTATTACATCTCTTCTATGTAGATGGTTTTAGGGGGAGATGGTGGAGTGGTCTGTGATGAGGAAGCTTGCACTTGCTTTGCCTTTTTTACCATCTTGACTTATTTCACACTCTTTCTCTAAACTCTTGTGCACTGTACTTCCTTAGTGTCTCTTCTAGGTCTTCTCAAGGCTCCTCTCTTATAGGGAATCACATTTCTCCACTCACCTCTCTCTCTTTTGGTATGGTTGATAGTTTTCAAGTATTTTTGCCTTTTTCTTCAGCCACATTACCCTCTATGGCACTCAAAGGTTAACCCTAGGTTGTCCCACATTCCCAAATGAATATGTGGTGGCATTCAAACTTGCCTCATCTCTTGATCTTCACACTTCAACAATGGTAGAACCTGTAACCTACAACTTTTATAAAGAATGACCTCTACCCACTTCTATATGTGTTTGTACTTAACAATCTTCCTCCTTCACTTGAAAATCCTCTTCACGTATTTGTTTAGTTCTCAAACACTATTATACAAGGAAAATTTATTCTTTTCTAAAAATTTCTCTATCTTTGGTTCTCTAGTTCACTAAGTACTTGAAAATTATAGCAAGGTAAAGTGTAGAATGGCTTTGACTTGTTTATTTATAGGTCTTCTAGCCAACTTACCTCATTAAATTATTTCCTCTCCTTGTCATTTCTAGCAAAAAATGTGTATCTTTTAATGACCTTCATAATTGAGCCTTTATTTTTATAATAAAGTTGTCCTATCATTCAACTCACATGTTTATTTTTATGACTACCATTATCGTATTAATGGTCCATTCCTTCCTGCATCTTTATTGAAAGTGGGTGATAACTATCCTATTTTTTTGGAGTAATGGATACCAACTATCATGCAAAACATAGGAATCCATTTTATTAAATAACTCACATGCCTTTAATCAATTACATGCTATGTATTAATCTTTCACCCTTGAAACTTATGCACCCTCATGTTATGTCGTGTATTCATATGCATCTCTTACCCCACACTAAAAGGGTTCATGATCCTCTATGAAATAACTAAAGGACTAAGAATTTTAAAAGAGAGTTGCGTGGCTCAAGGGCAGCATTTATTATTGAAAATAGAAAATCCTAATATAATGGCCTCAAGCCTTATTTGAAAAATAACACAAACTTAAACAAAATCATAATATGGTGAAAGCTGACTCCCATTATAGTGTTCAGGGAGGAATTGACCATCTATTCACTTTAGCCGACATGCACTGGTAGGTTAGATAGTATGAATTATGAATGGTCCATACTAATGAATATAGAGCTTCCTAGGGTGGCATGTGAACATAGAGTCATAGAGTAGAACTTTCATGCCTAGGGTGAAGATCTTGTTTTTTAGATGGAAATCATGCCATGCTTTCTATTTTTATTTTTCAACATCTTGATTCTAGTGGGAAAGGAACCATGCTTCATCTAGTTTCATGATTTCATCAAGATGAGCTTTCAAAGAGGCATCATCATCAAGGTTTCCTATACGTTTGATCTGAAGACATGGAACTAGGAACTCAACTGGCATGATTGCTTCCTTTTCATATACTAAGTTAAATGGGGTATTTTTGTTGAGGCATTTGTATGTGGTCCGGTATGCCCAAACCACTGTAGATATCCTATCATCCTAATTAGTTCTACCAAAATTATAATTTTTTTTCATAGTGGTATTGAGGATCTTGTTAAAGGATTTTGATATTTCATTGGCCTATGGGTGAATGGTGTTATCTTGTGATGCACAATCATGAATTTAGCTAATAGGATTTGAATTGTGTCTTTAGGAAGTGGGTTATTCAATCATTGGTGAAACTTAGAGGAAATTCAAAGCATGCTATAATGTTTTCCTAGATTAACCACATGGTATTCACTACCTTGCAATCTTTGGTTATCACTACCTCAACCTAGTATGTTAAGTAGTTAGTTATCGCAATTATGTACCATAAACCTATTCTTCATCCTGTGGGAGTGACAGGCACCAAAAAGTATATATCCCAATTTTTGAATGGTTCTTAAGAATAAATTGGGCACAATGGCATGGAATCTCTTTTATTGGTTCTTCTCACACACTAGAAAATATCACTTTGCCTTGCATATACCTTTGTATCTTTAAACAAAATCAGCCACTAGAGTCCAACGAGCAACACCTTGTACACAACAGTTTCCCTATCATAATGTCCTCTAGAAATACCTTCATGGACTTCTTGTAATAACTAAAGGTGTTCATGTTGCATTACATAATGACATAGTACCTCATCATGGTCCATCTTGTAGATATCTTCTATTATGAATTGATAAGGTGCAACATAAACCGTAAGTTGTTTCTTTTCTTGTAAAATAAGAGAATCAGGTACACAACTAGTATTGAGTAATGTCACAATATCCTCCAATTCTTTAGGTACCCTAACAACTTGGAAAAGTTGAATTTTAGGAAGGTTATCTTTTATAGCATGTGGAGGTTCTCCATTTTCAATTTAAGATAGATGATCAATTCCATAATTGGATTTCCTAGGTTTTACTACTATGAAAAATTAGAATTCTTGGAAGAGAAATATTCAATCAAAAATTCTTCCATGGAGAACTATCTTATTGATGAGATAATTTAAAGCCTCATGGTCGGTGTAGAATATAAATGATGTGGCTAGAAGGTACTATATAAATTTATATAGTGCATAAAGCATAGACAAGGCTTCACATTCAATAATGGTATAGTTCCTTTTGGTTGATGTGAATTTCCTACTAGAAAAATAGATGGGATGGTCTAAAATTCCCTCTCCTAGTTATGTAAGTATTATGCCAAATGTTTTACTAGATGCATCAACATGAACATTAAAGGGTTTTGTCTAATCTAAAAATTTCAAGATAGGAGCAGTAACTAGTCTTTCCTTCAAAGTTTCAAAATCTACTTTGCAAGAATTAATCCATATAAATTATTTATTATGATTTAATATCTCTTCCAGTGAAACTATAATCTCAACATAACCCTAAATGAAGTTTTTGTAGTATCTTATGTGTCCTAAGAATGCATGTACCTCATACTAAGTTTTTGTCACTAATAGATGGAGAATGATAGAGACCTTGGCTGGATCTACAAAGAGTCCCTATTTATAAATGATATGCCCAAGGAGTACCCCAAAAGGTGTTACAAATAAAAATTTCTTCAAATTCAAGGAAATTTGTAACACTCAACAGTGCTCAAGCATGAGCCTCAGATTGACACAATGGTCCTTGATCAACCTGTATACCTTCTAGTCATCTATGTAGACTTGGAGAAACTTATGGATAAAATATTTGAACACCTCCATTGCTACCTATGAGAATATCATCAAAGCATTCTTCAACCTAAAAGGGATGATGGTATAGGTAAAAGAGCACCATTACATAAAAAATGTGGTCTTGGAGTGGTTTTCATTAGCTATCTAGACTTGGTGATACCCCAAGAACCTATTTGTAAAGGAGTATATCTCACAATTGGTAACACCTTCTATGATTTACTCCATGAAAGGTGTTGGGAAAGAATCAATGACATAGGATGCATTAAAAACACAATAATCCATGAAAATATGAATAAACCCATCCTTTTGGATATTGATTACCATAGGACTCACCCAATCAGATTCATCAATAGGAATAATTACTTTGGTGTGAATCATGTTATCAATTTATTCTTTCACATGTACTCAGAGATTATGGATCATCTGATATGGGTGTTTCTTCATAAGATAAGTTCCATCAATCAAATTTATATACATGTTACCAAGAGAAGGGTGAAACCCTTTCATTTCACTATAGTTCCCTGGAAACGCATCTTGATACTCTTTCAACAGCTCAAAGATTTGTGAAATTTTTGTCTTAGTCAAATAATTTTCAATGGTTTCTACCTTAGGTTCCTACTCTGTGCCAATGTTTAGTTGAAAAATTTGAATGAGCTCATGATAAGTATTGTCTATGAGGGAGTTGGTGTCCTAAATAGTTCATGAAATAGTAATTATAGGAACATGCAGGTTGTTAATCAATGAATTGAATGGAGTGGATCTTTCTCCTTCATCTACTTGAAAGATGAGCTTTTACTTTCTCAAGTAGATTTATTCATGGCACTCTTCATTGGAGATTATTGGTGATGAAAGATTTGATTGTCTGTGAGGCTACTTGAATAAACCTAAGGGTTCTTCTAGTTTTTGATGAATATGATGTAGGTGGTCTTCCACCAGACTCAAATCTCTAATTATTGCTTCATGTATGGTTTGAATATTAAGGCATAGGTCCATCCTTGGTGAGAGTAAGAAAGCATGGATGTCATATTTTCCTTTAATAGATACTACAACCTTATTCACATGTGAATTTCTTCATGTATGTACCAAGCCCATGCCCAAGTGTGTAAGGTTCCATATTATGTATGGACCGATAGGTATTATGGTAAAAATGTTTCCTCAGATCACCATATTATTTCACATGCCTCAAGGTGAGGTTTAGGTGCTTCTATGTCACTATAGCTAAGTGCACCTCTAATCTTATTATCATGGTAAAATATATGATGTAGAGTAACTCACACTTAATCCCAATACAATAGGTTCTCTTTATGTGTACACCACCACTTGGTGGTGGTACCATCATAAATGTGGTCTAATGACCTCATCCATTCATTTTGGGTACCATATAACTCTTCAAGGCACTGGATGAAATCACACACCTTCATTTGTCCTTAGAACTATGGAGCTTAATTAATTCTTTGTTGAGGTGTGGAGCTAAAAGATACACCAGATGAACAAATGCAAGGTTGCTATATTTACACAGTCACCGACATCGGTCAGGGATCGACTAGAGGCTGTCAACATTGGTTATGGATCAGCTGACATCGGTCATATGCAGGTAGACAGGGATTGATGTCAGTCACTTGTGTATTCCAAAAGTCTATTTTCGTGGGATGAACAGATTGTTTGCATGATAAGATTAACTATTAGTGTTGAGTCCATGTTTCTATTTTTGGCAGGACTATTTGGAACCTTTGATTTGGAGGTGTATCTAATGGTGGAGAATGCATATCTCATGATCCCTAATTCTATATAATATGGATAGATGTTCATAGCTTGTGTATGAGAAAAAGGGTGAATCAATTCAAGTAGCTGAATTGTGTTTGTAATTGTGAGAGAGAACTCTTGAGGGAAATATATCTGTACATCTGAGAGGTATGGAATAAAGAGAGATTTATTTAATTGTATTTCCTTTTGGAAGAGTTTAATACAAGTTTTCATTATTTCTTGTATCTCTTATTCTTTGTTGATTCTGATTTCTAGTTGCTATTATTCTAGTTTAATTTCGTGTTTAGTTGCTTACACAAAAGTAATCAATTGTTCTTGTAAGATCTTGACAAGTGGTATCAGAGCTTGGGTTCACTAATAGGTGGTTTCAGATCTATTTAGTGTGTGTTGATTACAGGTCACTCACAGGGGTTTCTATTTGAGTGGGAGTATAACGATGGCAGAAGAAAGTAAACTAAGAATGGAGAAATTTAATGGCAAGAATTATCAATTATGGAGGATGCAGATAGAAGATTATCTATATCAAAAAGATCTGTACTTACCATTGGGTGGGGTTTCAAGCAAACCCACAGATATGCAAGATGAAGAATGGAATGTTCTTGATAGAAATGCTCTAGGATCAATAAGGTTGAGCCTAGCATCTTTTATGATTTCCAACTTATCACAGACAAAGACAATGGTAGAGTTAATGGATACTTTGGAAAATTTATATGAAAATCCCTCAGCTTCAAATAAGGTATATCTTATGAAGCAATTATTTAATTTGCAAATGCAGGAAGGTGGATCTGTATCTAGTCATCTTAATGATTTCCATGCAATAGTAAATTAGTTAAATTTAGTCAAAATAGTTTTTGATGATGAAATTAAGGCTCTATTAATCTTATGCTCTTTACCAGAAAGTTGGCATGGTTTGGTAATGGTAGTTAGTAATACTGCATCTGCTACAAATATCTTGAAAGTAGATGATGTTATTAGTGTAATCTTGAATGAAGAAACTCACAAGAAAAACACAGGAGAAACATCAGGTAATGCTTTAAGTATTGAAAGCAGGGGAAGGCAAAGAGAGAAGGGCAAGAAAGGGAGATCAAGGTCTAAGTCAAAGATGAGAAGTAGATCCAAATCTAGAAATGGAAGAAAAATAACCTGCTGGAATTGCGGAAAGAAAGGGCATGCAAAGAAAGATTGTTGGTTGAAAGTTAAAGAAGAAAATCAGTATGAAGGTAATGAAGAAGCAAAAGTTGTAGGTATTGTTGCACAAGATGCTTTTACACTTTCTTTGGATAATAGAATATAATCTTGGGTTGTAGATTCTGGTGCCTCTTTCCATGCAACCCCAAATAGAGAATTTTTCAATGATTATGTCCAAGGAGATTTTAGAAAAGTTTATTTAGGGGATGATGAGCCTTGTAAAATTGTTGGCAAAGGAAAAGTGCAGCTAAAATTGTAGAATGGCAACACATGGGTGTTGAGGGATGTCATGCATGTACCCATCCTGAAAAGGAATCTAATTTTTGCAGGAAAGTTGGGGGATGAGGGTTGCACAGTAACTCTCACAGTTGAATCTTGGAAACTTTCCAAGGGTGCACTTGTATTAGTTAGAGGTAAGAGAGTAGGTACTCTCTATTTATGTAATTGTATTACTGATTATTCTCCTTCTATATTATCTACTTCAGATGTAGATGCAAATTTGTGGCACTGTAGGCTTGGCCACATGAGTGAGAAGGGAATGAAAGTTCTTAAGTCAAAAGGTAAGCTTTCATATTTGAAAACCATAGATCTAGATTTCTATGAGCATTGTATTTTTGGGAAACAGAAGAGAGTGAGATTTCTCAAAATTGGGTCAACAAAGAAGAAGCAAAAGTTGGAGCTTGTTCACACAGACGCGTGGGGACCAACTCAGGTAGCTTCTATTGGAGGATCACAGTATTATGTTTCTTTCATTGATGATGCTACAAGAAAGGTATGGGTTTATTGCATAAAGAAGAAATCTGATGTTTTTGACACATTTAAGAAATGGAAAGCTTTGGTTGAGAATGAAATAGGTTTGAGATTAAAGTGCCTTAGATCTGACAATGGTGGTGAGTACTGCAATAATAAATTCAACAGGTACTATTCTATGAGTGGAATATGTAGGGAAAGGATGGTTCTAAGGACACCTCAACAAAATGGAGTTGCTGAAAGGATGAACAAAACAATATTGGAGTGTGCACAGAGTATGAGGTTGCATGCTGGTTTGCCCTTACAATTTTGGGCAGAAGCTATAGACACTATGATTTACCTGATTAATAGAGGATCCTCTACTACACTAGATGGTGGAATTCCAGAAGAGGCTTGGACAAGTAAAAAGGTGGATCTTTCATTTCTCAGAGTTTTTGGTTTTGAAGCTTTTGTGCACGTTGATAAAGAAAATAGAAAGAAGCTGGATGATAAATCTATGAGGTGCACTTTTATTGGTTATGGCTCTGGGGATTTCAAATTCCAGTTGTGGAATTTAGAAACTAACAAAATTATTAGAATCCATGATGTTGTTTTCAATGAAAAGGTGATGTATAGTGATTAGCTCAAGAAGCTGAATAATACTGAGCAGAGAAATGTTGATTTGGATGAGGTGATGATCCAAAATGAGCTCATGGGGAAAAATAATCATAGATAAGAAAACATAGACACCGATGTCAGTCAGGTAGGAATCAACATTGGTCATATAGGAACCAACGTCGGTCAAACAAAAATTGATGTTGGTCAGACAGGAACCGATGTTAATTGGGTGAAGCCAATGTCGGTCAGGTACGGACTTGGAGATGACTGAGATCGGTCACTGACAGAGAATTTGGGTGGATAGCAAGCAGTGAATGAGTCTCAAACACCCATAAAGAGGTCTAAAAGGGTAAGCAAACCTCCAATTTGATATTCCCATTCATTATTCTACTTATTGCTCACTGATAGTGGAGAACTAGAGAGTTTTGATGAGGTAATGCAGGTAGAATCCCAGAAACAGTGGGAGCTTGGCATGAATGAGGAAATTGATTCCTTGAAAGAGAACCAAATGTGGGATTTGGTTGAGTTGCCAGCCGGAAAGAGAGCACTAAAAAATAAATGGGTTTACAGGTTAAAAAAAGGTGAGAATGGACAAATGAGACATAAGGCCAGGTTGGTAGTAAAGGGATTTGCACAAAAACTAGGTATTGATTTTGGTGAAATTTTTTCTCCTGTAGTAAAGATGACTTCTATTCAGACTGTATTGTCTTTAATTGCTATTGAGGATTTGCATATTGAGTAGCTTTATGTTAAGACAGTGTTTCTTCATGGAGATTTGGATGAAGAAATATATATGGATCAGCTAGAAGGTTTTGAGGTCAAAGGTAAGGAGAAACTTATGTGCAAGTTGAAGAAAAGCTTATATGGTCTTAAGCAAGCTCCTAGACAATGGTATTTGAGATTTGACAGGTTTATGACTAAGCATGGTTTTAGTAGATGTCAATCTGACCATTGTGTTTATTTTAAGAAATTGGATAATGGTAGATATATTATCCTATTGTTGTATGTAGATGATATGCTTGTTGTAGGTTCAAACATGTAGGATATTTTTGAGCTCAAGGTAAAATTAGCTCACACATTTGCCATGAAGGATTTGGGAGCAACAAATAAAATCCTTGGCATGAGTATTAAGAGAGACAGGAAAAATCATAGTTTGATTTTTTCTCAAGAGGATTATATGAACAAGGTATTGGAGAGGTTCAATATGCAGGATGCAAAACTGGTAGACACACCTATGGCTGGACACTTCAAGTTGAGAAAAGAACAGTGTCCTAAATCACATGATGAGGTAGAGTACATGAGTAGAGTTCCATATGCTTCAGGAGTTGGAAGCTTAATGTATGCAATGATATGTACTAGACCTGATATTGCCCAAGTAGTGGGAGTTGTCAGTAAGTTTATGGCCAATCCAGGGAAGGAACACTAGAAAGTAGTTCAATGGATACTCAGATATCTGAGAGGGACCAATAGTAGGCATTTATGATATGGAGGGTCAAATATTTCTCTACATGGATATGTAGATGCAGATATGGCAAGTGACTTGGATGGTAGGAGAAGCACCAAAGGATATGTCTTCACTATTGGTGGAATGGTAGTTAGTTGGATTTCAAAGTTGTAGAAGGTTGTTGCCTTGTCTACTACAAAGGCAGAATATATTGCAGTCATAGAGGCTAGCAAGGAGATGATATGGATGACACGGTTCATGGAAGAGTTAGGAAAGGAACTAGAGAGTTGTAGATTGTACAGTGATAGTCAAAGTGCAATTCATTTGGTAAAGAATTCAGCCTTTCATTCAAGAACCAAACATATACAGCTTAGGTACCACTTCATTAGACAGGTATTGGAGGATGGTGAGTTGAAGCTGGAAAGATCCATATAGATAAGAACCCTACTGATATGTTAAAAAATCTGGTAACAAAGGAGAAGTTGAATCTTAATTAAACTTTTATTGGTCTTCAAGATTGAGAAGCTAGAAGATGTTGCTGTATAGGTATAGGTGCAGCTATTTATCTCCAAGTAGGAGATTGTTGAGGTGTGGAGCTAAAAGCTACACCAGATGAGCAAATGCAAGGTTGCTATATTTACACAGTCACTAACATCGATCAGGGATCGATTAGAGGCTACTAATGTTGGTTATGGATCGGCTGACATCAGTCATATGCAGGTAGATAGGGACCGACGTTGGTCACCTGTGTGTTCTGAAAGTCTATTTTTGTGGGATGAACAGATTGTTTGCATGATAAGATTAACTATTAGTATTGAGTCCACATTTCTATTTTTGGTAGGACTATTTTGAACCTTTGATTAGGAGGTGTATTTAATGGTGGAGAATGCATAGCTCATGATCCCTAATTCTATATAATAGGGATAGATCTTCATAGCTTGTGTATGAGAAAAAGGGTGAATCAATTCAAGTAGTTGAATTGTGTTTGTAATTGTGAGAGAGAATTCTTGCGGGAAAGAGATCTGTACATCTGAGAGGTGTGGAAAAAAGAGAGATTTCTTCAATTGTATTTACTTCTAGAAGATTTTAATACAAGTTTTTCATTGTTTCTTGTATCTATTATTCTTTGCTGATTCTGATTTCTAGTTGCTTATTATTCTGGTTTAATTTTATGTTTAGTTGCTTACACAAAAGTAATCAATTGTTCTTGTAAGATCTTGACATTCTCTCTAATGGTTGTCCTTCCAATGGTCCTCACATTGCTAAAACCATGAGGTGCACAAATTTGTGATGCTTAAGAAGTTGACATGGGATGCTTTCATCTCTATTGATGGTGAAGCACAATCTTCTAGTGAGATCATAATTACCATGGGCCTAATAGTTGCAGGCATTATTTTTTATATCCAAGATAGACTGGTTGTCCATATAGTGAAGAATACCATCTGGATTTGGATCATGTTATTCATCATGTCAAGTAATCACATAATACATATTATTGATGTCTTCATCAATGCTTATGGGTTTAATGTAGGGTGGTCCTTATGCTTGGTATAAGGGTATTATCACATGTTGATTAGTATTTTCAAAGCTAATGTATCATTTTTAAAAGATTAAATATACATTATTTTCATAGCGCTAAGGCCTTCCTAGTAATGCTAGGTAATCATTGGCCTCTGCCAACTCCAAAACCTCAAAATATGCTTTTAAGGGAACCCCAAGTATTTTAATAGTGACATTTTTAAGAAATTTGATAGGGTGTGTATGAGTCTTGTTTTCCATGAACAAGACATGAGGTAAAGGTTATAAATCTATACTAGACATTTTATGCTAGGCATCTTTAGTGAGAACATTTACTTCAGCACCAATATCTATTAGAATATCCTAAATTACTTATCTTTTGATAGCAAAATTAACTATTATTTATCCATCTTCTAGGGAAGTGGAACTAGGATTTTCTTGACATTGAGCATGGTTTGAATATCAATATTCACTTTTTCAACTAGTTGAGTGTGGGTTTCATTTGGTAGGTGAGATTGACCCTTAAACTAGGCACTAAAATAGGGAATGATGTCTTCATCAAGCATGCATTTACATAGTTCTTGAAAACTATCTTACATTACTAGAGGTTTTGTTTCCCTTTGAGCTTTGGTGCATTATGTGACATCCCTATCCTTAAGGTATTAAATTTTGCCTTATAACTCACAAAGAAGTGCCATTATATCCTAAAGAACATCCTTTTTCTAAAATGCATTAGGGTATCTCCTAGCCTGTGGTTCTTCCAAATGTACCTTTTCAACTGGGTTGGGTGTACATTGCATCTAGCCACTGCTATGAGTAGTAATAGTGAATTAATATATAATATGAATGGTTGGTCAAGCGTTCCACTATGGTTTATCTATATGGATCATATCAATGCCTTTTTCATTTCAGTCCTTTGTAATGGTGGCATATAGATCTGAGCATTCTTTTATTTGGTGGTTCTTTTTGTAGTAAGTGTAAGTGTGGTATTTTGGGCAATCCCTTTGATAGTGGTCTGGAGAACCACACTTATAGAACATCTTTGGTAGAAACTAACTACCTCATCCATGTCTTCTTTCATGGCCATGATAGCCACCATTGTCATGGGAACTAGCGACTAAGGCTTGACATGTGTCACATGCTTGAGCCTCATGAATATCAATAATTAGATGGCAATCATTGGTGTCATGAGTATAAGCATCACACATTTTATATTAAATAGATACTTTAGTGCTCATGGCCCATTATAAAAGTGGGCAAGAACAAACATCATGGTCATCATGACAAATCTTGTATGTTTGCTTTAAGAATACACATATGTTCTTGCATGGGTAGTTATTTCTTGTGTGTCCTTCTATTTAATAGTTGGTATACCAAACACCACTACTTATCTCATGTGCATTGTTCACTGACAATTTTTCAAGCTAAGAAGCCATGAATTCTATTTGTGCCTCCACAAAGGGACTAATCTTAGTATACATACTTCCAACTACTTTAGCATGGAGGGTAGCCTCTAGAGCCTCACATGGATTTGTGAAAGTTATTTGTGACAAGGTTCATTGAAAAGGTAATAATAATCCTCCTATAAACCATTGTGCATGTTGAATAAGATTTATTTCAAAGGACAACTTAGAAAGCAAGGTTTTGAACTGTGCATCATATTTCCATATGCTCTCTATAAGTCCCTATTTTATGTCTTTTAGCATCACTATACTCTACTTCTTAAACTTAGGAATATCAAATTATTGTAAGAACACTACTTTGAGCTAGTCATAGTTGACCACCAGTTGTTGAGGGTCAAATTTGTGATACCATTTGTGTGTACATTCTAAGAGGGTGGTTATGAATTGTGTTGCCTTTCACTCAGAGGACATGATGCCACATGCCCTCTAAATTAGTTCACACTTATGAACATGCTCGATTACATTTTCCACACCTTGATACTTATGTAGGTGTAATGTCATTTCATAATAAACCATAGGTGGTTGATCAAATGATTGCTAAGAAGATCCAACTCCTATTCCTAGAGGGGGTCTACTTCTGTCAGGGAAACCCCAGAACAATAAACATGCTCCAATCCCTACTGAGTCAGGATCTTGCTCTACCAATTAGAACACATGTGATTACTTCTTGTATTAGCAACTAAACACAAAATTATACCAGAATCAATAAGTAACTAGAAATATGAAACAACACAGGAATTAAGAGACAATACACAAATTGTATTATATACATGGAAGAATATACAATAAGGAAGATGCCACTTCTTCCTCCACCTCAAAGGTTCACCACACCTCAAGACCTTCTTCCCTCTCTCTCTCAGTCCCAACAATCAACTCCAATATAGAATTGATGTTCACCTCTCCAACCAGTCAGTAACAGGCTGCCAGTTCACCAAGTACACAACCGTACTCCAAGTAGATCCCCTGCTTTCTGCTACCTGCAAATCACTAGACCTTACTCACCATGTAGACATCTCTACACCCCTGAAGAACCCTTGTCCTTGCCTCACCAAGTCCTAATGATTCTTCAACCAGTACTCCAGTGGATCAGCTCCTTGACCTTGCAGACCTTGCAACTCTCCCTGATCATACACACTTAGCACCCCTTTGGAACTAGGAGGAGCTACACTAGCTCACTCTAAAAAGCTCTCTGGCTTTCTAGCACACATTTACAATACAGCCCATGAGTTCATATATAGATCTCATGCTTACAATAATTAGACTAACCTAATTACAATAATTAGACTCGCAACTCAAGACTACGACTAGCCTTCAACATGCAAACTAACAGTCTCAAAATAGACTCTCCCAGATTCATCATGCAAACTGCCTGTTCTCGCACAGGCTACCGACGTCGGCACCTCCATGACCGATGTCGACCGACTGGTAACCGACGTCAGTTGCTTCCTCTTGCTATCTGACCGACGTCGGCTGATCAGACCGATGCCATTTCTCCTGCAACTGATTCTGCAACACTGCATCCTCCGTAACTTCTCCTATTTGCATCCTGGTGAAGCTTTTAGCTCCACAACCTAACAATCTCCCACTTGGAGATAAATAGCTGCACCTGTACCTGTACCTATACACCATCTAAATTATTCCCTGGCTTGTATCCCTCTTCAAGATCCATCTTGAAGACCAACCTCCACGCAACTGTGATGCTATACCTGTCATTCAAGTAACCTGCCATATCCGAACCTTCATATCCATGTAGTGAAGAACTTGACCCTGCAAAACAAGAACCCCTACTGCTAGTCCCATTGAACTGCCCTCCAATACTCCTTCCCCGAATTGGCTCCATACTTTTTGACAACCCCCACTGCTTGGGAAAACTCAGGCCTACACTAGACCTCATGTGATTTCGAACCCTGTTTCAAGCTAAGCTTGAACTGTCCAGCCATTGGTGTGCTTACCGATTCTGCATCCTGCGTAATGAACCTCGCCAACACCATCTTCACATCAGCTCCCACTGAAGATAGAATCTCCATGTCTCTTATGCCAAAGAATTTTGCTGCTCCAAATTCTTCATGACACACCTCTGAACTAACCTTACCCTTAGCTCAGCAAATACCTGTATGTACAAACCTACTAGTAAATCACCACATACAGTAACAAGATGATGTCATGACTCATCATCCACCTGGTAAGATAAACACAATAGTCACACTGACATTGACTGAAGCCATGCTTAGTCATCCACCTGTCAAACCCTGTACCACTGTCCTGCAGCTTCCTCAAGACCATATGCCTTGGTCTTCTGTCTCTTGTATCCATCCACTCTCTTCTCTAAAATGGGAATCTATCTCTCAGTGCTTTCTTCCAGCTAACAACTCTACCAACAAATACCTGTTTGGTTCTTCTCCAAGGACTCACACTCCTCATCCATGCCAAGCTCCCACTGTATCTGGACTCTACCTGCATTGCTTCTTCACATCTTCCTGGTTCTTGACCATCAATAAGCAATATAAAGAAGGTGAACAATGAATATGAGGTTCACTTACCCTTTCCTGACCTCCACATGAGCGTTTGAGACTTGCTGTCCACCCAATATCCGTTCCAGTGACCGATCTCGGTCATCTCCCAGTCTGCTCTCGACCGATGTCGGTTCCCTGCACTGACCCTGACTGCCGACGTCATTTCCCTGGCCGACGCCGGTATCCTTTCTACCGACGTCAGTTCCCTCATGGCCGACGTCGGTCTTCCTGTTGTCCGACGTCAGTTACTGTGTGACCGACGCTGGTACCTGTGTTCATCTGTGAGTGATAACTTTTTACCCGCGAGCTCTCCATGGATCAAAATCCTAATCAAATCAACCCTGCTCTGCTCAGAATAATTTAGTTCTCTCACCTGATCTCTGTCTGTCATCTCCTCCATGAACACCAAGGCTTTCCAGTTCTTTAGCTTGTCAAAAACCTCTATCTTCTACTTCAGAACCTGCATTCTCCTTCTACATATGTGACTAAGCCTATGAAGCCACATCTCTGCAACAGAAGGTGAATCAACAATATAAGTAGATAGATAAAGGATACCTACTTTCTTACCACCATCTAATTCAAGTGTATCCACTGTGAGAGTTACTGAACATCTCTCATCACCCAAATTTCTTGAAGAAATTAGACCCATCTCCAAGACTGGTACCTGCATGACTTCCTTCAACCACTGTGTGTCGTCCATCTGCAATTTCAGCTTCACTTCCCCTTTGCCAATTATTTGGTAAGGCTCACCAGCTCCTCTCCCTGGGGCTGCATGGAAAGAGGCAACATAACCTGTTATCCAAGATTCAACTTTATCCAAGAAACCTTCCAAAGCATCCTGTGCAACAACACCTGCAACATCTGGATCTTCAGTTCCTTCATGCTGATCTGCTACCAACCAACAATATCTTTTTCTCTGCTCTTTCTTTCCATCAATCAGACCATTCGTGATATTCAGTTTCTCCATTCATAGCTTACTTTCTTTTGCCATTGCTATACTCCCACTTAATCAGAAACCCTATGAGCAACCTGTAATAAACAAACACTACCATATCTGAAACCACCTGTTAGTAACCCAACCAAAAGCTCTGATACCATGTGTCAGGGAAACCCCAGAACAATAAACATGCTCTAATCCCTACTGAGTCAGGATCTTGCTCTACCAATTAGAACACATGTGATTACTTCTTGTATTAGCAACTAAACATGGAATTATACTAGAATCAATAAGTAACTAGAAATATGAAACAACACAGGAATTAAGAGACAATACACAAATTGTATTATATACATGGAAGAATATACAATAAGGAAGATGCCACTTCTTCCTCCACCTCAAAGGTTCGCCACACCTCAAGACCTTCTTCCCTCTCTCTCTCGGTCCTAACAATCAACTTCAATACAGAATTGATGTTCACCTCTCCAACCAATCAATAACACACTGCCAGTTCACCAAGTACACAACCGTACTCCAAGTAGATCCCCTACTTTCTGCTACCTGCAAATCACTAGACCTTACTCACCATGTAGACATCTCTACACCCCTGAAGAACCCTTGTCCTTGCCTCACCAAGTCCTAATGATTCTTCAACTAGTACTCTAGTGGATCAGCTCCTTGACCTTGCAGACCTTGCAACTCTCCCTGATCATACACACTCAGCACCCCTTTGTAACTAGGAGGAGCTACACTAGCTCACTCTAAAAAGCTCTCTGGCTTTCTAGCACACATTTACAATACAACCCATGAGTCCATATATAGATCTCATGCTTACAATAATTAGACTAACCTAATTACAATAATTAGACTTGCAACTCAAGACTACGACTAGCCTTCAACATGCAAACTAACAGTCTCAAAATAGACTCTCCCGAATTTGTCATGCAAACTGCCTGTTCTCGCATAGGCTGCCGACGTCGGCACCTCCATGACTGATGTTGGCTGACTGGTAACCGACGTCGGTTGCTTCCTCTTGCTATCTGACTGACATCAGCTAATCAGACCAATGCCATTTCTCTTGCAATTGATTCTGCAACACTGCATCCTCCGTAACTTCTCCTATTTGCATCCTGGTGAAGCTTTTAGCTCCACAACCTAACAACTTCCTTTAGTAACTCTTCTTAATTATCCTCTAGTGCCTCCTATAGTAGTGCTCGAGGGAAAGGGCATGGTGGAGGGTTGAATCCCTAGATTTGGGCCTGTACTCTAGCCTTGAGGGCTAAATCCTTTAGGCATTCCAAGATTTTCCATGGAGTTCTCTTAAAATGAGAAGGAAGAAGATTATAAAGTATCACCTAATGACCTAGTCTTAGTTTCCCTTATCCATTTATTTTTTGAATATGTACTATCTATATCCAAATTCCTTATATGCACTCTATTTAACTCAAATGTATGAGCATGCACTATGGTGGGGGAATCTGGTTGACTCATACATGGTTCATCTCCAGTAGTTTAGCTCATTTCTCTTTTACAAGATAAAAGTGGCAAAATTTGGTGGCCCATAAGTGATGGATTCCTCACATGTGTTTGGCTCCCAAGGGCTCTTCAAATTGCTCCTTGAGTTTTCCCAATCCCTTCCCATGCCACTAATTCCCATGATCCTCTATCAAGATTGATCATACTTTCATTTTTGTAGTTCTCAGTAGATTGCTACCATGTTGAACCCAAAATCTTGAATCAGCCAGTATTCTCCCCTCTAAATGTGTGGCTCATGCATAGGAGATTTTAGCCTTTTATGGGATATGTTTCCAACCCAAGATCAATAATTATCTTCTTGATCTTGAAGGGGAATGATGAAAGATAAGGTCCCCTTGGTTCTCATTTAAAATGGAACTTTGATTCCTTAGGACATGAATATGTGGTCACAACATATTCCAGGATGTAACTATTCCTAATACCTTTCCACTAGTAATCAACTACTCATGTCTAGGAAAATTTTAGTCATGATAAACTCCTTTGCCATTCTAGTGTCCATGACTATCTTCATCCAAAGTTTTGAGATCATCCTTGAGCATATGCTAAGATCTAGGAATGTAAAAGAATAGGGAACTCAAAAAATAAAGTCTTGTTTAATGAGTTGTAAAGCTTTTGTGCTACCCATTGTCACATTAAAACTCTTGGTTCAATATATGGAACTGCAAAATTGTCTTCAGCACTGGTAATCCATTCTTCAATATTCTCTAATGTAATGTGCTCAAATATTTCCCACAATCACGCTCTAATTGATTTAGGTCCTAGAAATGGAACCATAATGTTGTTTTTTCTCCTTAGGTTGATGCTAAAGCCTCTTCCTAATAGGCTAGCACATTGGCTCTATCATGCGGGGGATGTCTCATGCACTCACCTGAAGTGCAAAGTGAAAGACCCATTCTTGAAGACTTTGAAACATGACATTCATTTACTCATTTCTTATCAAATAAATATCCTACAATTGTTACTTAACATATTTAAAGTACCATCACTAGCTAAATATAAAATAAAGGAACTCATTAATTTATTTACTTAACACATTTCAACATTCAACATAATCTATTTCTTACAAAAAATACCATACGTTAAACATTGAATTCTTATTAAGTACTTATGGATTACAAGACATAATTCTTTATGTTCACCAGAATGTTCACCCACATAGATTCTACCCCCACTAAATGCTTACAATATGGGGTTTTATACCTATTTTTCCATATCCAAGTATCATATTCCCATCTCAAAATGGACACATGGCACACAGACTTCCAACAAGCTAAGAGTCATGGCACTTACAACTGATTGTTCTTATAGACTCGGGCCTCCATAACCCTAGATGCTTACTCTATGTTATGCATTCATTTTCCATGTTTTTTGTTCCTTTTGGGATATTCAAGGATTTTTATTGGTGGGGTCAAAGTATCCTATTTTATTTATTCTTTAAACTTCTCCCATGTTCCTCGCACCCCACTTCCCATATGCTCCCCTACTCTTCCAATTCCTATTCTAGGTCCTTGGTTCTTGGGCTCCTCATGCCACTTTCTCTTGATTGGGTCCTCTCGTGCTAGCCCTTTCATTCCAATATCCTTCTACATCCTTCAAATTTTGTGCTACTAGTCTTACACCATGGTTCTCCTATGTCATGCTAATACTTGCATAAAAATGGATATTGGTCCCTTCGCACTGCTTGCCAAAATTAGAAAAAATACTTGGTCAAAATTGAGGGTCTAATAATAATATCTATAATGATATAGATGATATAAACCTATTATATACCAATGTTGTCCTTACTACCACATCCTCTTCTAATTTTTGCCTTTCCTTTCATTACCTTGAACTAATACATTGGGACCAATGAGATCATATTATACCATTGGATGATTTTCAAAATGAATAATCACTTTTAGAGATTTTGGGCCTTAGAGATGGTATTTTGATTGGAGACCATAATAAATAATTTGAGACCACTTTGGACCTTGTTTCCTACTTTGGAGAGTATGTGAACTTCCTTGGTCAAAATGAAAAATAAAATCAAACATTTTGGTCCTGTAGTGAAAACCTCTCTAAGGCACTTTTAGACCAGAGAAAAGGTAAATAAAAAGACAATTCCCTTGGTGAGAACCTATTTCAAGTTGTATTAGATAGATGCTCACTTTCTTCCTCAATAAGCTCAAAGTCTTATAAGTACACATGTTACATTTATACCACATATTAGTGTAGAAGAGCAATGAGTATTTTAGTAATTGGTTCAATATTTCCATGAAATATATGTTTAATGGGCATTACTTGACATGGGTGATTCAAATTCTCCTTAAATGGGTGGGCCTAATGGCCTAAAATCAGATAAATAAGATTAATTTTCATTAGTTATGAGTATCTTCTAATATGGATCTACATTGCTAGTAAAAAACACCATTGAGTCTAATATTGGTACAAATAAGGATCCTAAAATTGTTAATCTTGGTGCATCCCTCACTGTAGAGGAACATGAGTTTATCATTGTCATTCTCAAAGATTTAATTAACATATTTTCATGGCCTTATGCTAATATGTCAGAGATAAATCCATCTATGATTATACACCATCTTGTTATGCACCCAAATGCCAATCCCATTAAACATAAATTATAGAAGATGCATTTGTGCATTGATATTTAAGTCAAGAAATAATTGGCAACATACTTGGGAGATAGATTCATTCAACCAATTGATTTCTCATAATGGATATCCACTCTTGTTCCAGTCGATAAGAAAATAGAAGGTATTCATATATGCATAGATTTTAGGGATATCAATAAAGCATGTCCAAAATATGAATTTTCATTACCTAACATAGATATGATTATAGATTCAACAACTGGATACAAAATTCTATCCCTTATGGGTGGTATTTTGGGATACAAGCAAATTAAATTTGTGATAGAGACCCAATATAAAATAGCATTCACCACTCCATGGGGGAAATTCTGTTATCATTTGATGCCATTTGACTTGAAGAACATTGTTACTACATATCAACATGTAATCACTATCATTTTTCATGACATGATACATGATATTGTTGAAGACTATGTTGATGAAATTATAGAAAATTTAAGAGCTCGAGAAGGACATGTAGAAGTTATATAAAACATATTTGAGAGACTTCATGAATCTAAGGTAATCCTCAATCTAAATAAATGTGTCTTTGGAGTCACATCAAGAAAATTATTAGGCTTCATTATTTCCCATAGAAGAATGGAAGTCAATCCAACTAAGTTTAGGGCTATCATAGAAATGCCTCCCTCTTCTATAAAACATATTTGAGATACTTCATGAATATAAGGTAATCCTCAATCTAAATAAATGTGTCTTTAGAGTCACATCAGGAAAATTATTAGGCTTCATTATTTTCCATAGAATAATGGAAGTCAATCTAGCTAAGTTCAAGGCTATCATAGAAATGCCTCCCTCTTCTAATTTAAAACAACTACATAGTTTTTAGGGAAAAATATAATATATTCATTGATTAATTTCAAAAATTAATGATCACTACCATCCTTTTACTCCTCTATTGAATAAGGGAACCACATTTCAATGGAATATTGAATGTCAAAAGACATTTGAGCAATTATTAATCTATTTGGCATACTAACCAATGTTGGTCCTGCTAATGCTGGGAAATCCCCTATTAATTTATATCTCAGTAATTGAACATGCCTTAGGGTAAATTTTGGCCCAACATGAAAACCAAGGAAAGGAACACATAATATATTATCTGATCAGGAAGCTAGTCTCTTATGAGCACAATTATACACCTACTAAAAAGGCATGTTTAACATTTTTATTTAAGTTTCATCACTATATGTTAAATAACAAGATGCTCATAATTACCAAAGTTTATCATTTCAAGTATCTTCTTTATAAATCAACATTAAAAGGTCATATGGTAAAATAGATTATACTCGTAAGTGAGTTTGATATTGAATACACTAATCAGAAGGCCATCAAAGGGAAAGTACTTACAAATCAACTTGCTGAGGTAACTTTTTTGGATACCCATCCATTGAATGTTCATTTCCTAGATGAATCTATATTCATTCTTGAGAAGTCATGTTAATGAAATCTATACTTTGTTATTTTTTAATTTCCTTCATAACTCATGGTTCATGAGCAAGTATGTTATTCATCACGCTACATGGGGATATTATTCCTAAGGTGTTTCAAATCACTTTTTCATACACCGTAATATTATAGAATATGAGGCATTCATTATAGCGATTCACCTTGTAGTAAAATGGAACATTCAATAGTTGGTTATTTATGGAGATTCATAATTGATCATCAATAAAGTTACATACTAGTATCAGATGAAGGATGATAAGATCATGCCCTATAAAGGAATGGTTTATAATCTCAAACAAAAAAATTAATGTATTTATTTTGAGTAAATACCAATAACTAGTAATAAATTAGCAGATGCCATGGCAACCATTGGATCATTAATAGAGATATATTATAATGTATATGATTATTAATTTATCATAAAAAGCCTTCTCATTCCAGCTTATAGTACTCTCAAACAGCTAATAGGGGGCTCACATCCATGCGGCCCCCACAAAAGTTGAAACTGCATGCAGGGCTTGGATCTGGCTGAGATCCATGAGCATCTCATCATCGGCCACTATGGGGAGCCGCACAGGGTGCTCATGGAGGCTACCATGGCTATTGACAACAATGTGAGTGCAAAGGTCATAGCCATTGTAGAAGAGGAGGAGCCCGAGGAGCTGGAAGTGGAGAGAGATCCCAATGGCCCTCCCTACAGCCTGGGCCCTAAGATCATTATTTGGGATGAGCAGTGCCAGAAATGGATAAAGAAAAACCTTGCGTTTCCCAACTTTTTGCCCAATGGATGGATGCACATTTTGCTAGTCATGACTTCAGCCCCCAGGGCTTGCAATAACGTAGTGGGAGATCATCTTTTGTTGAAATTGATTAAAGTGTGATTTTAGGGTTTGAGGGCGTGGTGGAGCATGGCCTTTTTCTTGACATGGCTACGGCTATCATTATTGCTGGATCTGATGGTGTCTCCATCAAATCAAAGTGACTAAGAAACCTAAGGTATTTTGTAGAATTTTAATGTCTGGGTAAATGCTTGTGTGTCGTTATTGTTTATTGCAATGGCAACTTGCATTATTAGCCAGGGTAGAATGCTAAAGATATATATTTTTTAGCATTCTTTACCCTATGGTATAAGTTCTTTGAAGTTTTAGGTCCTTGTAAAACATGGGTACTTTTATTGGACTATTTTTGTGGTTTCAGGTCCCTGTAAAACTTGATTTTGATGCTGCTCTTCATTAGGTTTTATGAATGCTTTTCCTGGTGGTTATTAATGCTTTATCTTTCTTGATTTTGTTAAAGGGTTTTGGGGTCCCTTCAAAACCAAATTTTACCGTAATCTAAAACTTATCATACTCTCGACAAAAAATGGTATGTATTATTGTTGGTCCTAATTCCCCTTAGTGCCAAGATGTATACAACTACATCCAAGACCACATTATTCCCATAAACCGATCATGAAACCAATACAAGTCCTTTATTCATAACTAATAATATTACACTTTAATCATTGGTATACTCAATTATAGAGGCTATGATGGGATGCTATTTTGATGTATAAACTCAGGTGAATCTAAGTTAGCACTTAAAGATGTGTACAAAAGGATTTTTAGGGCTCATACAAGTGGAACAGTCCTTGATAAGAAACTCCTTAGGACAAGATACTATTGTCCCACAATGGAATTAGATGCATGTGCTCATTTTAAAAAATGCCTTACTTTCTAAATTAATAGTGAATTAATTCATGCGTTTTCATAATCACTTTAACCTATCACTTCTCCTTGGCCATTTTATACATGGGGTATCGATCTCATATGTAAGATAAACCCCACTTCTTCTTATGTCCACAAACATATCTTGACTAGCACTGAGTATTTCACTAAGTGGGTTGAGGCAATTCCTCTCACTTATGTGATTAGTAAGAAAATATCCAAATTAATTTTGGAGCACTTTATTTTATATTATGACATTCCTTATACCTTTGTACATAACTTCATATCAAACAGTTATGGTTAACTCCCTATGACCCTTGAGGTAATGGTCAAGTTAAGGCATATAATAAGACTATTATCAAAATTATTAAAACATCATCAATGCTATTGGGCATAATTGGCATTTAAAATTATTCCCTACCTTATGGGCTTATCATACCAATATTTGCATAGCTATAGGTGAAACACCTTATTCCCTAGTTTTTGGCTCTAAATCCATTCTTACTATTGATATCAAGTTACCCTAACTATGCATTTCATTACAGGGTATCATTGATGATGAGGAATATCAAGTAGCTAGGATAAAATAGCTAGAATTCTTGGATGAGAAATGACTAGTTGCCTTGAGCCATCTAAAAGCATATCAAAATCAACTACACTATAGTTATAAAAAATACATCATTCCAAGAGATTTTAAAGTGGGTGATCTTGTATTGAATAAGAATTATAAAAAAACAAAGTAGATGATGATAAGAAAAGGAAATTTTATCGTAATTGGCTAGGTCCTTTCATTATCACAACAAACTATGGTTCTGGAGCATACATGTTGGCTACACCAGAGGGGTATGAGCTAGATGATCCTATGAACACTATGCATATCAAGTGTTTTTATGGTTTATTTATTTGAACATTGTCTATGATATCCCCTACTTAGGGGCATTCCATTCATGTTATTTTCCCCTTCTTTTCATTTTCCATTACCAAGTCAATCCTTGTCTTGTTACGTCTCCTATTATCGTCTTGATCTCGATTACGACATATAGGTAATATAGGTGGGTTTAAAAGGCATTTTAGATTTGGTCATCGTCAACACATCATTGTATGAATAAATCTATAAAATTAGAATGATTTAGCATGATTTCTTGGCTCGGTAGTTCTTGAATCCACTTTAGCTATTTGATGACCCTTCTTCCCATTCTATATCACTTCCATTGCATCTTAATTTGTTGTGGAGTGGTATTCTTTTCACATCCTACTTTTTTTTTGGTTCTAGTTACCATTATAACTATTTTAGATATTATTTGAGTCCCTACCCAAGGTTGTTTTTCCTTTGCTAGATTATTTTTGTCCATTTTAATATATTCCCCTATGCATTCTACTTGTAGAATATTCCTCTACATAGATTATTAAAAAAATAAAAAACAATCAAAAAATTACAAAACTCTTAAAAATTCACAAATCAAACTATCTCAAAGAGATATAAATCCATAAATAATCTACATTGTTTGTTATCTTGTTCGCTAATGCATTTTATTCTTGGTTTTATTTTGGGTGGCACTATTTGATTGTCATGTGAATGGATGCCCTTGAAAATTTCATGGGTGGGTAAATCTCATTCTAATATGATCATTTTAAATCACCATTATCATTCATTCATTATGTTTACACATAATATTTTAAAACTTTATCAATTATTGATACTTTTTCTCTTGTAGGAACTTGTCGAGTCTCAATATCTTTGAGTTCATACTTTAAGGGGTGCACCAGGAAAGGGGTGGGAAAACCATTAGTGTTTTTCAGGATTATTGTCCCTTCAATATCAATTGATATCTACACAAGCATATCTTAAAACCATTTTTTTCCCTAAAAAAAATTCCCAATTTCATATTAATTAAAATTAAAAATCACATTCTGAAGATGCAACAACATTCTAAAGGAAAAAATTCCAAACATAGGATGGAAAACCACCCCAACACAAATCACCCCAAATCTTGAATAAGAACAAACTTCACCCACAAGGAGTGACCAATAACCCTCGAAAGCAAAGGGGGAAGAAAATAAAAGTAGTAAACAAGACACAAAAGAGAAGTAGTAAACAAGACACAAAAGAGAAGTAGTAAACAAGACACAAAAGAGAAGTATAAGCACTAGCCTACAAAAACATAGGCCAAATTAATGAGAAATTTGTCCCATGTAATCTTTTAATCTGCCCATTTTACCTTTCTTCTTTTTAACCTCCTACCACACCCCTTGAGAGGGATCCACCATGACTATCTATAAATTTGAATGCTGATTATCTGAAAGAGAAAGTAACATCAGTTGTTTTAGATTTAAACTAGTCACTAATTCATTATCAAAGTTAGAACTCTCAAAATCATTAGCCCACTTCACACCCCCCCCCCCCCAACATGGTCCCATTTAGGTCAATTCCCAATGATGAATTCACTTTTGGTTCTCTACAAATACTTCATCTTCATTCCTTTATAGTTCTATTTTATAGCATTCCTCAACTTGAACATCATACTCATCCCCTTCCTTTGGCATTGGGAAGCTCCATTTTTTTGAATTTGTTTTCTTCCCTTTTTTCTTGGGAGGATGGGCTTGTGCTTAGGGGTGGGAAACTCATAGATTTCCTAGCTGTTTATAATTTATGCATCAAAATGTTGTATTCTCATAATCCATCAACTAAATGTGTTATAATTTTCCACATATAATAGTAAATTTATCCATTAAGCCATTGATTATATCTATCTCCATGCAAATGTGATAATAAGTAAACAACCCTGTAGATATTCTATCAGTATCGCTTTTGATATATGTGCCCAATGAGTTGCCTATCACTGCAAAATCACATGCAAAGTTTAATGGTAGATTGGGTAGTCACATAAAAACTATCACTTTGATGATTGAGAAAGAATTTGGATAAAAATATGGAAACCACGGAGTGATGAAGAACCTCACATTTCCCCAAAACCAAGGACCATTAATTAAAATTATCTGACAATCTTCTAATTCAACAAATTAGATAATGAAAAAACCTTTGGATCATAACATGATATCACACTATTTTTTACTTGTAGAATGTACCCATTGATACAATTCCATTATGGAAGGATAAAATCCATTGAATTTGTAGATAATTCCTTGTTTTTCTAATATTTCCTAATATTGTAACACAACTTCATCTGTGATTTGAATAGTCATCCCCTCTTCGACATGTTCTATTACATAGGCTTTGGGTGGGGAAGAGGGCTTCATTACATTTGGTTTTTGGATATATTTTTCAAAAATAAACATAGTGATGCATAGGTATGGGGATAATTTCACAATAGAATCATAATCTGGTTTCAAACATAATTGGTCACAATGTATTTGATGATTTGATCTTCCTAGATTCCAAATCTAGTTCAAAATTTTTCTATGATTCTTGGGATTAATAGTCCATTTTACACATATTAATGTTTATTATGATCTTCACAAAAAATTATTGACTATCCATAACCTATTAAAAATGTTTTTCAACTCACACTCTATCAAACTCCATTATTTTCTTCTCAAACTGCTTTTCTAACTCTTACTATTTTCCCTAGACAACCTCACTAGGTCTCAAGGACCAAACTTGGTTTAAGATTTTAAGAAACATTATCCTCAAATTTATGATATTAAATTATAATTATGTACTTTTATAAACCCTTATCAAGTTACCAAACACTTCTCAACCTGTATTTTCACTCCCAAGGCTCACCATACTCTCCTAAGGCTAGTAGTCTTTTTTCATGTATTTTGTCTAGTACAAACAAATAATAATTTCTAAAGGAGTTATAGGTATATTTATAATTAACCTTTATCCTCAATCTCTATATCAAGTTTCACCATCTGAAACCAATTATATTTATCACTTCCTTTTTAAAATCCCCCTTAAATAGACCTAATTAGGCCTATGCCAAACCACTGTGGTCAAAGCCATACTTATCCATAAAATACCAATCCAAAACCACTTTAATAAATTAAATAATGTAATTTAGATAAATATTACAAAATTTGAGCCTTTTTTGATAGTTAAATGACTTAAAAACACTAAAACCCTAATTTTAGGGTTTCTTGCACGATGCATAGGCTGAGACCATATAAAATTACATAACTTGAGTTCTATAGGGTTTCAACTAACCAAATCAATTACAAAAGTTTTTTTTAGATCTTACCTAACTTTTAAAATGTATATAATACTCAATTAATCCATTCTTTGTTTAAAATCTCAAAATCACAATTGATTGTGCATGATTCTATTTATTATGCATGGTTTGACTATCTATTCTCCTTTCCTTTTAAATTTTCACTTCTTGTAACCTTATTGATGATAATACACAATATTAAAAGATATTATTTACTTTAATAACCTTCATATACCCTTTTTATGCCTTTCACATGTCTCTTTATTTTTGGACTATGTAAACATAGACTATCTTGACTGTGTTAAGGATTTAGAGCTCTATTCACTCTCAAAGGGGTTTCAAGGAATCCTTATGGTTAAAAAATCACCCTATTCAATCTCAAAACATGAATATTCCTATTTATAGGTCTAATTGTATTCCATTTCTCAAGAACAAGGTTTAATCCATAATAGATTGACTGTGTCAAACCACATAACTCTTATGTAACATGGGCATGTGATATTAACCTATAGGTGTTCAAATGTACTAATCCATTCATAAGATCTTTAGGGTATATTTTATTTTCAAAACACCTTAGTATCTATCCCTTCACAAATATTTAATTCAAAATTCTTGACTTATTTTTCATGACACCCTATAGCTAGGGTTAGGTAGAATGCACAAGATTCCTATAGGCTAATGGTTTGATATTCAGATCTGTTAAGTGTCTTAATCATCTTAACCAAGAAATGAGAAACAAACCATAATATTATCTGTGTGTGTGTGTGTGTGTGTGTGTGTGTGTGTGTGTGTGTGTGTGTGTGTGTGTGTGTGTGTGTGTGTGTGTGTGTGTGTGTGTGTGTGTGTGTGTGTGTGTGTGTGTGTGTGTGTGTGTGTGTGTGTGTGTGTGTGTGTGTGTGTGTGTGTGTGTGTGTGTGTGTGTGTGTGTGTGTGTGTGTGTGCGTGTGTGCGTGTGCGTGTGCGTGTGCGTGTGTGTGTGTGTGTGTGTGTGTGTGTGTGTGTGTGTGTGTGTGTGTGTGTGTGTGTGTGTGCGTGTGCGTGTGCGTGTGCGTGTGTGTGTGTGTGTGTGTGTGTGTGTGTGTGTGTGTGTGTGTGTGTGTGTGTGTGTGTGTGTGTGTGTGTGTGTGTGTGTGTGTGTGTGTGTGTGTGTGTGTGTGTGTGTGTGTGTGTGCGTGCGTGCGTGCGTGCGTGCATGCGTGCGTGCGTGTGTGTGTGTGTGTGTGCGCGCGCGTGTGTGTGTGTGTGTGTGTGTGTGTGTGTGTGTGTGTGTGTGTGTGTGTGTGTGTGTGTGTGTGTGTGTGTGTGTGTGTGTGTGTGTGTATCAATGTTTGAATTAACTAGTTAGTGGTTTGTGTGCTCAAAACCAAACATGTGTTTACATCTCTTGACTGGTATACAATAGGAAAAAAATCAAAGTCATATTTCTACTGAATTTATTATACTTTGGTGTGACTCACCAACCACCAAGGTATATTTAGTGTATCAAAACACACAAGTAACACTTACACAATAAAATTGCTCATTTAAATACTTTAAACAATGATCCAAATCATGCCTTATTAACTGTGCTCCACATTCCTATTTAAACCTATATATTCTCAAGAACATGGTTATGTATACATGGTTTCAATATTCATCTAAAATAAATGAAAACATACAAATAATAATCCATACACTCTTTAATGGAAACCAATACAATGAGCCCTTATCTTAATGTATTGAATCAACATGCATACAAAACAATCTATCTATGGACTTGATCACCTTCCTTAGGGTTTCTTATTTTTGTTTTTGAATATTTCTACTTATTTAACCTACTTTCATTCTCCTAGATTTTCCTTCTCTTACATCTACCCTATAATTACATACCAAGCCCTCTCTTCAACCAACTTCAAAGTTGGTTATCTAATTCAGTCACAAAACAACTTTTTCTTGAACCCAACATATGGGTAAGGAATATAAAATAAATACATGACTCAAAACTTGAAAAATTAGACATTTAGGACTTTCATCACCCTCTATATGACTTTTTGACCCTATTGAACCAATATTGTTCACCTAAACACCCCTATACATGTATTTAACCTTCTTATCCTCTTGATAGCATTTTGAATTTTCAAATTCTTAGTTTTGGAAGAAAACTCCTACAAGTCCTATAACACATCCTAAGGAAACCAAATGGATTATAAGACATAAATGGACCTAATAAGGTCCCTCAAACACCTTGACATCAAACTTTAACCAAAATTGACCTCCTATATACTAAAACACAAAAATGATGTTTTTTTTGCCTTGATGCTCCTACATCATAATCCCTAGGAGGGAGAAAATTTGAGCCTCCAAATTTATTTTGTGCATTGTAATTTATATTTTTAGGTTCCTTCATACTTTCATGACTGATGTTAACCCTTTCTTATTTCCTTTTTCTTATTCAACTCTTACAATTCTTCCTTATAGCTTGGTCTAGATTTCTTATCCATGCATTGTCCACTTCCATGAAATGTTCCCACTGATGTACTCTCTTATTTGATACTTGTTCCATATTTTAAAAATAATTTTGGTCTCCATCATACTCAGATGCAATCAAATAGACCTTATTCTCTTTCCTCAAGCTTGTTTCATAGCTTGTCTCCTGTTTGTTTTCACTTAATCTTTGCTTATCTAGTGTTTATTACTTCTTGTTCATGCTACCAACATCTTCACTAAGATCTAATAGCATTTTTTTCATGTCAAAAATTTTCATTTTCCCTATTTGACTTTATCTTTTTGCCTCTACTTGACTTTCTTTTTCTTTTTGGTTCCTTTGCATATCATCTTGCTCACTATGCAAGAGCAATTTCTTGTTCCTCTCATCCTCCTCATATTACATTGTTATTTGACAAATATTTCACCTCTTATATATATGTTTAGAAAATGTAAACATAGCTTGTGCTTGACCCATGAAATATCTCACCTTGTTTGCTTCTTCATGCTCTATTTTCTTGCTAACTAGATTCATTATGTGCACCTTTATTTGCACAACTTCTTGTGCTTCTCTTTGTTGCTCCTCCTTTGAGTTTTCTTGGAGTTCATATTTAATAATCACCTAATGTAACTTAATTATTTTTATCCTCTTTTATGGATTGAACATTTATTCTAACATCTCTAATTCTTTTTTCAACCTTTGCGTATCAATTTCTTCTAATTCCTCTTTAAATATTAGTTCACATTGCTCTTCACTTGATTGGGCAGCTTGTTGTTTGTCTTGTCCATGGAATCCATCAGTTGTGAGAATAATATAAATATTGTAATGATTTATATCATTATTATAAATCACTCTTTTAGGTGCTTCATCTTCACCTTGCTTTGTTACACATTTATTCATCAATGCCATTATTTCCATATATAAAAGACCTTCCTCATTGGAATCAAATGCAAATATATCATCATATATGACATTTAAAAACACATATTGTAAACACTTATCTTCTCTAATGCATTCATTTTATTTTTCACATGTCTATACCTTCCCTTCTTTGGCTTAGTTTACATGCACCATCTCTTGTGATTTCTTTGTAGGCTTTCTATCTTTATCTACTTTCATACTTACTTGGAGTACACTTGTAATTTATTCCTCTTGTACTCTTTTCCTTCTTATTATCACCCAATTTTTACCTTGTATCTTCTTGGGCTGCCAATTGTTCCTCATTTCATCTCTTTCTTGCTTCATACTTTTGTTCTCTACCATGCCAACTTGATATACTTTTCCATTTGTCCTTTGATTCCACACTTATGCTTGTTTTCATCCTATGATTTTTCCTTTTTTGACCTCTTGTTTGAGTTTCTATTCTTCCTTATAATTACCTACTTGGTTAAGCCACTTAGGCCATACATATCCATGCCCTTATTCTCCTTTTGAGGGCTGAAATATATCATTCCTTCTCTCAATCTACACATTAGCTTTTCCTTCATCATAGTTACAATCAAAATAAATACTTAGGCATTAGTTTTCCTCTAATGGTAGCTACTAAAATCTTATTTCTTCATTCATGTCTTCTTAAATGATCTTCATGTCTTGTTGGCATTCTTCTTCTCTTATTTTAGGTGTTATACTTGGCAACACATCATAATATTCATGTTTCTCATCATCTTCTACATGTGGAATGCTCTCAATCTTTAACACTATCTTATTTAAGAGGTTATTTATATTTTTCATCTTCTTTCCACTTTATGGGTGATATTATTGGCCCATTTTTCATAAACTTTGAGGCCTCATGTTTGGCCTTCACTAACTTCTTCTTCATACCTACAAACACAAACTTAAAAGCAATGTTAGCATACAAAATGAGAAATGACATAGTCTCTTTGAATGTATTTGGAATAGACATCCTCCATCTCTTCTTGACATTTTGAACCAACATTGTTCACCTAAACATACCTATACATGTATTTAGCCTTCTTAGCCTCTTGACAATATTTTGAATTTTTAAATTCTTATTTTTATAAGAAAACTCCTAGAAGTCCTATAACACATCCTAAGGAACCCAAATGGATTTTAAGACCACAAATGGTCCTAATAAGGTCCCTCAAACACCTTGACATAAAAATTTGACCAAATTTGACCTCCTATAGACTAAAACACAAAAAATGATGTTTTCTTGCCTTGATGCTCCTTATGATGTTATTGTGTTTTCTCCCCATGTCTCTACATCACATAGGTTTGGATGTTGAAAGAATACATGAATCATCCACTCCTCTATGCAGTATAAGCATCAAATAGAGAGCATAATCTTTTCCAATTTTGTAACTCATAAGAGGATTAAGATCCTCAAATTTTTTTCCCTCTAAAATAAGGTGTTGTTGATTATTTATAATCCATTACAAGATCTATATCTTCCATTTAAGATAAATCACATGATCTATTATTTGAAATCTCATACATATGGTTTCCCCAAATAGAATTTTGGCTATTAGATGATTCCTTGTCTTCTATTTTATAGTTTGTTTCATTACAGTGTGATGATTATATAAATTACATGCCTTCCCATTAACAATCAATTTTTTACTATTGTTCCCTTGAAAAACTATCTAAAGGTTCATGTTACATTCAACCATTTTGTTAATGTTTTTTAAATAACCTCAAATTGACCTAAATTAGGCATTACACCTGTTGAAAATGTTGTTACATGTGTCATTTTTTCAAACAATTTTTATGCATCAATGATTTAAGGAACTTCAATGAATTAAATCTGATTTTCTCCATTATCATAGTTGATGTCCACTCCTCTTTCCATGGTCATTAAAAGTGTACAACCTTCTTCACTTAACTCTATAGATATGCATGAACACAATTTTTATAACTAGTTATCTAAATCTGGATGGTCACCCAACCATAATCCATTTTTTCCTTCTTTTAATATCCTAGGAGCCAAATTTCATTCAAACATTTTTCCAAAAAATCTGAGTGCATCCTCTATATTTTTAGGATTGAAAAAATATTCCATGGGATAAAATATCACTATGACATTTTGTCAAGCAATTTTCATGAAATCTCTAAGCTATGAATCTCTAGTGTTAACCATTTAGAGAGTTCATAGCCATGTTATTTGAGCTACTCTTGCATGTATACTTTGGTTAAGGGAAAATCAAGAGTTCATATGAGAGAGGCCAGTAGCCATCTAGGCACAAAGTTTCAAGAAAAATGAGACACAATGATAAAACCTAAAAATGAATCATTTGCCACATACCTAGAGGCTTTATTCAAGTTTTTATTCCATTAGATGAGGTCGTTAATGAGAGAGAAAAAATTCTCCTCACTATAGATTATTAACACCCGCACAAAAGCCTCCACATCAAACCTTGACTAGGTTCTATTGTATCTATAGAATTTACATTCCCATGGTATAAATATAGTTTATGATATATTATTTATGAGACTATTCTGGCCCTCTCTTTTAGTGGAATCACTGAACAAAGTGTCAGATCTAATTGATTCTACCATTATTTCTTTTGTAGGTTTCTTAGGATTTTTTGGCAATATTATATCTGTCTGCACAAATCTTGGTAGGCATCCAAATCCCATCAATCGTTTCATCTCCTAAAAAATTTCCTAAGCTTTGCCTCCTATTTTTCACCCTCCTTTAGTTATTTTCCACCTTCATTATCCATCCCTAGCCTAAAATCCCTTTTCATGGTTTATGATACAATGTCAGCCCCATTGACCCTATACTTTAATTGAGAAAACTCATTTAAGGTCTAGGTCCAAAGGCCTAATTTATTTTTTTCAATAATGATACAAAGTTGATTGGATCAAACCTATTAGTTAAACTTTCATAGAGGACTAGGGTTAGATCTAGCTTTATAAACATATCCATTTCATCATTTATAAGATAAGAGAAGAAGAAGAAGAGATATAAATTATGCATATGCTTATCCACCATTCTGATTGAGGAGCATAGCTTATGGTCTCACACTTTCTTTGGAGATATGGATATTATCTTATGGAGAATTTTTTTGGATGCATTGATATGTTGTGTATCCTAGAGTTCATTTATCCTTATCATCATTACATACCACAACAACCTCTTATGAAACACCTTAGCTATGGGAGATATTGATGCTTGGTGGGTTCATATTCAAAGGTAAATATTCCTAACTTTGTTCCTATAAGGTGAGTATATGTCTTCTATGCATGTTTACTTTTAATGTTTATTACCCCCACTTTATGCCATAAGATTTGGTGAGAACTAGATGAAACTTTACTTTTTATTAATTTAGTGAATATGAAAACAAAGGACCTAGTTAGGGTTATCACATAGTTTTTCTTGATTGGAGGCGTTATAACCCTCCCTAGTGATATTATTGTGGTAAGAGATCCCTCGGCTAGGTCTAGTAGATCCATCTTGTTCATGTCCTGGAATATATAATGTATAACAATTATAAGTGTAAGTAGGATTTATCTTCTCTGAGTTAGGATTGATTTATAGATCAATTAAAATTTCCCTTTACATACATTCTGGTAAACCCAACATGAATCTAACCCTTGTAGGTTTTATTTCAAACCATCATTATTATTTTATTATGATTTCCCATATTTACAATACTGTATGGAACCAGTTGATATAATTCTAACTTTATATGCATAGGTTTAACATAGAGTCACTTTAAAACAACTATATGTAATTAGATCAAATAGTTTGACATAGTATTCTTCTTTATTTCTAGATTAACATACATTTTTGAATAGGTTGACTCCATCTGCTAGTTCTTTCTACTAACATACAAGTCAATGAACATCATTGAATAGGTCAACCCTATTTCTTACTCTTATTTAACATACAAGTTTTTGTAGAAGTTGGTCAAACCAGTTGAACCAGCTTGAAGAATTTGAAAGAAATAACTAAATCACTATAACATAAAATTTGAAATCTAAATCATCTTCAATCCCACCAAAGTTCATTTATTTTATCTCTCTATCATTTTCATACTTCCTTAAGTTCTATTTTTCACAAATTGGCATTCTTCAAAATTATAACCCTACAGCTAACTAGGTCAACCTCATTAACCTAGCTATGTTGTATGTTTTCTATCTAAGAGACATAGTTGACCTATTTGACTCTATTCTTAAAGACACTACTTATGCATAATAGTAGTGACCTGATCAACTCTGTTATGTACTATTTGCATATAGTGACACTATAACTGAATCTATAATAATTTTAATCAAGGAATTAACATCTCTTTGATATTAATCAATTCAAATTTCATTTTTATTGGTTTTCATGCTTAGATTAACTCATATAGTCTAAATAGGTGGTTTTTTAAAATTATGATTTTATTTACACTATTTTACTCTTTTGCACACACTACCAAATCACTTAACATTCAAAAAATATTTTAACATTTGTCTTCCCAAGGACTACCTACTTGGATTTCATCACCAAGGGGGAAGCTAACTTGGTTTTTTGGCCAAGTATAAATATGTGGTTAATGGTATATATTGGCAAAGCACCTGATACCATTATCACTGTAGGATTATGAAGTGAGGGGGTAGGCCCCAAAACTAAGCCAATATTATTGCCAATATAGATCCCTATTATCCCAAACATCCTAAAAGCATATTTAGACTAATTTATATTTCCCTATTTTATCTAAATTTCTTATCACATTAAAATCAAAACTTTCTAAATATCTAATATCAATTAGGGTGACCAACTAGTTAACATTTAATTTTTAGTTGATTGCTTACCCTTTGATCATTGTGTGTTGTATTGTAAAACTTGCATCGATCAATTTTGGTGCAAGGTTTATGTTGTGTGCCACAATTATATCAATCACATTGATCCAATTGTTTGTGTGTTTGCTTTCAATATTTATTCAAAATATCTTGTAAAAATTTCCCTCTATTTCATAACACTATCATCTTGGTTGATACAGTCTTATAGACTATTTTACCTTCCTCCCAACAGTACACAATCAATTTTCATGACTATGTCTTCTTATATTCCTATTTAGTTCTTTTTTTACTAGTATATAGTCACTCTACATGACTATGTATACTTATCAGCTAGTTTAGAGTTTTTGTTTGTAATACATAGTCAACCTGAATGACTGTGTATTCTTATCTATCTATTGGGTTATAGAACATAGTTAATTAATTTGAATTTGTATCCTATTTTATACTTTTGTGTTTGTATCATCATAATACTTATTATCATTTTTCTCTCATCATGGACTTCCTTTTTGAATACAACACAAAGTTGAACTCAATAGATATGATGAGCTTTACCAATCCCAATCGATTTCCTAAAAAACAACTTGTGGCTCCTACTTTAGATGAAATTAATGTGCATGTATCCACTCATACTACCAATTATGGGAATCCTCCTCATGCATCCTCAATTTTTAAACCTCTTTTCTCCTTAAATGATTATCCTAAATTAGAGTATACTTCAAAAATGCTTTTCTTCATTAATAAATTTCCTTAACATCGAGGAAAAGACCCTTCCACTATTTATAAACTTATAATAAGTGGTCAAGAAGAAGAACCCCATTCATATTCCCCAAAATTTTCACATGGATTTGGGGGAAATATCTTCTTTGATTCTCAACCTCTTCCTTCTATTTTGACCCCTTCTCATACTATGACTTCTTTTTCCTTGATTTCTTCTACCTGACAAGTATCTATACTAACATGGTAGGTTTAACATATAGTGGATATTTTATAAGATCCACTCTTCTTAATCCCTCCACTAGTGTATCATTTGATACTAATGGTAATAATGCTACTAGTGATTCTTCTTCTTCTTCTTATAATTCTAATACTAGTTCATCTTTTGAAACACATGCCAATCATTCCACTAGTGCCTCCTTTTTTACCAATGCATCTCAATCCACTAGTGTTGTGCATGTCACTAATCATAGTGTAAAGATGCTAATACCAATGATAATGCTTCACATGTTGTGCACACTAATCAAAACACCACTCAAACACATTAAATTTCATTATACACTCTTAACCAAATGAACACTTTTCATGCTAATAATGCCAACCAAATTATGCAAATGAAGAATCACATTCTTCACAATAAACTCAACCTCAATAGGTTCCATGGGGAACACACAACCAAAATTCCCCTACCCCCAGGATTTCCATGGCATCCTTATTCCTAAACCACCTATTGTTACCAAAACAATTAACCACCTTAAAAATAAAACTCATATTCCTCAAATTACCAACATAGATATAAGAGGTATCACCCCTACCATTAGTTACAATGGGACAACTAATCCTACCTTACACTTAAAAACATTTGGAAATATCTACACATATTGGGTCAAGTTAAATACTTTTGTTGCTACCAAGATCTTATAAAAAACACTCTCATGAGATGCTTTAGATTTGTATAACTAACTCAAGTCTCATTCCATCACTAGTTTGGAAGATTTAGTTAATGCTCTCATACAATAGTTTGAAACTAGTGACTTCCCTAAAAATACCTTGGCTCATTTTATTAATTGCAATCAACTTGAGACAAACTACACAAGTTTTCATCAAGCAGTGGAAGGCCTTGTCCAATAATTGTGAACACAACATGGAAAATGATAACCTATTTTATCTATTCACCAACTCTCTTTATCCTAATTTACCATATCATATTAGGACTCTCTCCATGAACTTTGGAAGAGGATCTCAACCAAGCCAAGCAACAATATTTTATCATGAGTCAGTTTGAGCCATCTCAACCTCATATGGGGACCCACATGCTCATCAAAAATAAATATTTTCATGCTAATAATGATGGTGTCACTAATTTATATGATACCATTCATAATATTTAAGTTATTAATCCTGACCCTACTCTAAAGCAAGCTCCACTTTAAACCACACCCCTCATACTCAATTTTTTCTAATAAACAACATCAATGTTCATAAACCATTATCCTTAGTGAAAATCTAAAATCATCTACCAAAGCCTCTTCCATGATAATTTGATCCCACTCACTATATGAAATCATGGTATGATCCAAATAAATTGTGTTGGTTTCATGCTAGTTGGGGTCACTCTTATGAGACTTGTAGGCAATTGAATAACTTAACTATGGATTTCCTCCTTAGTCCAAATTTCAAGTATGATTCCCTCATTTGTAAACATCAACAAGCCTATGAAATTTCCTTCAAAGCTCATGAAACACAAAGTGAAAATTAATATTTGAACTAAGCTAATGCTCATCTATCTATTTAGAAAGATCCTCTTCCAAATCATTAATATAATAATGATAAGCCTAATCCTTCCACCAATAATGTTGAAAGTCTTATAGACCCAACTCCTAAAGAGAATGTGGTTAATATGACTAATATGTGAAGGGTATTTTCCTTCATTGATTCTCATCCTAACCACATGCACCAATCATCCCACACTTTCCATGTTATCAAAGATTCTTCCCCAACTCACCTATTTAAGTTAGGGTAAGAGGACCTTATCTCTTTAGATGAATAAATTCTTAAACCTATATTGGATAACACCTCTCATACCATTTCTACAATTTCTCCAAACTCTTTACCCATAATGATTAATATTCAACCTTGTAATATCACTTCTTCAAATCTATCATAAGCTAAACCTACATCAACTTTCCAATCCTCTCATGATAAGTAACCAATTTGTCCCCAAATTAAACCTCTTATATCCTATCAAAACAAATAAACATGCACTTATAATCCTAATTATGAGGAGATCCTCCAACATTACACACCTCTCTCAATAGTCTACTCATGGGTTATGATGAATGGGACCCTATCATGGATCTTATCAATCTACCATCTCAAATTCCTTTTCTCAAAATCATGTGGACTTCTTTGCATCATTGAAACCACCTTATGAAATTCCTATTCAAAATGAACATCTTATATGCCCCTAGTAGGATGTGAAGCTATTTTATCTAGGTCAGAAGATAACATCTTACAACAATGCGAAGATATGTCTATACATGTTGACAAAATAATGGACATTTCTTTTTCTCTCAAATTTCCTATTACTTCTATGATTTTAGATGAGATTATACTTCATTTCAATGATCCTCCCCTCTTTATAAGCATCTAGATCAATGACATACAAGTTAAACATGCCTTGATTGATGAGGGTTTAGGTACTTGTGTTGCCTCTTTTAACTTCATTAAAACCCATATATACTTTGAGTGTAATCTTAAGTCCACACACAACATGTGTCAAGGCAATGACTAAAGGAAAATGCCTCCATTAGGTTGTGTGCCTCCCCATTATCATCCCACCTATCACTATTAGAGTGAAGGTTACTATATTTAATTTTCCCCTTTCCTATAATATCTTGCTTGGTAGGCTATGGACTCATCACATAATGGTTATCGCATAATCTAACTACCAATGTGTCAAGCTACCTAATAATGGTGCAATTTATAGGATTCAAGTTGATAATAACCCTTGGGATTTCAAAAAATTACAATACCATGGTGTATTAAAAATTCCAACCCTTGAACCCTTGCCCAGTGTTCCATTCTAATAACCTCAATGTTTTAATTTCCCTATTAACTCTACATGAGGCTATCATGGTCAACCTAAAATCATCAGGAATATACCACCTAACCTCTTAAATTTTGATGATGATGATTTTGATGAGATTAACCTAAAAATAAAAAATTCTAATATCTTTCCCCATCTCATTTCTTATATTCTACCATCTCTGAAGCCATGTTCCCATAAACCACCTCGTGATGATATACCGATTGCCTTAACTAAGACTTGACACTCTATTCATTATTCCACCTATGATGCAAAGGTTATACCTAATTGCATAATTAATTTTCATACACCTAAATATGATGATGGTTATACTTTAGATGACTCATTTCTAGGAGGTCTTGTTTAGGCCAAGGATTGAGATCCTTAGTTATCATTCTTCTTTATTTCAATATTTCCATTTATATTATTGCATTTTTTCTTATATAGTTCCTTATTTTAATATTATTCCTCTTGTTTATAGGGTATATATGGTGCATTCACATGACACACCTCCATTTTCTAAAATTCCTCTTAAGAGAATGCTTATGGATCATGCTTTGACTGGTCCTTATCACTTTACTATATACCAGTATCCTTATAGTCAGTTTCCCCCTTAGATGCTTGCTACTATCCTTAAACCCTTAGTGTATACTATTCCTCCCTTAACTGAGCCTCATCTAGATCCTATTTAAATTCTACCTTTAAATGAGTCTCTTCCTACTTCTAATTCTATTTATCCTTTAGTCAAACCTCATCTAGTCTCTCCACTATCCCTACCTCCCCTTGATGATAGCCTGTTTCCTTTACCACCACTTGTTCCTCTACCTACCCAATGGACTGATCAGATGTACTATGAAATTCATAGAGTTGTTAGTCATTAGACTATATATTTTAAACTATACCATCCTTCCCTAGCTTTTACTTCCACTCGCTCTATTAGTACACCCACCAAATATAATAACATGTGTATCTCTTGCTTCCATTACACAGATAATCATTCCTTCACCCATTATAAAAAACTTAGACAATATATAGACACCTTATTTCTTACTCTTCCTCATCCTTCATACAAGGCTATACCTCCCCTAACTTATCACCTAAGTATATTCCCAAATATGGAGAGGTATATTGTATGTGGCAATAATGTGATACCCATCACACAGGTTATTGCCACATGCTCCAACAACATCTCCAAGATTACCTTATAACCATTCCTATGTTTACTATCCCTCCTCCCATAGGTAACTGATGCAATAATTCCCCCCTTATTCCCCCATGGTTCCTCCATCTATGGTCTCTTCTCCATTGGTGGTCCTTCCACTTGTGGTCACTTATCCACCAATGGTCTCTCCACCTGTGGTTCTTCTCCAATGGTGACTCATTAATGTCCCATAGATTCCACTCCTATTCCTTCTCATAAGTATCCTATACACGATGGCCATCATGATCATGATACTTTATTCATGCCTAAATTTTCTATCAATAATATTTGATGAGAGGTATTTTCCTAGATTTCTCTAAAGATTGATGAGACCCTTGATGCAATTAGATTCTAGCTTCACAAAGATATATCAAATGTTATGGACAATGTTTGTGGATAAATTTACCAGTATTTATGAACACATCATGGTGTTCCTTTACTTTCTTCTTCATTTTAGATTGGACACATCTTCCAGGTTTATATTTATCTATTTTATCTCATTTGAATTTGTGTCAAATTTTTCTTCACTTATCTATCTTATATGGCTACTTATATTTCACATTATATGTTGTCTATGGTATCACTTTTTTAATTATTCTTTCCTTTTGATCTCTTATGGATTATTTTCATGATTACATGATTTTCTATATGAGTTCATTTCCATGGATGTCTTATTATTTTTTCATGATTGTTTGCTACCTTATCTCCATAAAATAGATAATCATTATTGTGACTTGGTTATACAAACATTAATCCCTTTAATAATCCTTATTTAAAAATTGATCAATTAGAAAACAAGTCATATCATTATAATATCATTTTACCGATCTATATTGGATCTCCATTTATTCCCCTTATTTATTTTAATAAACCAAGCATACACATGGTTGAAACTTTACTAGTTCAAAAACAAGCCTAAGTGTTTTAATCAGGCATATCTTTGGATACTTAACCTCCCTTAACAAAATTCTAAATCTCATTCATGTTTATCAATTTGTCTCTCATGATTGGTCATTCCAAGTCCATATGGAGGAGGAATCTTAAAATCCATAAAAATTTAAAAGCCAAATAATTTTAACAAAAGGCAATGATGAAAAAGGCAACATTAAAAATTTCAAAAGTTAAATCACACTAAAAGATGTTGTTAGTAAGCTAAGTTGCACCCTACTGAATTAGATTTCTTAGTTCTCCTTCAAACTTGGACTAACAATGGATTGGTTTATAGGCTATGGGATACCTGTACTTAGACCAAACCTCTAGATTATGAGGATAACTCTTCTGATATATCAAATCTGGATCTATTAATAAAACCTACTTTGTTTTAAGGGTGAAATTTTTTAGAAATATTACTAAAAGGGAAATCCTATGCTAATGATGGTGATGCACTTATATTTGTGGTTCATCCACTCATTTTTGTACTTCTAGAACACTAATGAACCAAAAATAGACTAAAAGACTAATTCTAAGGCTTATTATATAATAGTTATTCACATAGAGGTCTTGATTAATGACAATATCTTGGAGGTAAAGAGAGAGAGAGAGGTTTGATTTGAGACACTTTCAACCTTATTACACTAAAAATCTGATCACCATCCTTTGACACTTCATATAACCTATATAAGATAACTCATCAATAGATAAGTGTGTCAAGGACATTGTAAGGGAAGATTCATACCACTTATACACATATAAAAAAGCATATAAACACTATCAATCAATCATAGAGATGCTTTTATAGTCCATTTTACTGATTCAAGAGGTTACAAAGTTCAATCTTAACAGAGTTTACTTATGCCCAAAAGAGGGATCCTAAATAAGGCTTAAAATCTTAAATATATAAAAAGTTAGAAGAAGAGAAGAGAACATGGAATATAAGAGAGAAGAAGAGGTTAATAAATCCTTAACTCAATTAAAACATAGTTACAACCTATTAAAAATATTCGTCAAGACATCTCTCTATGTCTAATGCTCTTGCATGTTCCTTGAATGAGCTCTTTAACATTGAAAACAAGGTGGTGGGACATAGTTAACTTGTTCAAACTCCTCTTATATCATGTTAAACCATATACTAGGTTAGATAACTCATATTATCATAATATTAAGTTAAGTTAATGAATCCTTCCATGAATATGATGGAATATGCATTGATTGCTTCTTTAGATCAGTTAACTCATGATTGACACCTAAAACCAGTTGTGCATGGATTCTACCACTTGAGGACCAGATATGAGTGTGGTTGGTATTTTAAGACTAGTTATGTGTTGTGAGGCCTAGTAATTCCTTGATTATCACTTGAGTTAACCTTCTCAATAGTCTTTTATACCATCTTTAACTTCATTTGATTAACCAAGTAGGTCTACTAGGCCAATTAGGCCTAGTAACCTAACTTCTTGCACTTGATGGATCTTAAAATCCTATATGAAACCATTATAGCCTAAGAATATATTGAGTTTGAGACATGAATAAATGCCTCATATCATGAAATAGGTATTTTTTATCAAGAAACATATGCAAATTGGTCAAACTAGTTGATTAGGTTAGCTTATCCTTCACATTAGCAAACTCACTGATTAGAAGAAGCTCCCAGAGGAATTTTTAGGCATGATTTTTAGCATATAATGGATTTATGATGTAAAACAAGTTCCAAAATTCATTCTCTAATGATTGAAATCATCATAAACTACCTTGTACCTCTTTTTTGCACTTTTTTCTTTAAAAAACCCTATTTTTTGATAAGTACATATAGATACATACATAAAAATACTATTTATAGGACCCTATATAAGTTTAATTCATATTTCCAATGGTTATTAGGTTATTCATTGGTTTTTGGATCTAAAAATCTTCTCTTTTCTCAAAATTGGTCTGTAGGAGGGTTTTGGAGGTAAACCTTATTAATGATGGTTCATAAAGTTTGGACATAGAAAACATAACTTATTTGCATGGATATTTATTCCATAGTCCCATTAAAATTTATTTATAAGCTTAGGTTCCCATACAAAGTGAGTGCAAATATACGTACATAGAGAAGTTTGCTTGTAGGGTTTTGAATGTATTCTGGACATGCTTACATTCTTAGTGATGGTTCATAAACCTTATATCCTCAACCAAAATAAATAATTAATGGATTCCAAGTTAATATGGGTCATAAAATCATGATAAGATCATTTTGTCAAACTCCTCTCGTGGTGAAATATATGAACACTCAAATAGGTGGGTCAAAATGAGTGTGTAGACTCCATAATTCGAATAGATCTTTAAGACTAAAAATGGACTTTATTTTTATTTTATCAGATTGAAACCAAATTAATAATACCTATATAAAATAATCATACCTTCTCATGATTTGATCTTTTCTTGATAGGTTTTGCATGTGTCTTTTGGTGTTATAGGCCTTCTAAGCCTAAAATAGGCGTTTAGGCCTAATTTGGGTGTTTTAGGTCTTAGTGATATGTAGGTGAATTTGGAATGAAAAATAATAATTAAACCCCTCCTTTATAACTACTCTCAATCTTTTTTCTCATCTTCAAATGATCAAACTTGAACTCTATTCTTATCTTCAAGTGGTTGCCTATAGGCTGCCTATGTGTGTATGAAGACAATAGAGGTGTGAAAGATTATTCCTCCTTAAAAAACATATTTAACTGAGTTTTAAACCTATTATTTATTTCAATAATGTTAACCTATCTCAATTTTAGTCTCCATCCTCTCAAATCCCTATACTCTCTTCATCTCTCTACCCTAGGGTTTGTAAGTAGTCATAGCTTCTTAACCCTTGGGTGATTGAGTTTGGTGACTTTTCTTGAAAAAATTGAGATATTATTTATCATGATATGATGTATAAGATTATATTACCTTTAAAACCTTATAATCACATGCCTGATGTCTTTAAATAGCACCCAAAACACATGGATACCACCATTGATACATAGGCATGTCTTCTTCATTAACCCATAAGGTTTTTTGTCTTGAAGCATGGTTTTGATCAATTCCACATATGTGTGGATACTAAAAATCATAATTTTCAGTATAAAATATCTTCATATGAATCTTAAACCCGCTTTCATAGTCTCAAACTTCTTAAAAGCTCATTTGGCCTCCAATGATTGTCTACTGACTAGGGTCTATTTGTGACAAAATAGTGAGTGATTTCAGTGACCATATTACCTTTAGTATGGCATGAAGAGTTTTATAACTCATTTATATAATATGTACCAAATTTGAGATCTCAAATTCACTTTTAGATTCTCCAAAATTAGAAATTTCTCTAAGACTGGTTCTTGGGCATTGACTATGTGACTATAATTTTCTTGGTTTTTAACTATATCAGATGTGTTATGATCCTTTCCTAATTTAAAAAAGGTTTATGAGTGATTTAATAGTTATATGACCCTATATACATCATTAAAAAATTAACTCCACTCCTTTCATATGCCAATAATCCTTTTCTTCTTCCATTACAAGTGAGGGCTGTTTGAGGAAAGTAGACTGTAGTTCATATTTTGACCATGTTTTTGTGTTTAAATACCATTTCACATTATAATTAGACCTCAAACAATCCTTTAAAATTATTTAGTTTTTAAATAGGTTTGAAACATTTCTTATATCTTCATGCAAAGAACTCCAGCTTGCTTTTTTCCTCATTACTTAGCATAGTACTAGTAGGTGTCTTTGAGAGGTGGTGATTATTGTATCTTGAAAGATTTGTGACCTCAATATCAACCTACTTAAAATCATTGAACTTGATTAGAGTGCATAAAAATTTAAACCTCTCTTCATGCTTTATATATCATAGGTTCTACTTGAATTAAATGAATAAGATCGAGTTTTACTCTCTTAGCATATACTTCCATTAGGCTAGATGTAGCTTCATCTTGGTCATCTGATTAGGGTCTTAAGTTTTTAATAATATATCCTTGAGATTATTTAAACTTTTAATTTTATTAGAAACTTTTAATTCTATCTACAATATCTGTCTTACCTATTTGGAACAAACTTTATAGAGGTAAATTGATTGTACCTTGTCATGATTATTGAAACTAAGTTTGTTCTTCAAATAGGCTTGTATATGCCTTAAGAAGGTCTTGAATGCTACATCCTTTGAAATTATGACTATAGGTTAATGTTTTATTGGTTCACTATGTGGACCTTTTGTATTTTACCTTAAAAACAAGCCCAGAACCATGTTTTCTATTGCTACTTCAAACTCAAAACACAAAACTTTCTTGGAAAAGGTAGCTTGATTATCTTATAATGTGATTTTATAGACTGAGACAAATTTGGACCTTGAGAAGGTCAAATATATATCTTATGAACTTTTATTATTTCATTTCAAAGGTCTCTATATGCTATATAACCTATTTTGAAACTACACTTACCTTGAAATTCCTTAATCACTACTCTATCCACTTCTTATTTTATGACTATGTATGCTTAAAAACATGACTGTAGAAGTAGGTGATCTTTCATGATTGATTCTATATCAACCTTCTTGGTTCATCATATAGCCCTTTTGCACCTTGATCATAAAATTAAAACCATTCTCTCTATCCTTCTTCAAATCTAAAACACATAATGCTTTGGATATAGTAACCTAACTATTTCATATATGATTGTGAGTGATAGTCTACTATATCCTATACAAGCTGAGATAAGATTGTATGCTAGAAGAATTTGAACATGATCACCAACATGAATATTATGTTATTCTCTTGTAGAGAGTGAAAAATTTATTTGATATTCCTCAATCGATATACCTTTATTTAAATTGACCTCAACAAAAGTTGTAGATGTACTATGTCCTTAGTTGTAGGTGGAGGTTGATAATGTGCTTGTATAGACAAAGACAAGCTTATAAAAGTGGATCTTATGATGTATAATAGGCCAAGAACTCTACTACTCTTCCTTGATCCATGTTTATTTTTTGGATAATTAATCTTTCCATAATATTTATCAAAATGGAGAAGGAATAAGGAAACCTGAGTTACCTTAAATTTCACAAAGTGACCTTAAAAAATGCTAACAAGGGAAAATTTCAAGTTATTTATCTCTCTTTCTCGCTTGTCATGACTAGATTGCACTAGTTTTCCTTTGTTTTCTTTATTTCACTGATTATCCTTTGCATTAGTGTCATTGAAATTGCATTGAGATGACCACCATGGTGTGTTATATATCTTTTTCATCTTGAATTGAGGCCTTGATTGCTATAGGTGATCATTTTCATTCTAGAAACTCATCATCTTTTGCTTACTAAGGCTTTTGAGAAGGTGTAGACTAGAATTCTCCATATAGTGTTTATTTTGACTCCTTAGATGTTATAAATAGGTCAAATGAAGTGTCCTATTGTATCTACATGTTCATCACCATTCTTTTATGATCATGACATACACATTCCTGGTTAGAGCTTCTAAGCATATAAGACGTGATTGAGTCTTTTGGTCATGAGAGTATCATCAGACTTTTCAAGTGTATAAATAGGTTAATGATGAAGTGTCAAAACATGAAGGATCCAAATGGATAAGGACATGAATAAGACCTATAAATAATGTCATGAAGAATATTTAAAACCATGGATCAACTTCAAAACCATATAATTTGTCCAAACTATATGTAGATTGTAGTATTGGAATTAACTTGTCTTTCTAAGATCCATATGACCTCAAGTGTGTGTAAATAAACTAAATAATGTCATTTAATTATGGTTTAAAATCTTTAAAATCTCTACAAACTTCTATTTTTCTATCATGATTCCCAAATGAGGAGAAATCTCAAAAAACCGGTTGCTTACTTGAATGAAGAAATCATAGAGAGTGCCTTCACTTGTTAATAATGGTTCAAGAAGGAAAGAGAGATAAAATGAGATTTTTTTTTCTATATATGGAATCTATATCAGATCCCTTCCTCTACCTAATATTTTAGACCTTGATTTTCTTTCTCATGACCATACCATCTACAAACCTAAATAGCTCTCTTGATGTGTAAAGAAGCTAGGTGAATGAAGGGAACCAAATTTGGGCCTATATGAGGTATTTTTTCCTTAAATATTCTATATAACTCCTATAATGACTTCACCTTCAAGATCTTGACCTTTTCTATAAGGAAAAGGCCATAAAAGTCTATACTTATGCATGAAAAGACATGGAAAATTTCCTTTCTCTTGCATATTCTACCACTTTAAGCTTGAAACCACCAATTCAGGGAAATACAAAGAAGATCATGAATAATAGAGATGTTAAAATAAGTAATAATTATTTTTGAGAGTAAAATGGGGTATCTTGTCACATGGGAAATCCTTAAGACTCAAACTATGCCTTAGACTTGCATGAAGAGATAATTTCAAAGTATGAAACTTTATGACTAAAAAAATGACAAAAATATGAAGGTGATTAAAGGTATTTTTGATTTGTTTAGTGGATTTTTATCTCTAAATTAATAATTTAAAGTCGAAAACCTTCACTTTTAGTCAACATACCTATAGTATACCACATGTAGAGGCTTATAAAAGTGTCATGAAAAGTTTCAAATTATAGGGATTGGTATTTGGCCTTGATAGGCCAAATTACCAACAAATGTGATTCAAATCACACCTCATTTTTATAATCATATCTCAAATTACAAAGTTGGCATCATGACATATTCGAGGTCCATTGGGGTGTAGTAGGCTAGTAGATTGGGAAAGGAGAATACAAAAACCTTTTGGTGCTACCTACTTTCTCACATAAGTACCCAATCTTTGTAGTACACTGATAGCTCTGTAAGAGGTCTTGAGGAACAAAGAACACATTATGGGAAGGTAGGTACATTTTATTTTTATTATTCAAACCACCAATATGATTTGATCTTAGTATTGCACTTATTTGCATATACAACTTTGTGTTTACTATGAATAAGGTATCCTTTGTCTATTGATGGTCACTAGTCACTTAGTGTCTTTTTTATGTCCTTAGTATGCCTCATGTTTCCTAAGGTCTTTTTGTATATTTTTAAATTATGATTTTTACATTCCTTATTTCATTTACAATCATCCTAATATTTTTGCTTAAGAAATATTATTTTATTCACTGATCACTCCCCTATAGGGATTCCATTTGTGAGTTGCAATGCAAGACCTTGGATATGACTAGGATTTCCTCAAAAATTACCAAATTACCATTCCAAACATTCTTTTAACATATTTTACCAGTCATTTACACCTTATTGGTGTTCCCTATGTGAGTTGTAGTGTAAAACCATAGATAAGACTAGGCCTTCCTCACAAAATGTTTCAATACCCAAGTCACAATGAAATTACATGTGTCAAATTTGAGCTAAGTAGTGATTGATTATTAGTTACACATCATTGACATGTTTCCCATCTTGATATAGTATTTTTTATGCTTACTTAATTGATCTTTGACTTTTATCTTCTTATTTTATGATTGCATGTAAGAATACAACCATTTATATTAAATTTTTAATAAATCCTAGATTGAATTAGTGTGATAAATTTAAGTTTATTTTTCTGATTTTGTTTCTCTTTCATACTTCCCAATGTGATTTAGTATGACTGATTGAATTAAATGTTTTATTTTTTATACCATTTGGTGTTTCTTATGCCTTCCATTTTATTGCATTATTTCATACTTCTCACTATGATATAGTGTGATTTTACTTGTTTTAATCTAGTGAAAATCTTTTTCATTGTTTAAACATATTTTTTAATCCTTTTTACCTGCTTTGGTTTATTATATTTAGTCATATTTTGATATTACACATTTCCCATCATGATATAGTGTGTAGTATATTTGTTTTGATTAATTATACTTTTCCAAGTCATCTTTGCCTTTTTAGTTTAAACCATGTATGTGTATCACATAATGCTAGAAAATAAAACACTCTACATATATTTCCCATAGCATATACAACAAATGCCAAGTACATGTGCTAGAAATAAATATATGCATGCATCAACATCCACAACCAAATACAACTCATGAGATCAAATCCAACTATCAAAATCAAAATCAATATATATATATATATATATATATATATATATATATATATATATATATATCATGTAAGAAATATAAAATACATAGCTCTATCTCTATGGTGGGATCCATCATGCCTACCTTGTGGCCTAACCATGCTACCCATATATGCCTAGGACTATCCCTTCTAAATAGTACATTGTAGTGAGGTAGTTTAGAATCTTAAACCTACTAACTATCCCTATAAGTTGGCCACTTGGGAATTCACCTATCCAAATTGGACTATGCTATCCATATGTGCTACTCTCTCTTAAGCCAAGGCCTATTAGGCTTATGCCTCTCCCTCTCCCACCCCTGCCAATGGATATAATCCATCCTCACATGTTTGTAACTACCTTTTGGCCTCCCCCACTAGTATAAACTAACATGACTAGGATGGGGCAGCCATTACCACAAGAACATCCATAGTGGTGGGGTTGTATGGTGCTAGCACCCCATATAAAATGTCATTATGTGTGGCTATAATCAGGTATCCCAATTTGACCTCCTTTTTCACTAGATATATAAAACCAAAACTAGAAAGATATTTGATCACATATATATCTCAAAATATATCTATCTACTATAACCATATGCAATCAGTATTCTATATTAAACACTTAAGTCAAAATTATAATGTTTCTCACCAATACTAGTATCACCAACCACCATCTCCCCATCTACTTGCCCATAAAATGTAGTCTCTCCATCTTATCATCCCTTAAGTGCCTCCTTCATGGACTACCTCCCCACTAGTGCAAAACTAGGAGTCACAACTCATGCATGTTGTGACCCTCTTCTAAGTGATGTCTTGATGGACCATCTATGTCTTAAAATGGTTATTGGGTCATCCTACATTGTTTACCTCACCTATGCCTACTCTTTCTAATGGTGCCTTCAACTATGGTGTGGCTAAGGTGGTTTTTGCTATTATGATGCCTATTATGGTACATGTTATAGTGCTTGCTATGTCTTATTGAGGTTAACAAACCCCCATTTTTGAAAAATGAGGACCCTTGTTCAATTTCTCAAATTATGTTATAAATTATGCATTCAACTTGATCAAAGTGCATTATTAAAGATCATGATCGATATAGTTTACATTGGCATGTTAACATAAGCTTAATTTGATTTCACGTATGTTTCTAACATTTGACTTAGATGTTTCCATCTTACAAGATCCATGGATTTTCATTGGAATGAACAAGTATTCATGGTTTATGATTCAATGATCAATTTGACCCTTTTTCTAACTTTTGGTCCCTAATTGATTAATTAAATATACGTTTAATCATGTTTAAAAACCTTAGTCTAAGTTATTTAGCCTAAATTTCTATTAAATAAATTCAATTTTTTTTCCATGTGTCAGTTTATTTCATTTAAACCTAGTTTAATTTTATCCTAAGATTTAATTGAATTTTTTAATTCATTAAAACCTTGGTCTAAAGTTTATACTAAGTCTTTATATGTCCTGAATGATTATTCCTTTGATTTTAATATTCATATGTACTAAATAAATGTAGTGTCACTAAGTGAAAAAAAATGTGAGGTTGGATCTAAGATCAATGACAAACAAGTAGTTCCCCAAAGTTAGTAATGAACAAGTATTCATGGTTTATGATTCAATGATCAATTTGACCATTTTTCTAACTTTTGGTCCCTAATTGATTAATTAAATATAAGTTTAATCATGTTTAAAAACCTTAGTCTAAGTTATTTAGCCTAAATTTCTATTAAATAAATTCAATTTTTTTCCATGGGTCAGTTTATTTCATTTAAACCTAGTTTAATTTTATCCTAAGATTTAATTGAATTTGTTAATTCATTAAAACCTTGGTCTAAAGTTTATACTAAGTCTTTATATGTCCTGAATGATTATTCCTTTGATTTTAATATTCATATGTACTAAATAAATGTAGTGTCACTAAGTGAAAAAAAAATGTGAGGTTGGATCTAAGATCAATGAAAAACAAGTAGTTCCCCAAAGTTAGTAATGAACAAGTATTCATGGTTTATGATTCAATGATCAATTTGACCCTTTTTCTAACTTTTGGTCCCTAATTGATTAATTAAATATAAGTTTAATCATGTTTAAAAACCTTAGTCTAAGTTATTTAGCCTAAATTTCTATTAAATAAATTCAATTTTTTTTCCATGGGTCAGTTTATTTCATTTAAACCTAGTTTAATTTTATCCTAAGAATTAATTGAATTTGTTAATTCATTAAAACCTTGGTCTAAAGTTTATACTAAGTCTTTATATGTCCTAAATGATTATTCCTTTGATTTTAATATTCATATGTACTAAATAAATGTAGTGTCACTAAGTGAAAAAAAATGTGAGGTTGGATCTAAGATCAATGACAAACAAGTAGTTCCCCAAAGTTAGTAAGTCAAAATTCCCCCAGATCAAAGATTATCCTTTTTCAGATAAAATTCATTGTGTTGAGCTGAGAGTGTTGGATTATCATTTGAAAAAGGATAATTCAATTAGAATTATAGAAATGGAAACATACAGAGCTATCTCAAAAAAGGTGATGGAACTTTACCTATCATCAGATTCAAAATATTGAGTGTTCAATGGCATCAAGTTTGTAGCTACTTCATTAAACACAGGGGATAACAATTGCTCAAATTTGTTCTGGATAATTGAGAACTAGGGAGTTATAATTAAAAAATAAGAGAAGATCCTCTTAATGAAGATATTATATGATGATATTGTGGCAATCCAGATGATGGGACTACACTATGTTGCTACTATACCAAAGGTACTTCATTGTATCGATGTTCTTGGTCTAATTTTTGAAGAGACTATAATTGACAAGGGTATTTTAATTCATGATAATTTATTAAGAAAAATTACATATATCTCTCCTATTACATTTGAGTCTTAATAAAAATTTCCTAAACCTTAGATAGAACTAACCTCCATTAGTTCATGGGCTAAAAAGCACAACATAGTGGACATTTTGGTAAAATGGTTAGAAGTAGGAAACCAAGTCATTATATATACTTAAAATAACATCTTTGTAAGCTAATTTAGACCTAGATTTAGGATGGTCATGACAATGATAAAAAATTTGTATGGGTGTGCACATATTGATTATGTTGAACCAATGTGGGTCCTTATGGTATACTTCATCATTTAAGTGTTGGTTCCTCTATTAAGTGAAATTATCAATATTACCCTAGGAAAAATAATATATGGAATCAAGAATAAAAAGAGGACTAGATTCTGCATGATGTCTTATCTATTATGTGACCTGTGTGTAACCACCAATATCCCTAATTAGAGAGAATGGTCACCCAATTTCACCCATACTATATCTTAATACTATTCCAAATTATACATCTATAAGTATAGAGACCAAATTCAATTTATTTGTGACTATGTTTAACCTACATTGAGTAAAGCTATTTATGGTATTCCTATGATTAGAATAAGCCCATTAATGGTATTCCTTAGATCCTAAATCATCTATAACAAGAAAGCAAGATTCACCTCAATAGGAGGTTCATATGATATCTCTAGATCCTCATGAGCTTGTTGAAGATGAATTGAGGATACTATATATGACATATGATAGATTTAGAGGAAGAAGATGCAAAGATTGAGGAAACCAAAGAGGAAAAGGGAAAGGAAAAATCTCTGGACTTGATAGTTCTAGATCTTCCCAAGAGGATAGTTGAGACTGTAATTGTCTCAAAAGCCAAGAAACCTAAAGTGACCATTACACCACCTTTGGAGAATGTTAATCTATTTAGTAAAGAGAACATCCTCCATGGACCACCTATTTGGTAATGTTATGAAACCCCTATATTTGAAGAACATTTTCTTGAACTAGCTCAATCTCAAGTAGAAATGCTACATGCAACCATCAAAGGGCTAAAGTAGGAGAAAAAGAACTTGGAAGAGCAGTCTATTCTATCAGTTTTATGACATATTGTCAATAAGTTTGAAGCAATTATATATGATACATTTATTTCATTGAAAACTATAAGGTCTATGTTAGATGTGGTAAACAAACACCATTCCATGGCTATGAAGCAAGTAAATTAATGGCAAGATTCAGATAAGAAGGTGAAATAATTGATCAAGATATTAAAAGGAATCCATACTCCTAAGTTTAAAACATTCATGTTAGCACATTTAATTATGGTTATGATTATCTTAATGAAAACGATAAAGGATATAAATAAATGGTCAAAATACATGGAAGATATTTCTAATGACTTCAAACAATTAAAGAATAGAATGGTGCACATACTAGGAGGTTTGATCAAGGATCCAACCATCTTTAATCCTAATGGCATGATAAATGATGAAGATTTAAAATGTAGGGATAATCAATTCATCCAGGAGGTAAATAATAAAAGCTAAGGCATTGTAGGGGCAGATAACCAATGTATCTTAGATATGGTTTTGTCAACAGAAGAGAAAATTGGCAATACTAGAAACATTAAGGAAGCCTTGGACAGAGATGATAAAGAATTAAAAAGGTTAGCAGGGCAAGAAGAGGAATTGTTCATGGAGATTATTATAAACCTTAGGTTAAATCATGAGCAATATGACAAAGCTATGAAGATCCTAGAGAAAAATAAGAAGGTGGCAACTAGAGGAGCATCCTAGAGTCAATTAAGTTGACTTGGTATATTCTTTTGTGTAAAAAAAACTATGTAAAATCATTTTAAAAGAATATTCTATTTTGTAAAATCATGTGCAATTTTTAATGCACATGTCTTATTGGTTAGTCCACTTGTAAAGTGTCATTGAGTCTGGAATGTTTTAGAAGGACAACTATCTTTAACACTTGGCTAATTATCATTTGATAGTGATTAACTAACATACCTCATAGTGTTATATAAAAGGAGTTATTGTAATTTTCAAAAAGAGGAGGAAGTTTTAGAGAAAAAATTATTTGTTTAAATTTGGAGTAAGTAATGCAAGCAAGGGAATTCTAGAAAGATTGTCTCACATTTTTTTGTTTATTTGTTATCATGGTTGCTTCCTAAAATATCTAAGATGTTTATATTTGAATTATTTGTATGAATTCTAGATGTGCATATGTTAGTGTAGATTTGTTAGTTCAAGATTATGCTAGGTTTATGGAAATATTTTAGATTAATTTCATTTCCATTGATTTTCTTGAAGATGTGCTAATGCAATTTTCTTATGGAATTAAATCTTTAAAGTAAATTTGAATTTTTATTTGCATTGTTTCAAATATCTTTAGACATTTTCTTGGTATATGATAGGATTTATGATTTTGGTATTTTCATGTCATATGCTGGTTTGATTACATGTCTTTGATGAAATTCAAGCTTTATCATGATGTCTGGACTGAAGATCAGAAACATCCTTTTTTCTACCCTACCCTTCCTATTTTCTCTTTCTTTTGATCAAATTACTGTAGTTTATATTTTCATTATAAATATTCATTCTAGATTAGGGTTTAGACTTTAGGTTTTGATCATTATTCATTAGACTTATCTCAAATTACTTTCATCTTCATAGAGAAATTCTAAGACCATGGTTGTTCCCAATAAACACTTACATTTAGTTTTGTGAAATAGTTATATAGCTTGGCTGTTACTCCACCATAGATCTCAAGAAGATCAAAACCAGTAATTAATGCAAAAAATTCTTTCAATCTTGACATGAAAAGTGTTTTAAACACTATGTAAACCCTTTGATACACTTTCATGCATCAATAGGTAGGGAAATTGGTGCTAGAAGGAGGGCCTTAAGCTAAATCTTTTTGAATTTGAAGTATCTTATCTAATTTTAGTGAATTTTATTCAAAGATCAATTGATCCTCTACGAAATTATGTTTTTCTTAGCTTAATTATGTAAATATTATTGATGTTTATGGTTTTATACTGGTATTTAAGATTATTTAGCTAAACATAGCTATTATTTGAATGAATGATGAGAAATTTTTGCAAAGGTAGCTTAAGCTTTGTGAATCTAATGTGTTTGAGGTTAGTAATAGCATTTTTTTTCAAAGATTGGTTGATTTTTTGTAAACTTTGGGTTTATTTAAGCTTAGAAATGTAAAGGTAATTCATACTCATAATTTTGAAGGTATCTTTAAGCTAATTTAGTTAAATATAATTGTTCTTTAAAGTAATTGAATGAATTTATGCAAAATTTTCCTAACTTGAAAATCTAATCATTGTTTCTTTGAAAAGATAAAGTTTATACATCATATTTTGAACATGATTTAGATTTCACAAGTTGGAATTGCTAAGAATAAGGACTGGTTCAAGACCTAAGACAAGGTTACCTATTTTTTGATTGTAACTTCATATGAAAATAAAAGTAGATAAAGGTAAGCAGAGGGTTTCTAAATCTCAACCTACTTCACCTGTTCATGTTGCTCCTACATTCAATCCTTATCAAGGAATGACTTGGATAGCTTGATCATTTTGGAAAGGTCATTAGTCCTTGTGTCCTTTATCAACAATTCACTACAAAAAATAGAGATTCAAATTAAACCATTATAGATTTTAATTCTAGATTTAAAAATATGTTTAGCAAAACTATAGCTCCCTATAGACCTAATGAAGCTTTAGATTTAGAGATTTACAACTATGCTTTAGATCCAATGACTTTAGTATTTATAAAAAGATCTATTGGAGTCATAAATACATTATTCTTAGCCTTTGTTAAAGCCTTGAAAATTAGTGTTCAAACACAACCCCAAGGTCAATTAGTATATGATATTCCTAACATCAATCCTAATTTTATTACATTGAATCTCATCCCAAATGATAATTAGAACATGCCTGATTTGAATCAAACCCTATTGTTAAACTAATTATATTTGAAACATGCTTATCTTGGTCAAAACCTAGGATTATTAAATAACACTACAAGTGGATCTCATCCACAAGATCAATGAGCTATGGTACCACTAGCTAGTAGTAGTACTCAAGTTTACAATTCAAAGGTACCTAAGAATGAAACTGGTTCAAAATTTGAGTATTAATTTTCTTCAGTTACAAATACATTTAAAAAACATTAGGGAAAGTTATAACATAAACTATCTTTATCATAAGTTCAACAACTACAAATAAGTTTCATAATAGCAATAACAATAATCATGAGTCATCTACAACTAAAGACCTACATGAAGTAAACATTTATTATGTAGCTCTATCTAATTATTATAGGGTTCATAACACTACAAAACATGGTGAATTGGACTGTGTTGAATTTTTTAATGATTTTGAAGCGTATCAAGATGAATTGAGTACATTCGAAGATGTGAGTGCTGACCAAATTTGGACAAAATAAGGATATTATTCCTAGAAATGGTTTGAGAAGATGAATAGATGTTTTGAATGGAATGAATGGTCCAAGGGTGGAAAGAGAAGAACTTTAAAAAAGATTCGAGTGTAACTTGTTAAAGTTTAGAAGAAGGTCTCGAGAAAATGAAGGATCCAAGAAGGTCTCATGGTGTTCATAGCATTTAGGAGCATGGAAAATTTTTATAAGGCCTCAAAAATTCATTCAATCCTTGGAAATTCAAGTAATAGTTTAGGAATAAATCTAGAGAGATAAAATCATTATCAAGATGTCATGTAGAAATGGATGAGTCAGTTGGGTTATGCATTTTATAAATTTTCTTAGAAAGCATCTCATGGTCAGAGGATCACATAGAATCAATATTCTAAATGCCATGAACATCTCTTGCAAACTTGGTGCCTTCATGATTTTTCTATCTCAAGATGCAAGCCTTTAAAGTTGAACAAGTAGTGTGACAGTCATGTAAACATTAATGATAGGCACACAAATGTCAAATTAAATCTTGGTAATTAAATCACTAGGGTTTAAATTATGACGGGCTCACGAACGTCGATGATAGGCTCACAAACATCAATAACAAGTTCATAGACATTGAATTTAAGACATGAAATATAACCATTGGGGTTAAAATTATGATGGTTGTATGGACGTCACAGATGGTCACATAAATGTCAAATATGGCCATGTTAGCATCAAATTTGGGCTTCATAAATTAGTCATTTTAGTTCAAATGGATCTATTGTTTGAACATAACTATCTACTGAGGGGGGTGAATCAATAGATTGACTAAATTAGTCATTTTTAAATCCCTTTTAAAAATAAACTAGAAATGATATGTAGATTAAAACATATATGTAGAGATAACACACATAAAAACACATAACACCATGTGTATACATGGAAAAACCAATATAAGAAAAACCATGGTGAGAATAGTTGTTAGAATATACTATTCTAATCTACCCTCATAGTCAAAACCTCATTGGTTTCACATTTAATGGCACTGACCCTAAGAAGACACCAATCCCCTGGTTTAAGAGCACAAACTCTAAGGAAACACCCACTCCCTAATTGAACACCAAATCAGCTTATCTGATGACACCCACCAATCAAATCTATATAGAGCTAAAACTTCAAATTACAATATAGAATTATAAATGAATCTAATTTTATATTCTCTATTATAGGTCTGATTTTTAACTACTCATAATTTTCACTTAATCTCTCTCTTGCTCTCTACCTTTCTCTCTCAATTTGACTCTTTTTAGTAATATCAACAGCTCTAGCATCTTTTTTTGTATCCTAAATGACACACGCGCGCACGCACACACGTGCACACACACGCACACACACACACACACACACACACACACACACACACAAATATAAGCATTTGATCTAGGGTTTTGTATCTTCTCTATGTTCACACTTGTTTACTAACACATCATGCCAGTTCTAGACTTAGTTCATATTTCTTGAACAACAAGTTTCTCATGTCTTGAACTCATGCTCCACCACCTTGATTCTTGGTCTCATTACTATTTTTAGCATATACTAGGCTTTGGTTTTGATGCACATGCATTATTACATAAATTTGATTGATTACTACGATCAATCTCATTGTTTGTATCATAATTTATGGCTTAACTACAAGTTCCTACATGTTCGACCACTTGATCATTGGGATGAACATATATTTGAATATTGACCATTGATATTAAGTTTTATGTCATGATCAAATGATCCTTATTAAATCTACTCAAATTGAATATGTGTCTATTATATCAAGTTTTGATAGGCTCACATGCTCCATTCGATCCTTGTAAGCTTCCAGATTTTAACTTTTCAACTTTAAAACATGTCCATTGATATTTTTGATCTGATCTCCTATGTGCCATTATATATTTAAAGTAACATGAACTTTATCTCTTTCTATGGTTAAACCTCAAGCTCTTAATCTCATCTCATTACTTCTTGAGTCTTTGGAATGAATATGCTCCATTGATCTCATCAAAAAGACCAGTCTTTAAATTGCCTCTATGTTAATAGAAATCAAGCACTTTATCCCATTCATTGCATGATCATCCACTCATCATTCAATCTTCTTACAAGTTCAAACTTTATCTCAGATAAGCTCTCAAGAATACAACATTTGGAATTAGCATGTGCCTTTTGGATATTACTATCAGTTCTCACTATTGAGACACTTGGCATCCTCACATTGATAATTGATTATTTGACTTTCAACTACACTATAGATTTACTATTCAAGCTCTATGATTATGACACTTGTCACTATCACACTCACTCATAGGTGACTTTGACATAGTGACTTTGTTGCACGTTATTGCATCTTTAATGTATGATTAAATTCTCACCATTAAATATTCTAATAATATTGAACTTGACCTTGTGCATATTTGATTATGGTGACCATCTCAATATGCTTAGAAGGCAAACTTTGCACCTTCATATCTTTTGCTTTGATCATCCACCTATTTTGAAATTTGGATCATATAAAATAGACATGATAATGAATAAACCCATATGCTCATATATTCCTAAATCCTTCATGTGTGCTAGATATAATACCATTAATCTACTCACTTAGATTCTTCTACCATAGAGCTAACTATACTTAGAACTGCTTGGAAGGCCAACTTTGTTCTTGCATAGCTTTTGATTCACTTCATTGCATGACCTGTAATTTAGCACATAAGATCCTCTCACATTGGGGCTTCCATCCATATATTCATCTATTCCAAAAACCTTCATACATGCAATATATGACATCATAAAAATGCCTACTCAATATTTTTTGGTATTTTCAAATTCAACTATGGGAAAGCACTATCGAAATACTTGGGAGCCCAAATTTGTACATGCATATATTTTGTCATGCTACATCACATTACTTGAGATACAACACATAGAAACTAGGCACAAATGAACAAACTCATATGATAATTTTTTTTTTGATACCTATATGTGTGTAAATTGTAACCTCATCAAAATGCTTACTTGGATCTACTTGAACCCTTTTACAAATTTGGATAAGTATAGAAACTTAGTGAATTCTGTCTAAATAGCCAACTTTACATCCTCATATCTTCTACCATGATTCATTGCATGGATTTAAATATGGTGCATAATAAATCAAGACTAATGTGATCAAAACCATATAAAAAAATCCCCCAGACTTGTCCACATGTGGTAATGGTGATATCAACAAATTACCTATTTAGATTTTCCTCTATAGACCCAAAATGTCTAGATGATTAATGTGAAGAACTGGATGAATTATATTCATGAAAATAATAAATCCAATCATCCTTGACCTCTAATAATATCCCTTGCATATCCTCTAATCACCATATTCATACCTAAACACTAATGACATCCATAATGCTAATAATCTAACTTTTAACATTAATGGCAATCATATTGCCAACAATCTCCCCTTTTGTCATTGATGGCAAAGTAAATGCTCTAATCTTCTAATACTTTGATCCTTCTCTAGAATTGTTTGCATTGGCTTCTAATGAGTATGAATTGAAAATATTCAAGCCATGATTGTTCCCCCTTAGATAATGACACATTTGCCTAAACTCAACTTGGACACATGCTATGATCTTATTTAACATTTACATTTTTTCTCCAAACTTTTTTAGAAAGCATTTATACTTCTTCTCACCCTTTGACATCAATGGAAAAGGGACTCTTTCTCACTATTTGTATAAATATTTATCCCCCTTTATCAAATAAATGAGATTTTCCAAACATTTGTAACCATCAACTCCTTAGAAATTTGTTAAATTATGCATACTTGAGTTTCCTTTTCTCTCTTCTTCCAAGGATTAACAAATCTTTTATGAGACTCCCCTAGACTCATGTCTTATCACTAGGATCTAGTGATATGATTTAAGAGCCATGACTCCCAACTTCTATCTCAGATACTTAAGTTATTCCTTGGGAATAGGTTTAGTGAATATGTCTACAATTTGATCCTATGTTGGCACATACTCCATTATGATCTCTTGATCTAAAACCATTTCTATTAATACGTGATACTTGATTGATATGTGCTTGGTTATGGAATGCATCACTAGATTATTTGATATATTAATAGCACTTGAATTGTCACAAAGAATAGAGATAGGTCATTTTTACTCTACCTTGATATCTTTGAGTTTTTACTTCATCCACAAGACTTGAGTGCAACATGCCACTGCTACAACATAATATGCTTCTACTATAGAAAGAGTATCTATCTCTTACTTTTTGTTTAGCCATGAAACAAGTCTATTTATAAGGAAAAATACACCACCACTAGTGCTTCTTCTATTATCCACACTTCCTACACAATTAAAATCTATATATGCTATTAAAGTGAAATCTTCACTTATAGGATACCATAGGCCATAGTCAATTATGCTCTTGATATATCTAAATAAAATTTTCATTGCATTGATATGTGACTCTTTAGGAGTAAATTGAAATATTGAAACCATGCATGTTGCTTGCATGATATCTAATCTTGATGTAGTTAGGTATAACAAGCTACCTATCATTTATCTATACATAATTTGATTTGCATCAAAGGACTCATCCTCTTTGATCAATTTACAACCAGTAATCATGGGAGTGCCTGCTACATTTACATCTTCCATTTCAAACTTCTTGAGCATTTCCTTTACATACTTGGTTTGGGATATAATATCCCTTTATCAGTTTGTGTTATTTGTAAACCAAGGTAGAAAGAAAGTTATCCAAGCATAAACATCTCAAACTAATTTTGCATTTGTGTAGAAACTTATTTGCACATTTTATTATTGCTACCACCAAATATGATGTCATCTACATAAACAACAATCAACATATGCTTACCTTCTGATTTAAAGTATAGATTGTTATTTATACATATTTTATTGAATCCTTATTGTTGTAGGTATTGGTCTACTCTTAAACACCATGATCTAGGTGCTTATTTTAAACCAGACCATACAAAGCTTTCTTTAGTCTGTACACATAATGTTCTTCCTCTAATAGCTGAAAACCTTTAGGTTGTTCTATATAGACTTCCTCTTATAGGTTCTCGTTCAAGAAAGCAGAATTAACATCCATTTGATATACTTTGACTTTTATTCAAATTTTCCTCAAAATATATGCCCTCAACTTGTGCATATACTTTGCACACCAATCTTGACTTATTTCTTATGATAGTTCCATCTTCATTAAGATTGTTTTTAAAGACCCACTTTGTACCTATTACATTCTTGTTTGAAGGTCTTGGAACTAATTACCAAGTTTTGTTCTTTTCAATTTGGCTTAGTTCTTCTTCCATGGATTTTAGCCAATTCTCATCCTTGTTGGCTTCAACATAGTTCTTAGGCTCAATTTCAGACATTAGAGCAAAACTTAATTGTTCTTTGTTTTGTAAAACTCTTCTCCTTGTCTAAAATATTTCATTCTTATTACCAATGATCTAATCTATAAGATGATATTTGAACAAATATTATAGGTGCCTTTTCATTTACTTCCTCATGCTCTTCATTATCTTCTTCATCTTTATGATCAAATTATTCATTATAGATTTCTTTTTTAGGTTTAACATGTTTCAAGCCTTCTTCAACCTTGACATTGATGTTATCTGCAATCTTATGTAGACTTTTGTTGTAACATATGTAGGTTTTGATTTGGGTGTAATAACCAAGAAATATTTATTTATCACATCTTGATTCATAGCTTCCCAAATTGTCCTCCTTTTTATTGATGTAGCATTTACTACCAAACACTCTAAAATACTTAATAGAGGTAGGTTTTCCATACCATAGTTCATAGGGATTTTTGTCACTTTTTACCCTCAATTGAACTCTATCCAAAATATATACTATTGTTTGGACTACTTCTCTCCAATATCCATCAAGTAACTTGGCCTCTTTTAGCATTATTATAGCCATCTCCTTGACTGTCATGTTCTTTCAATAATTCCATTATGTTTTGGAGTCCTTGTTGTAGAGTAATGTCTTTTGATTCCATGATTCTCACAATACTCAATGAACTCATTTGAGGTGAATTTTCCACCTTTATAAGATCTTAAGCATTTGATTTTTCATCCAATATCATTCTCCACCATGGCCCTAAAGATATTGCATCTCTTAAATGCCTATGACTTATCCTTCAAAAAGGTTACCCATGTCATTCTTGAGTAGTCGTCTACAAATAACATGAAGTATTTCTCTCCTTTAGATCCTCTTGTCTTAGTAGGACCACAAAGATCACTATGAACTAATTCTAGAGGCTTTGTTGTTGCATACTCCTTTGTTTGAAATTTGACCCTTATTTACTTGCCTAGTTGACATTCCTTGCAAGTAATGTTTCTAGGTTTGGTTATGTTAGGCATGTGTCTGACACACTTATTTGAGCTCAATTTGACTAGGTTATCAAAGTTTACATGACCCATTCTTCTATACCATAACCAAATCTCATTAATATTTCTTATTAGGTATCTATTACCATTCACTTCAATAAGATTATAGATATTGCTTTTATTTCTTTTCCATTCTACAACTAGTCTTCCATATCTCTTTAACTTGTAGATTTTTATATTAAATGTGACCTTATATCCATTTTCACACATTTTTATGACACTTAGTAGATTATGCTTCAATAATTCAACATAAAGGAAATCATGTGTAGGCAGTTTACCATCTATGTTTAAGGTTCCCTTACCTCGGATATTTACTGTGGTGTTGTCTCCCAAGATGATAGATCCTTCCTTACATTTTATTAATTTGGTGAACAATCATATGTTTTGAGCAACCACTATCTATTACACAAAAATTCTACTCCTTGGCATGGAGTGAAGTTTGAGAAATCATAGATTGATATTTCACTTTCCACACATCCTTGTGTTTCTTATTTGGCTTTTTTCCACTATTTCAAAGACTTGTGAACCTTTGTTCACACTAGGATGCATTCCTTTCTTCTTAATTTATGTTTTTGGTCTTAAAATTTTTGTTCTACATTATTTAGCTATGTGACCAAAATTATTACAATTATAGCATATTACATTTGTATCTAACAAGGGAGCAAATGAATTTATGCTTACAAAATTTATTCTCCTTTTAGTTAAAACTCTACATTTAATAATACTATGACCAAAATGATTAAATGTATAATAATAACCATATAAATATGAGGAATACCTGGTCATAACATTTCTTTGTGTAGGATGAAGAACTCTTCTAAACTCTAGCTTCTTTAGGTCTCTTGCTCTTGTGTAACCATCTGCATTAGCTATCTTTGAGTTATGCATCTTCTTTGAGTTTGTAGAGATTTTATCATTACTATTCTTCCTATTTTCAGTCTTCTTTTATCCTTTATCTTTCTTCACATCAGTTTTTCTTGAGTCTATCTTTGTATCCTTGCAAGCTTTCTCTTTACTTGCTCCTAATTCTCCTTCTACTTTGAAGTTGTCATATAGGTTAGTAGATGAACTAGTTATGGAATTTTTTCCCTTTTCATAACCAAAACTAGATCTCTCTTTTGAAGGATTTTGAGAGTTGATCAGTTCATCAAGAATGTATGATACTCCTATCAACTTTATACCTTTGTTTAATTATACTTTATCTTTCTCAAGTTCTTTTCTCAAAGCCACTATCTCTGCTTCTAACTTCATGCATTCATAAAATTTAGATTGTAGTTCAAGTTTGACTAAATATTCTATTATTTTAGCCTCTTCAACTTGTGTCTTTAGGCTAACCACCATTTGATCATATTTTTTAGCACTTTTTGATATTTTTTCAATCTCCTTTTTTCCAAGCTTCTTCTATTTTGAATTCTCTTTTCTCAGCTTGTCAAAATTTTATAGAACAGAGATGAGTTCACACTCTAGATCCACTTCTCCTTTTTATTCTTCATTTGAGTCTTCCACTTATTCTTTATATTTATAAGATGATCCTAATGTCATGACTAGGACTTCCTTTTCCTCAACCATAAAATCATAATCATGGTCATCATCAGAACTATCACTATCATCTAATGAATCACCATATTCTTTTATGTATAGGTTTTTCTTGTGTTTGAAGAAGTTATTCTTCTTGGGATAGTGGGATTTCATCTTTTTACTATCCTCTTCTTACATAGAGTTATCATTTTTGTTATAATTTAATTTAGTAGCAAAATGTCCTACTTTACCATAGTTAAAGCATTTAAAGGGTAAGTTACCTTTGTAATTTCTAGACTCTCTCTTTACTTTTTTGACAAAGTTGGATTATTCTTAATTATTCTCCTTGGATTTGAATGTAGGTGCTTCTACCTTTATTAGTTTGGATGCTTTGAATATGAATTATCTCTTAAAGGTATCTGATTCTCCCATTTTCATCTCATAGGCTATGAATATTCCATGCATCTAATCAATAATGAGTTTATCTAGATCTCTTGCTTCCTTTATTACATGGATTCTTGTCATAAATTAATGGTAGAGATATTATGACCTTTTTAAAAATGACTAATTCTTTCATTTCTTCTCCAAGGCCTCTAATTGCATTGACTATTTCATCTACTTTGAGGAGGTAGTCTACAATTTTCTCTTCTTCATTCATTTTAAGGCTTTCAAAATTGCCTTTGAATGTTTGCAGCTTGGCCTGATTTACCTTGTCATCACCTTCATAGATGATTTTTAATTTATTCCAAATATCTTGTGAATTTTAACAATGCATCACTTTAACAAATTCTGAATTAGACAATCCATAAAGGATAGCATTCTTTGCCTTAGCATTGATCTCATATGCCTTCTTTGAATTTTGATCAGTAAGAGTTGTAGTAGGAGCTGTATATCCATTTATAATAGACATCCATACATCAAACCCTAATGAAGATAATTATGGTTCAATTTTGATGCTCTAAAATGCATAGTTTAATCCATAAAAGAGAGGTCATTTTTTGGAGGAAGAGCCTTCTTGAATATCCATTTGTGTTTACCATCTAAGATATACATGAGTTGATTAAGCTTCTTCTAAAGAACTAGGGTTTTGATACCAATTATTGGAACACAACTATCTAATAAAACGGAGGGTAAATCAGTTGATTGACTAAAATAGTCATTTTAAATCCCTTTAAAAAATAAATAAAAAGGATATGTAGATTAAAACATATATGTAGAGATAACACACACAAAAAAAACATAAAACCATACGTATATGTGGAAAACGCAATATGGGAAAAACTATGGTCAAAATAGCTACTAGAATCTACTATTCTAATCTAGACTCATAGTCAAAACCTCATTGGTTACACATTTAAGGGAACCAACCCTAAGGAGATACCAATCACCTATTTTAAGAGCACCAACTCTAAGTAAGCACCCACTACCTAACTGAGCACCAACTTAGCTTATCTGATGACACCCACCAATCAGATCTATATGGAGCTACAACTCCAAATTACAATATAGATTCATAAATGAATCCAATTCTTTATTCTATATCATATGTTTGATCTATAGTTACTCATACTCTATACTTTATCTCTATTCTCTTTCACTCTACCTCTCTACCTGTGTGTCTTTATATATATTTATTAGACACACTTCATATATCTCTTTCTCTCTACCTTTCCCTCTCAATTTAACACTTTCTAGCAATAAAAACAATTCTAGTAGCTTTTTCTATATCCTAGATCACACACACACACACACACACACACACACACACACACACACACACACACACACACACACACACACACACACACACACACACACACACACACACACACACACACACACACAAACATTTTATTTAGGGTTCTATATCTTCTCTATGTTCACACTTGTTTACTAACACATCATGACAATTTTAGACTTAGTTCATATTTATCTAACAATAATTTTATTTCATCTTGAACTCATGCTCCACCATCATGTTTCTTGGTCTCATTACTATTTTTAGCTTATACTAGGCTCTGGTTTTAATGCACATGCATTATTACATAAATTTGATTTGATCACTATAATAAATCTCATTACTTGTATCATAATTTATGGCTTAACTAAAAGTTCCTACACATTCCACCATTTGACCATTAGGATGAACATATATTTAAATATTGAACATTGATCTTAAGTTTTGCACCATGATCTAATGATCCTTGTTCAATCTACTTAATTTTAAAATGTGTCTATTTGATCAAGTTTTGACAGGGTCACACAATCTATTTGATCTTTATATGCTTTTAGATTTTCAAATTTAAAATACATTTGTTGATCTTTTTGATTTGAGCTCCCATGTGCCGTTAGATATTCAAAGTAACATGAACTTTATCTCTATCTATGGTTAAACATCAAGCTCTTAATCTCATTTTTATGTTTCTTGAGTCTTTGAAATGAATATGCTCTATCAATTTCATCACACTATCTTGGTATTTAACTCACCTCTATGTTGATAAACATCGATAACTTTATCCCATTGAGTCTACTCACTCCATCATATCTTCATTGCATGATCATCTGCTCATTGTTTGATCTTCTAACAAGTTCAAATTTTATCTCAGATGAGCTCTCAAGAATGTAACACTTAGCATTAACATGTGCCTTTTATACATTGTTATCAGTTCTAACTATTGAGACACTTATCATCCTCACATTGATAATTGACTATTTAACGTTGAACTACATTATATATTTACTATTCAAGATATGTGATTGCGACATTTGTCACTAACATGTTCACTCATAGGTGGATTTGACATATTAACTTTTATATGCATCATTGGATATTTAATGTATGAGTAAGCACTCACCATTATATCTTATAACAAGCTCTAACTTTACCTTATGTAAATTTGACTAAGTATGGGGACCATCTCAATATGCCTGGAAGGATAGCTTTGCACCTTCATATATTTTGCTTCGCTCATTTGCCTATTCTAAAATTTGGATCATATAAACCATGAATAATAATGAATAAAATCATATCCTCATCTCTTCCTAAATCCCTCATGCATGCTAGATATAATTCAATTAATCTTCTCACTCATATTTTTCTACCACAGAGCTAACTATGCTTAGAAATGCCTGGAAGGCCAACTTTGTTCTTGCATAACTTTTGATGTGCTTCATTGCATAACCTATAATTTAGCGCATAATATCCTTTCACATATGGGATTCCATACATATATTCATATATTATAGAAACATTCATACATTAAATATATGACATCATAATAATTCCTACTTATCTTTTTCTTTCCATATACAAATATGACTGAATGTGGGAAAACACTGTCAAAATCCCTGAGAGCCCAACTTTGCACATGCATATATTTTGTCTCACTACATCATGTGACTTGAGTTTTAGTGCATAGAAACTAAGCACAAAAATTGATAAACCCATATGATCATTTTGTCTTGACACCTCCATATGTGTGAATTTTGATCTCATCAACATGCTTACTTAGCTCTGCTTGAACCCTTTTACAAATTTGGCTAAGTATAGAAACTTAGGGAATTTTGTCTGAGTATCCAACTTTTCATCCTCATATATTCTACCATGATTCATATTATGGATTCAAATATAGAACATAAAAATTAGGGACTAATGTGATCACAACCATATGACCAACTCCCCTAGACTCATCCATGTGGTAATGGTGACATTAGCAAACTACCTATTTAGATTTTCCTCTATATACCTAAAATGTCTAGATGATCAATACAAAGAACCAAATGAATTCCACTCATGAAAACATGCACTCAAATCATCCTTGACCTCTGATAGGATCCCTTGCATATCTTCTACTCACCATATTTAGCCTTGCATATCAATAACATCCATAATACCAATAATATCCCTTTTGACATCAATGCCAATCATATTGCCAACAACTAGATATAAGGGCATGTGTTTAGTCATATTGTGGGGATTTAATATTGAAAAAAAGGTCAAAAATTCAATAAACCAAGTCAATATCGATAGATAATGAGAGAAGTCAACCCAAGAGCTTTTCTATTGGGAATCTAAGAAGTAATTTTTGATGGAGCAAAGTAAATACATATGACCAAAGTTTGAGCACAACCCAGGATGAATCAGAATGGACATTTCAGGATTTGGTATCACTATTTAAGATCTATAGAGGTAAAATAGGTCCTTTAAAATCCTAGTGCAAACCAAAGGTTGGTCATTTAGTGTCAAAAAAGGACTAGGCATCAAGCAAGCTTTGTATCTATATGTTGAAACTATGGGAAAACTAACAAATAAGATTGGTTTTTAATCTATAGTTAGACCCAGGTTTAGGTTCTAAAGTAAAGGCAAAATAGGTACTTATAGTCACCTAAGGTAGATCAAACATGTCTCTATCATTTTCAAGATATGAGGATTTTATCCTTTGTAAGGAGATCAAGTATAAAGTGGCATAAACTCCCAAGAAGGAGACCTGGTGGTTAGATAAAGGTTATGGAGCATTCAATTATTTTACAGATCTTTTAAAGTTTTTTCTTTCTTTATAATATCATTCCTCAACTTCCTTGAATTAATGCTAATCCATTGAGATTAGTTAGACCTCATTCAATGTTTTCTACTTGCACAAATCCCTCTCTCTCCTTCATTTTTCTATAAATATAGGCTCCCAAGCCCTGAACATGTGTGAATCCCTCTCTTGAGCATGACTAGACTCTACCAAGATTGATCTTTGTGACCTCTTGAAATGAATAAATGACTATTTTTATATTTCATCATATTATTCTAGTGTGTTTATGTCAGATTGATTTGCATATATGGTAGAAGCTTCTCCCTTATCAAGTCTTGATCTCACCTAGCTATTAATTTATCTTATTGTGAAGGTCAATTTTAATTTCTAATATTAATTTATTAAAGTTATAAAGTGGATACATTTACTAGTTAAGTGCCTTTAATTAGGCCTTTCCATCACTTCCCTCAAGTTTTGATCACTTGGTAAACCTCTGCCTGAAATGCTAATGCATAACAAACATTTAGATTTATAGATCCAATTTTTTCCCTGTCCCATTAATTTTTATAGAATTTAAAGAAGAGTGGATGAATAATCAAATTATTGGTTCATCACCTCCTTTATATGTGTTCATGTATTATTACCCATTTCTCTATCCCTTTTCCCAGTCAAAGTTTACTTTAGGTGATAGATCTAGAAGGAAACTCACCTTCTCTAGAGGTTTGACCAAATATTAGGTGACCCACAACCTAGGGTCATTCTCATGTTGGACTAGATTTGAGCAAGAGGACCTAAGCAATCCCCTTCTTAGCCAGGGTATAATCTAGAATACCAATACTTTTGGCACACCCAGTGGGACACACTAGAGCTAGTCTTGGTGAAATTGTAGTTACAACAATGTTATTCATGAATAATTTGGTGATCCCAAACTCAAGAAATTATTTCTAAAATCCAAGGCAATTTTCAAGTAAGTTTATTTTTATTTCACTATTTTGATTTTATTTTCATGGTTATGTATGAGTAAAATCCTTATAAAATACCTCCTTATCAACATTATCATAGATCATACTAGTCTTTTCATGATCCATTTGAGTCTATCATGATCCATATGAGCCTTTTCATGATCCATATGAGCCTTATTATGAGCCTCATCAACCTTACCAAGAGTTTTATCAAAGCTATGATGAGCCTTATCAAGTTTCTCATGATCCTTATTATTAAGAGCATGACTATATAAGAGACTAGGCTCCTTATTCTCATGAAGTTCTTAACCATGCCCAATGTGAGCCAATGGATCTTCCTAGTTAGAGTCAAGAGCCTATTTAATAATCTATCCATATGAATATATAAGAGACTATAATTTATTATAGTATCCTTTATTCACCACTCATCCCTAAAGTTTAAGTTGTCCATGAGAACAAGGAGATTTCAAACTTTGATGAGGTGATGGCCAAGTGGAAGGATCAGATTGTAGAGGTCCTTAAAAGTTTCTATTTATCTCTTATTCAAAACTCCATAAATGATTGCATTTCCATAAATATCCCAAAATATTATCATGATCAACCTTCCATGCATCATACTCCCTCTCAAACTAGAGAATTTCATCACCCTCCCACCATCTCCCTTCTTCAAGAGGAGCCTATTCTATGGGAGACATAGTTGCATACCAAGTTCTTAAAGAATGTAAATAATATGATTCAAGTGTGTATGATGAGGATATCCTAATTTACACTTCAATTGAGGTAAAAGTCAAAAATAAGGTTGTAGCTAATCTTGAAGAAGTGATCTCAGGTATATAGGAGAAGGTTGATCTTGTTATGGAAGAACTCCATGAATAATTGTTACTAGTTGAAGCCATGGCTAAATTTGAGATATATCCACTTGAGAAAGATGAAGATACCTTTCAAACTGATCTTATGTAGTTTGATTAAAGTGAATAACACAAAGATGATTATTATTTATACTTTGAATCTTGACAAGAGAGTGAAGAGGTTTGTAAGGATACGTTGCCCATTGGAGAGCATGTTATTGAGAAGTTTGATCAAGAGTCACCTATTTAGGAACATGATGTAGATTAGGTTGAATATTAAAATATCCTTGAAGATATTGATGAAATTTTAGTAGATGATAAGAAAGATGAATTCACTCAAGGAAATCACATAGATGAGATATCACTAGACAAGGTTGTAGTTGACAAGCAGTATGAAAAAGATCCTGAAGTGCAAGATGAGTTCATTTTTGTTGGTGACTAGTTGTTTATGTTGATGACTAATTTAAGGAGATGATAAAAGAGTTGGTAGAAAATAAGAGTCACTTATAAAAGGTTATGTTTAATAAACACCCTAGTTTTCAACTCGTATCATCTCTTAGAAAGAGTGAGTTCAAAAATTTCCCTTTTGATCTAAGTGGACTATGTTTTATCTTAGTTAGTTAGACTAGTTTACTTTTGTTTTATCCCAAATAAGTGCTTTGTTTTAACATATGATTTTTTTAGTTATATTTTCTATTTTTCATGTTTCTTTCCCTATTTTTGTGGAATCTATTATATTTTTTAGTCAAAGAGGTTTCTTGTAGTCATTTTTTATGATCCCAAAGGTCATGTAAATACTCTGATGTTTGAGCATAGCAGACATGCTGCCCAGCTCAGTCATCAAAGATGTTGACCAAATTTTTCCCACATAAGGATATTTTTACTATAAATGGTTTGAGTAGATGAATAGATGTTCTGGATGGAATGAGTGGTCTAAGGGTGGAAAGAGAAGAACTTTAATAAAGCTTAGAGTGTAACTTATTAATTTTGAGAAGTAGGTCTCAAGTAAATGAAGGATCCAAGTAGGTCTCATGGTGATCATAGAATTAAGGAGAATGGGAAATTTTGATAAGGCTTAAAAAATTCATTTGAGCCTTGGAAGTTCAAGCAACAGTTCACGAACAAATCTAGAGAGATCAAACTGCCATCAGGACATCATACAAAAATAGATGATTTAGTTGAATTGTGCATTTTATAAGTTTTATTATAAAGCATATCATGGTTGAATAATCTCATATAATAATTATTTTGGATGCCATAAACATCTCTTATAAATTTGGTACCTTCATTTTTTAAATCTCAAGATGGAAGCTTTTAGAGTTGAACAAGTAGTGTAATAGTTGCATGAATGTCAATGACAGGCACATGGACATCAAAATGAATCTTAATAATTAAATCTCTAGGATTTAAATTGTGATGGGATCATAGAATTTAATGATGGGATCATGGACATCTAATTTAAGAAATGAAAAATAGCCATTAGGGTTCAAATTATGATGGTCATGTGAATATCAAAGATGGTCACGTGAACATGAAAATTGGTCATGTGAGCATCAAATTTGGCCCTCGTAAATTAGCTGTTTGAGTTCAAATGGAGCCAGATCTAAGGGAACACATTTAGTCATACCATGGGGATCTAATATTGAAAAAAAAGTTAAAAAAGTCAATAGGCCAAATCAATATCGACAACCAATGAGTGAAGTCAACCAAGGGGATTTTCTATTGGGAATTAAAGAAGCAATTTACGATGAGGCAAACTAAATACATAGGACAAAAGTTTGATCATAACCTAAGATGAAATAGAATGGAAATTGTAAGATCAGATATCACCATTAAATCTCTGTAGAGGTAAAATATATCCCTTAAAGTCCTAGTGCAAACCAAAGGTTGGCAATTGAGTGTTGAAAAAGGACCAAACATCAAGTAGGATTTGCATCTATATATTGAAACTATGAGAAAAAAATAAATATGATTAGTTTTTAATTTATATTTAGACCCAGGTTTAGGTTTAAAATTAAAGTAAAAATAGGTAATTGTAGTTCCCTAAGGTATATCAATAATGGCTCTATCAGTTTCAAGATATGAGGATTTTATCCTCAGTAAGGAGATCAAATAGAAAGTGGTGTAAACTCCCAAGAAGGAGACCTAGTGGTTAGATAAAAGTCATAGATCATTCAATTATTTTATAGAGATTTTAAATTTTTTTCCTTTTCGATAAGATCATGATTAAGCATCCTTGAATTAATGCTAATCTATAGAGAGTAGTTATACCTCATTCAATGTTTTTTGATTGCATAACTCCCTCTTTCTCCTTCCTTTTTCTATAAATACAAGATTCTAAGACTTGAACAAATTGAATCCCTCTCTTGATCATGACTATAATATACTAAGATTGATCTTTATAAACTCTTAAAATGAATAAAGTAATATTTTTAGATTTCATCATATCAGTCTAGTGTTTTTATGTCAGATTGATTTTCATATGTGGTAAAAGCTTCTCCCTTATCAAGTCATGATCTCACCTAGCTAGTAGTTTATCTTGTTTTGCAATTAATGTTTAGTATTTAATGTCACTTTATTAAAAATATCAAGTGGATACATTTATTGGTTAAGTTCCTTTAATTAGGCCTTTCCATCACTTCCCTTAGGTTTTAATCACTTGTTGAAACTATCCCTAAAATATCGATGCATAACAAACATTTGGAGTTGTAGATCTAATTTTTTGATTATCTTCATAGTGTTTTTATAATTTCAAAAAGAGTGGATGAATGATAAAATTATCTGTGCATCACCTCCTTTACATGTCTTGATGCATTGTCACCCATTTCTCTATCCCTTTTCTTAGTCAGAGTTTAATTTAGGTGATACATCCAAAAGGAAGCTAAACTTCTCTGGAGGTTTGACCCAATGTTAGGTGACCCACAACCTAGGGTCACTCCCATATTGGACTATAATTGAGTAAGAGGACTTGAAAAATCCCCTTCTTAGCTAGGGTGAAATCTAAAACACCAACAATGACTAACAAAGATAATGTTACATGATCATTTGGCTCTTCAGAAGAATCTAAATATTTTGAAACAACTCTTATGGTGGAGACTTTTGATTTTACATTTCAAGATGAGAATGAACTAGAAGATACTCTAGAGGAGAGATTTATTATGCTAATCATGGAGAGAGATTCTATTTGTTCTAAAATAATTGAATAAGATGAGTTGTAAGATATTTCTCACCAACTTGTAATAGTTTATATAGATCAAGAACAATTCGATCTTTCTTCTAAAGGCAGTTATGAAGATAATTAATATAGATTAATTATTGAAATGGAAAATATTACTTAATAAGATGACTTTTGGGAATAGTTATACCATTATTTATTGAATGAAATTAAAAAGTTTCAAAAAGGCAATGTTATTTTGGAGATCCCAAAGCAAGATGAATTGGAACTTAATTTGATAGATGAGATGTCATTTTTTATAGAATATGAAGATGAATAAAGTATAATAGATCAATAAATTTCATATGATTACAATAAAAGGTTATAAATATGTGATAAAAATGTTTAAAATGTTAAGATTACAAATTAATTTCATATCCTTTCAATTAATCATGATGTAGATGTATTTTTGGATAACATGGAGAGATTTTGTATAAATATTTATAGTCCATCCCCACCTCATATGGATATTAAGGAAGGTTTTATAAAAAATACTATTTTAGATATTCATCAAGGAGAAATTAAATATGTATTACATCCAATTTTGGATACCTATCAATAAACTAAAGACATCAATCTAAAAATACTAGTTAGGTTGTCAATACAATTATTGAATGAGAATGAGATGAGTCATGATCAGTCTACGAATGAAGAAGATTTAACATTATTGATGCAAGGAAGAAGAATTCGGGAAGAAGGTATTTGGGTGTTATATCCATATCTTCAATACATGTACTTGAGAATGGGGATAGGAAGCTGAGTTATATCATACAGAAGACATAAACATACAAGTGCTCTTATTTGTAAGGAAATGCCATAAAAAGGAAGTAATCATGTTTTAATATTCTATGGTAGACTAAATAAATTTCCATTTGATCCTAGAGGAAGGATAGTTATTTCAATCTTGTTGTATCATAATTGATATGATTTAGTGTACTCTAGCTTGTTATTTATGAAGCATTTGTAATTTTAATTAGATTTAGTGTAGGTAGGTTTAGATTAGTTTCTTTTATTGTTTCTTATTTGTAAATAGTGTTTACAAATATTTGTTTCCTTATGTGTTTGTTTTCTCTACATTGTTCTCTGATTTCAATAAGTATTTTCAAGACAAGTTTTCAAGATTCTTTATCCATCTAAATTCTCAAAAATAACTTCTTAAATCAAGTATACAAGTATGACTCTTAAACATTGTTTGATCATGGATTTTGGAAATTTTGAGCTTAATGTTATGATTTTGATAAATTGGTGGAGATTGATATCTAGATTAATTATTCCTTAAGAATCTTAAACCTTATTTTGATCTAAGTTTGGTTATAATAAGGATTTAATATGTTTGAGTGAAAGTTTGAATTACTAGAGCAAAGTCATGTTAGCATTAAAAAAACATATTGTCTGGGATGAAGTTTATAACCAAGGATGATTATCTGAAAATCAAATATTTGACAAAATCCTAAAAACCTAGCTAATTCTAGTTCCCAACCTTTGTTTTAATTTTTTTAAAAAAATACAAAAATAAGAGCCTTATTTAAAATCTAAAATATTTCTAAGCAAAGGTGATTCTATTAACCTCTACCAGGGCTATAAATGTCTGGTTGGAAATGGAGCAACACTTACAGTGGAGCCAAAGGTATCTTTTTCAGGGATATGGATGCTCAGCTAGTAGTAGAGCAATATCCAAGCCTTCCCTTTCATAAATCATGATTTATAATGAATATCTAAATATTTCACAAGTCTATGTTAATGCTTGAAGTCATGAAATATTGAAGTTGTTCTCTGAACCCCATGGAAATTAGTAAATAAATCAAATAACACACACAACATAAATGAGTTTTGATATTTAAATATAATTTTGCATTTGTAAAAATTATTTTAATGATTAATTGACTAATAATGGTACTTGATCATGTGGAATGATTGATTTGTTTATTATTTTAAACCAAGAGTATCTGAGTTGTAACATTTTACAATGTTTCCCCAAAAGTTAGCATTTTTTGAGGTCAACATAACCCCATTTCTAAAAAATGAGGACCCTTGTTCAATTTTACAAATTGTGTTAGAAATTATGCATTCAACTTGATCAAAGTGCATTATTGAAGATCATTATTGATCTAGTTTACATTGGCATGTTAGAATAAGCTTTATTTGATTTCACCTAATGTTGTTAACATTTGACTAAGATGTTTCCATCTTATAAGATCCATGGATTTCCATTGGAATGAAAAAGTATTCATGGTTTATGATTTAATGATCAATTTGACCCTTATGCTAACTTTTAGTCCCTAATAGATTAATTGAAGTTAATTTTAATCACATTTAAAAACCTTAGTCCAAGTTCTTTAGCCTACATTTCTACTAGAAAGATTCATTTTTTTCCACGGGTTAATTTATTTCATTTTAGACCTAGTTTAATTTTATTCTAAGTTTTAATTGAATTTTTTAATTCATTAAAACCTTGGTCTAAAGTTTATACTTAGTTTTTATATGTCCTAAATGCTTATTCCTTTGATTTTAATGTTCACAGGTACTAATTAAACATGATGTTTCCAAGTGGTAAAATCATGGGAGGTCAGATCTAAGATCAATGATGAGTGAGTGGTTACCTAAAGTTAGCTAGCCAAAACTCCCCCAGATTGAAGATCAATGATGAGTTTTCAATAGTAAAAATATCAATCGATGGTGAGATCAAAGTCAAAATGTCAAAGGATCTTAAGGTTAAACATGATAGTGACAAGTGTTAAAATCATAGTGAGCTACATACAAATAAATGATTCATGTTCAATTAGATGTACAAAGAATAAATCAATAGTTCATGTTTGATTGTGTATTTAACATATCAATGATGCATATTTAATATTTTAGATCAAGAGCAATGACATGCATTTAATCCTACAAAAGAAGATCGATGGTGATCATTGAGTCAAGGAGTCAAAGAACCTAGATTGTATGAAAAGTCACCACATGGTGCAAGAACATTTAAGCAATGGAGACTATCTATAAGGTACATACAAAGCAAATGATGTTGCCAAGTGGCATAATCTCATGAATCCCGTTTAAATATCGATGTTCATGGTGAAAGTCAAGATGATTAGATTCCTAAGGAGATTGATGGGGTGAGTTTAATTAAGCTTTAGGAGGCATAAGGTTATGACATGTGTCTAAACAATAAATGGTCACATTTTAAAAATAAAAGAACTATGTGGCAAGGTGGTGCTACATAAGCATACACATCATGTTAGGAGATATTGTAGACCTGATCATGCAAAGGTATAAATTCATGATCTAAATTCAATATAATTCACCAAATCTCATATTTTAATCTTGTTTTCCACCATTAAAGCTTTGTGTAATTCTCCAAAATATCTAGAATGTATGAAAAGCCCTAAATTATTCTTGAAATTCATTATGTTGAGTCAAGAGTGTTGGATTATCATTTGCAAAAGGATAATTAAATTAGAATTTTAGAAATGGTAACATATAGAGCTATCTCGAAGAAGGTGGTGGAACTTTACCTATCATCAGATTTAGAAGTCTAAGTGTTTAAGGACATGAAGTTTATAGCTACTTCATTGGACACAGGGGATAATAATTGCTCAAAGTTATTCTGGACAATTGAGAACCAGGGAGTTATAACCAAAGAAGAAGATGAGATCCTCTTGATGAAGAGATTATATGATGATATTGTGGCAATATAGATGATGGGAATACACTATATTGCTACTAAAATAGAGGTACTTCATTGTATCACTGTTCTTAGTCCAATTTTCAAAGAGACTAAAATTGGTAAGGGTATGTTAATTCATGCACATAGTTTAAGTAAAATTGCATATATCTCTGCTATTGTAATTGAGTCCTAAAAATTGCTTAAACCCCATATAGACCTAAACTCCATTAGTTCATGGGATAAGAAGCACAACATGATGGAAATTTTGGAAAAATGGTTAGAATTAGGCAACCAAGTTATTATATATCCTTCAAAGAACATCCTTGTAAGCCAATTTAGACCTAGAGTTAGGATGGTCATGAAAATGATAAAAAACCTGTATGGGTGTGCACATATTGCATATGTTGAACCAATGTGGGTCCCTATGGTATACTTCATCATTGAAGAAGTGTTGGTTCCTCCATTAGGTGAAGTTATCAGTATTTCCCTAAGCAGACAAATATATGGAATTAAGAATAAAAAGAGGACTAGATTCTACATGATTTTTTATCTATTAGATGCCCTTTATGCAACCACAAAGATACCCAATCAAAAATAATGGTCACCCAATGGCAACCAAACTATATCCCAATAATATTCCAAATTACACATCTATAAGTATAGAGACCACAATCAATTTATTTATGATTGTGTTTACCCTACATTGAGTTAAGCCATTAATGGCATTCCTTTGATGAGAACAAGCCTTTTAATCAATAAATCAATTGAGGTAATGGGAGACATATGGTTTTATCCTAATTTAAATTTTATGATAATTGATGGAACTCAATTAACCCATCTCAAATTACCAATTCATGTACTTGAAAAATTAGCAAAATAAGAAGTGGAGTATCAATTATTTAATGAGATTATTGGAATTTGTATGACCAAAAGAAAGGGAATCCTAAAAAGTTTTCCCATGATAATTGTTAAAACTATTTTTAGGCAATGATATCATATTGAGGTTGATTTAAATCATAGGTTGTCTATCAATGTATTATTTGATGATCATAGGCAATGGGATCTATACAAAATAGTAAAGGAACATTTGAGGATCAAGGGTATTTTGACTATAACATATGACCATGAATCTAGTTCAATTTACTTTATATACACTAAATCATCCTCAAGCTATGAAGTTTCCAAGATATTAAAGAAACACAACATATAACCTAAGTCCAAATTTAATAGAGACCAAAAAATGGAAGATAGATGGCAACTAGGTCCTAGAAAGTATGATTTGATAGATGTTGGTTCTTCTAGGCTTCCACCAATAGATACACAAGCATAGCACAATATTGAAGATAAAATACCAAGTTAAATTTATTCTAGCTCCTTAACTCCTGAATCTTCTATAACAACAAAGCAAGATTCACTTTAATAAGAGGTTCATATGATAGTTCTAGATCCTCATGAGTTTGTTGAAGATGAATTGAAGATTTTTTCTATGACATATGAGACATATTCAAAGGTAGTAGAGGCAAATTTTGAGGAAACAAAAGAGGAAAATGGAAAGGAGAAAGCACTGGACTTGATAGTCATCGATCTTCCTAAGAGGAAAGTTTAGATTGCCATTATCTCAAAAGCTAAGAAACCTAAAGGGACCATTACACTACCTTTCGAGAATGTTAATCTATTTAGTGAAGAGAACATCTTATATGGACCACCTATTTTTTAATGGTTCATTTATGAACCAAGGTTAGAAAATATACCCAAATATCATACAAGGGCTATGGTGAAGACTACAAGCATACCTATGAAACAAGAGTTGAAGCCATGTATCATTTCCTTGCAAGAAGAAGAAGAAAAGAGATTGGCTACTCCAAGTCCATCACTAGTCTAATTATAGGTAGAGGTTTTAGTCTCACATGTGGCCCAATATTTAGTTGGGGTAAGATTTGATCCAAATACTATAAGTTTACAAAGGGTTAGTAAGATATTGGTCATGGAAGGTGGTGAAGAGGTTATGAATCAAAAGGTGGAACCTTTGACTCATTTAAGTTAGAATAAAAGATAAAGACTAGGGGAAGCCCATAAATTTGAATAAGATGTTCTTGAACTAGCTAAATACTAAGTAGAAATGCTACAATCTACCATCAAAGGGCTAAAGCAGGAGAATAATAAATTGGAAGAGAAGTCTATTCTATTAATTCCAAGAGATATTGTCAATAAGTTTGAAGCAATTATATACGATAAATTTAGGCCCTTGAAAAATGTAAGGTCTAAGTTAGATGTGGTAAACAAATAAAATTTAATGGTTATGAATCAAGTCAATCAATTTCAAGCTTTAGATAAGAAGGTAAAATAATTGATCAAGATATTGATAAAAAGCCAAACTCTTGAGTTTAAAACAATCATCCTAGCACATTTGAATATGGTTATGATTATCTCAATGGAGAAGATAAAGGATATTAGTAACTAGTCAAAAGACATGGGGGATCATTCTAATGACTTCAAACAATTAGAGAATAGAATGGTGCACATACTAGGAGGTTTGATCAAGGATCAGACCATCCTTAGTCCTACTAGCATGATAACTGATGAAAACTTCAAATATAGGTCTACTCAATTAATTCAAGAGGTAAAGAATAAAATACAAGGCATTATAGGGGTAGATAAAAAACATATCTTAAATATGTTTTTATCAATAGAACAAAAAATTGGCACTACTATAAGAATTAAGGAAGCTTTGGACAAAACTGATAAAATCTTCAAAAGGTTGGTAGGGTAAGAAGAGGAATTGTTCATGGATCCAATTATCAACCTCAAGTTAATTGGTGAAAAACATGACAAAGCTATGAAGACCCTAGAGCAAAAGTAGAAGGTGGAAATTAGAGGAGCATCCCAGAGTCAATTAAGTTGACTTGTTATATTATTTTGTGTAAATAAAATATATGTAAAATCATTTTGAAAGAATATTCTATTTTGTAAAAGCATGTGCAATTGTAACACACATGGGTTATTGGTTAGTACACTTATAATGTCATTGAGTCTGGAATGTTGTAGATGAATTATTCTCCTTGACATTTGGCTAATTATCATTTGATAATGGCTAACCAACATACCTCATAGTCTTCTATAAAAGGAGGTCTTGTCATTTGTAAAAAGGGGAGGAAGTTTTTAGAGCAAAAACTATTTGTGTAAATTTGGAGCAAGTAATGCAAGCAAGGGAATTATGCAAATATTGTCTCACATTTGTTTGTTTATATATTATCATGGCTGTGTCCTCAAATATCTAGTTTGATGTTCATATTTGACTTGTTTGTATGAATTCTAGATGTGCATATATTAATGTAGAGTTGTCAATCAGAGCTTATGCTAGGTTGATTGAAAGATATTAGATTCATTTCGTTTCCATTTATTTTCTTGAAGATTTGCTAATTCAATTTTATTATGGAATTAAATCCTTGAAGTAAATTTGAGTTATTATTTGCATTGTTTTAAATATTTTTAGATATTTTCCTAGTATATGATAGGATCTATGATTCTGGAAATTTCATGTCATATGCTGGTTCGATTGCATTCCTTTAATGGAATTAAAGATTTGTCATGATGTATGGACTAAAGATTAGAAGCATCCTTATTTCTACCCTACCCTTCCTATTTTCTCTTTCTTTTGATTAGATCACCATAGTTTAGCTTTTCATTGTAAATATTCATGATAGATTAGGGTTTAGAATTTAGGTTTTGATCATTATTCATTAGACTTAGCTAAAATTACTTTCATCTTCATAGAGAAGCTCTAAGACAATTATTTTTCCTAAAAACCATTTAAATTTCATTTTGTGTAACAGTTATATATCTTGGCCACTATTCCACCACAAATTTTAGGAAGATCAAAACTAGAAACTCGTGCAAAAGATTCTTTGAATATTGAAATGAGAAGTGTTTTAAACACTATTTAAACCTTGTGATACAATTTCATGCATCAATATCTCCCTACATCCACATCCATATCATCCCCTCCTCTAGTCGCTTGCTACCATGTTTAACCAATTCATGGTCTAACATGTCACAACCTAATCATAGGTATCTTCACTAGTACTACTCCTCCTCTCACCCTTAATTTTGTATCATACCATACATAATAAATAAACACTAATAAAGGTTCTATTAGGTGTGGGAGTCTTACCTGATCTAGATAGCATGTCATCAGATGTAGACTTACCCATGAATTATAGTGGTTAATGATCTATACCCATGCCATCCCTATCACCATGGTTGACCAAATAGGCCACACAGTATCAATGTACATGTAGGGATACCACACTCTCTCTCATCATGTGATATTCTATAGAGATTGTACAAGGGACACAAATTGAGCTACATGGTCCTACCTCCATCTTGTCACCTGAGGTAACTTGTCATTGACCACATGGGGAAACCCAATTGATCGATGCATATGAAACCTAACATATATCTAAGAACTTAGTAAAATAATAGGCCCCATGGTATTTTTCCCTCTGGACAACATCCCATACATATCATGCATGAGCTAGAACTAGATGATAGCACCAAAGTCATATAGTGGTCCATGATCCAAAATGGATTAACATAAGGTTATTGTGTATAGTGGTACCTTGTCATTTGATTTGTGACACAACACTCATATTATCACAAGTTTGATCATGGCCTTTTATATGTCTAAAATATCAATGATATAGACATCAAGAAAACTAATCCTCAATCTTAGTATATCCTATTTGATCACATTGCCCATCAATCAAGTGCTCACCTATCCTTTAGATCATTTTGTGTCCCTATGGTCATTAATGTCACCCTATCAGTAGTCCTAATAATGTGTGGACATCCTCTAGCATGATACCCACCTTAATGATATCCCCATCAACCACCCATAAAAAAGTGTTTGTCAAACTTTACCATGCTCCATGGAACATGAAAATGAGATCAATAGTAAGTACGATGCACTTCATCTCCATGAAGCCTCCAAAGTCCAGTGTGACTAGCCATGCTCTATCCACATCATTCAATTACTCAAGTAGATCTAGTAGCCATAATGCATCTATTATTCAGTAATACCTCCAACATCTCTATAAAATATAAAAGAACAAAGGATGTATCATACCTCCACATCTTAAATAATAAAAATACATTCTTAAAATTTCAAAAATTAGCTACCTTTGATTTCATTTCTCAAATTTATATAGAATCGACCCATTTCAATACTACATCATACATGTACTTTATTTATGATACTAAAATGACCCTTGCACATCGATATTACATTATTCCTCTTTAGAAAAATAAATCAGCCTTGTCATTAATAGTTGACCTTTACCCCTTACCAACTAAGTTGGCCCACCACTATGAAATTGGCCCAATTTTAGCATATTAATAAGCCCACTACTACATAGTTGGCCTTATCATTCTCCCTCACTTTATGGACTGAGTTGATCTAGGTCAACTTTTTAAATCCACAACAATGTTCTTTTACCAATTTACCATAATGACCTGGGCATTTATTGGTCTGACATATTCTTACCTAGTACCCCGTTCTACCCCTAGTTTACCTAAAAGTTTCTTAGGGTTCATTATGGTGCCTAGATTTTGTCTACCAGTCAATTTTATATATTTATCTCCATTTCAAATAAAAACATTTAAAAAATTAAAATACATAATTGCTTACCTATGTTTCACTTGTTTTGGCCACTATGCATCCCTCTCATCTTAGTTATCATCTCCTCACCATGATGTCTCTTTGTTCTCCAAATAGGTCTCTCAATGCTTTGTTTTCTTAGAATACTAAAAATAAAAAATGAATTATTTTTCACCCTTTTATATTTACCATTCAAACATTATTTACTATTCAAATATTTATCGACAAATTATGTATTTTGATCATATCTTTATTTCTAGTAGCTCTTTTTTTGAATCATAAACTATTCTAGAATCCTAACATCGTAAAGAATATTTTCACCTATTATATGTCTATGTTTCAAAAAAAAATTATTATTCCCTCTTTTTCACTAATTTTTATATGTTTGCCTAGTGTTCCCTACATTAGACACCTTCACTTTTTCTTTCATCTCATTCTTTATCTACATCACTAAGGTAAGTGTTGGAGGTATAGGTTGCACCCTAGCTAAGAAGAAAATTGTTCAAGTCCTCTACTCAAACCTATTACAACATGGGAATGGCCTTAGGCTATGAGTCACCTACTATTAGGTCAAACCTCTAGATTTTAAGGGGTTAGATCCCCTGATTTGTCAATTTAGTGCTCTTTATCTAGATATAAATATATTTGGATGAAAAGGGGTGAAGGAGTCTACATAGGAATGAAAACCTATTCTAAAGTATGGTGATGCACCTGATAATCATGTTAACCACTCATTCAATTTCGACTCTCAACACATAGATAATTAATGCATATAGATGAGAAACTACCTTCTATGGCTTCCAAGAATCAATATTTCATTTAGAGGTTTGTTGAATGGATAAAGTGAGAAGGTCAAGAAAATAAGGCCTAGTTCAAGGCACTTACAATCTGATTGGCACTTCAAACTTGAGATACCCATCTTGTAACACACTAGACAACCTACCAAGAAGATTGCTAACACTTCGGTGTAACTTGGACCTATAAGAGGGTATGATATACCATTTTTACATATCAAACAAGCATAAACACATGAATTATAAACCATACAGAAGCTGAAAGATACACTATTCATCATTTAAGAGGTGCATGAGTACAAATACTAGCAGAGTCTCCTCATACCATTGTGAAGGATACAATCTAATGCTTAGAAGCCTACATATATAGAATAAAGGTATGTGAGATAAGGGGAGAATGGCATAGGAGATTGAATATGAGGGTAATCAATGACCAATTCCACTTAGATAGATAATTATAATAGTTACATATCCCCCTCTTATCTTTTCATGCATTGAACTTCTATGGTGGATTGTTGGATGAGTTATTGGCATTTGAAATTAGGTAAATGAGGTTGATTAAACTTCAATTACACTTTTTAAAAGGATTTAACATACCTATAATATTCCATCACTCTCCCCTATGGTAGTTATAAGATTGATTAGGCTAACATAGTCATGTAGCAACCCCTACTCCTCTGAGGCAAGTTAACAAGGTCAAGGAGACTACCTCATTTCTCCACCATAACCATGAAATGCACATTAAATTAACTTTAAGGGTTATTTAACAAGTGTGAAACCTTTTCTTTGACCCATTCCAATAGTGTCTCAATGATAATTTGATTCTTTTGGTGACCAAATAGGTCAATTAGGCCTATTAGGCCTAATTGCATAAGTGTTAAAACTTGGCAGCCATGAAACCTACAAAAGAGCCTCAAATCTTGTGTATTAGTGTTATCCATGTCTGATACAACATATACAACCCCTACATAGTCTTATAAATGCATTAGAAACTTGAAACTCCACCTTTCCAATTTGACTGGTTCATTCTTCTTAAGCATGATAGACTGATAGTTTTGAACTTACTTGGAGAGGCCTCTAAGGATAAATAATTGGTCATTTTAAGATTTTAGGATTTTTATTAAGTCCTAAAATTTGCATTCCAATAATTTTAATCATCAATAACTAACAAACACCTTTCATTATGATTAAAACCCTAAAAAGTGCCTTTTTTTGGATTTTGTACAATGTTAATATGATCAAGTACCCTCAAGTGAATCTCATATAAATTATCTTGACATTACATAATCTTAAAAGGTAATTTTATTATGCTAGGTTGTTAAAATAATAATCTTCCTTAGACTGGGTCTGCCTAAGGTTTTAGGGAGGTTTATGACTGGTTAGGAATCTTAAGGATAGTTCATGAAGTATAGACATCCAAGATATAAAAAAATGGCATGAATATCAAGGGTATTAACCTCATTAAATCCCATGAATTGGATGGGTTATAATTAAAATGGTAGATGAAGATATGGATGTCCAAAGATGACCTTAGGGTAGTCTGCATGCCATTTATGGGTACATATCTTATTAACATTTGTTCATAAATTTTGGCCTCCCAATCTCAATTAATATACCATAGATTATTAATTCACAAGGGGTACCTGAAACATACTATGAGATTTTCCCCTGAGCTTTTATGTGGTGGAGTGGGTGAGCATGTGAAGATGGGCTCTGAACTACCTATGTGCAAGTTGACTAATTTGAGTGCCATGATCTAAAGGCATTATGATCAAATTTACCACCCTTTGTTAATTTTGACCTAATTTTGGGGTCTTAAACACCCTTATACACATTTAATTAACCATTGGATTAGTCACAATATCTCAAAAGGGTCCTAAAAAGTGACTAGTATCTGTATGTAGGCCTAAATTTTTGACTATGTTTGCCATACCCTAACGTTGTTGAGCATAGTAGATGAATAAGATTTTAGAGGGGAATGTGGGAACCCTTTAAACATAATATATTACTGAAACTAACACTTTTTATGTCTCTAACTATTGTCTAGACACTTACATAACATGAGGTACCTTTGAATCCATTGAGTGGTTATCTTAGACATGCCTTGGTCTGAGACAAAATAGTGGGTATATCCATTGTTTATCTAGACCAAGTGAACATATTATCCCATTTAATAGGTTATGAAAACCACATATACTAACTTTTTGGGGTTGGTTATGCTTTCAAGAGTCTTCAAACACCATTTTAGCCAAAATTGGTCCTAAGCCAATTGTTGCCTATGTGTAAGCAAGAATACTCTGAGTACACTCTATTTGGAATTATCCCCAAGGTATTAGTAACCATAGAGAGGTTTATTTGTATGATCAAGGTCATGATTATGCTCAAGGTGATGGTCAGTTGATGCCCCTTTCTTATATATCCTACCCTATTCATGTTTAAAACTCAAGCATGCATATGCTTGGATATGCATATGGGCTTCAATTCTGTATAAGTGTTCCCTTGCATTATTTGAGATGGTTATATTTTAGATGGAAATTTAATTAAATACAAACCTTAACTATATTTACATAAACACTATTCTTAACTTCATGAACAAAGCAAAGTCCTTCATAAACATCAATCTATTGTAGGTTCCCATTCCCTCATGTTGACGATATGCTTCAAATATGAGTATATGCTATTTTGTATTCCATAATGATGACTATCAATTCCCATATGTTCTCATTCAAAAATGGAACTCAAACATCATGTATGAACATCACCCTTTTACTATAAACAAAGTGTGGCCTTTGATATACACTGACTTGTTGTAAGTATATACTCATGATGCTAACTAAGAGTAGGCCTTAATATAATGTTTGTATCAATGAATAATGGTTAGTAATTTATTTAAACCATAAAAACACCTCAGTACCTATAATAATATCCTAGGATTCATAATTTCTCATGCCAAGTCCCTTAATCATTTTGAACTTTTCACAATACATGTACAATCCCCTAGGGTTTATATATAGTTAGGGGCATGAAACCCTAAAGGGATATGTAATAGTTATTTTTTTTTCATATAGGAGTGAAGCACACTTCTCATGAAATTTTATAGGTGTTCTAATACTTAGTAACCGTCATTGTCAAATGTGAGTTTATTGACTACCTTGCATAGGCTTGTTTGGCTTGCTTAAGTTAATACCTCTCCATAGCATGTAGGTGTTGTTCTTTTCCCTATTGACCAAGTAAGCATTAAACCTTCCAATAAATGGTTACCTTGACCCTTTTTTAAAGCATAAATAATTTTATAAGGTCACTATGATTTCTTTCTTGTCACCAACTACTACCTTCCTTTACCTCTGACCACCTACAATACTTGTTACCAAGCCTATGTCAGGAGGGAGATGCCCTGTAGGGTGTTTGAGACCTATAGCATGGGTGGTTATTATCATGTCCAAACCATTTGGAATGAAAATTTTAAGATGTTCATGTGAATATTTTCACCTTGGATGATCCACATAACTCCTCTTGAGACCCTACTACAGTGACTTTAGTGGTTGACTGTAGGTTCTCTCTTTTACACTCCCAAGTTGTTATATGACCATATGTGTCTAATATTTGATGTTCTTAATGGTTTTCATGAAGTGTAGTATCACCTTTATATTATCAAACTTGAATGGAGGGTGAATTATTGAAGAAGATAAATAGGGATACTATAGTGTGAAGGTAGTGGGAATATAATGTAATAATGCAAGTCTGGGGATAACATGAAAAGGACATTAGACTCCTTAAAGGACCAATTTAGGTGAGCCTTGAAGATACCCTAATACATATAAAAGTAAAAATGTGAGTTTTTATGTAGGGGAGAGGTGTCCATGGTCTCAAAATGAAACATAGTATTCTTAGAATTACCTTAATAACTATGAAAAACCCTAAACTTTGGAAAAGTGTGACTGAGTGGACTCATAGACATAGAGTCTAGTTTGCAAGGTTGTGAAACCATCATGAGAGTGTATAAGGCTCATTTGGGCCTTGATAAGACATCTCATCACCATTTTAATACCATATTATATGCTTGTAATGTATTAGAAGTCATGTAGATGCATGTAGCCATACATATAATCTCTATCATACAGCGACCTTAACATATCGACAACATTTCTTGCTTAAGACATATTGAGTAACTAGAGGAGTATTGAGCTTTTAATTTTGAACAAGGGTGGATTAAGGATATTGAAACACCTCTACACCCTTTCAAAATTTGCTTAAAACACCTGGTAGAGGCACCCAAAACTTGTTTTTTACACAGACTAGTCTATAGACCATGCATAGAACCTAGTCAAGGATATTGGCATGCTATTTGATCTCACATGTGTGGATTAAATGCTAAAAACATCATGGAATAATTGTAAATAAATTGAGAAAATAGGAAAAATGTTGGTCCCAAAACTACTTGTGTAGATGAAAAGGATGGATAAGTTCCCCAACTTATTAATGAATATTAATAGAGGATAGGCATTCAACTCCTGACAAATTCCATGGAATATTTAGACCCATACATCTACCTTTCATGGGAAAAATCTTATACCCTCAATCTCCTATTGTAATAAATAAACATGAACCTGAGGAGTCTTCCAAGCATGAAAATAAGGGATGATGAAGAACATAATGGTTTTGAGCTTGAATGGAGTCCATTTGAATTGAAACTTTGTATATAAATCATACTTGAACTCACTTTCATCATCAAGTCCTATGATGTACAATACAGTCCATACATTCCATACATATATAGAAAAGTTTCAAAAAAGAGTGTTTTATCGATCATTTTCTCCTTGTTTAGACCTTGTAATTTCAAACCATAATCAAATGAGGGGAATTATGAGTCAAAAATCCTATCTAGTAGGAAAAACATAGGAGAAAAGTGTAAAATCCATAAAGTGGCATGTGGGGCCCACTTGACTTATTGAAAGGCATGTGGGTGGCTCATAAAAGGACTCAATGTGGCATGAATTACATTTAGAAGGAATTTGGCATGGATGGGTTTTATTCAAGACCCCTTTTGACCCTCTTTAAATATAATTCATCAAAATATTTTCCCTTTTCTAAAGTTTAATAAGACAATATAGGCTCATGAAGTGGTTAGAGGATGATGTATGGCTTAGGATGTATAATAAAGGTGGTATATGACTTATATGAATATATTATATACAATGGACTTTGAACACAATATAATATCCATCTCATAGTATATAACACTGTTAAATCACCTTTAGACTACCAAAGACAAACATACTCCTCAAACATGACTAAGGCACTCATGAATTTGAAGCCTTTTGACAGCCTTCCCTCTCATTTCAAGACACAAAGATGCATAACACATCATCAAAAATACTTCAAGACACTATGAAACCATGGATCATGCATGAAATTATGACACATCATAATGTTACTAATCAAGATCTGAATACTCTCATTGAGACAAAGAAGACATGACCATGCTATGTGTAACCATAAGTAAGTTAGGAGGATGGTCACTAAATGTTTTCTATAACAGGGGTTGACATTTGGCTTATGAGGCCAAAATTTAAACATTTTGTGACTCTAAGGGGTAAATAGCCTATTGGTGAAGATAACTTAGACATTTTCATGATAAGGTGACTCAAATAGGAAATAGAAGATGATTTTTTTTAGATTACCAAAATACTTTATACTCTTGACATCTCTTGGACTTGCATCAGAAACAAGACAAAAAAAATACAAAGAATAAAACTAACAATGATAAACACACCTAAAAACCTAAGGATAAATAAAGTAAATAACCAAACAACAAGAGATAACTTACAACTTGTGTAAATCACTTACTTGACAAGATGACTAAGTACTACAAAATTGACCTAAACTTTGACTTCTTCCCCCATGATCAAATTGGAATGTATATTTATTATTGTGTCACCATGATGTGGAGTTTACATGTGTTAATATGATCTTAATCAGGTACTACTCATTAGAAGGTTCATGTTTGCATATGTGATTAGGTACATGCTCATGACATCATATATACTTGATTTATTTATTGGTGCCTAAGTTGATTGGGTGAAGTTGAGTATCTAGTCATTCTCATTATAAATCTCTCTCCTTTGTATAATAAGTGTAAAATATGCCTTAGATATAAGCTACATCTAATTTGTCATGTCTCCACTCTGATGTATTACTACAGTAAACACCTCACCATTCTTTCCATCATCTTGTTCTTTATCCTCTTATGGATGATCTTTGATAGGGTTAGTAGATATGTATATCTAACTTGATCTACATGATGTGTGATCCCTTGGGAAGTCTGATTCTCATTAAAAATGCCTATGAATTGCTGCCAAAGGTCCTCACTATCAACTTGTAATTATATATAACTATGATCAGCTTTCAAGTTCTCATCAACTAATGGAGTCTAATACATATCATTATATTTATCTTGGTAGTAAGGAAAAGACTATTGGTCTTCAATGAAATTATAAAACTTTTGAGCACTTACTTTTTCTTGAATAATAGACCCTTATAGATCATCACCTTGAATTTTAGTTACTGTACACTAAATAAATGATCTATTCACCCACTCTTCAGAAATGTGATTGCAAAGAATGTCTTCCATGTCACGAAGTAGATATTCTTCTTATTTCGCTAATATGTTTTCCTTTTATGGTGCATCACATTCCTATAATTAATTCTATATTGCACCTTTGATAGCTAAATGGTGTCCTTTGATAAGGGGTGTTTCAAGGACAAGTTCCTCCTCAAAATCATCTAAATCATCACCATCAGCTACAAGTTCAATCTTATTTTTAATGTTTACCTCTTCAAGGATGGGTTCTCTCTCCATACATGACATAGGAGATCATTGGAGTGACTCCAAGAGGGATGATATGTATACCACATTCCTTTCATCAAGATGCTTGTCTTTAACAATAATCACTTCTTCCTTATTTATATCACTTTGTATATATATCCATGAAAGAAAGGACTTATATTCTTGAGGAGGGAGGGGTGGTGATTGAGTAACTTTGGGTTTGTTTGACTGCATGATTTGGTTCCAAGATGGAAATTTGGGCTCAATATTTCTTGCATATTGTATATTATGGATTGAGAAATGAAAGGAGGTATGTGTAGTTGAGGTGATGTTTCCTTTGTAGCTACCAATGTCTCATACAAATGTTTATCTATAGCTTTAATTTTCCTAGCAAGGGAGGCTTTAAAATTAATTTTTGATTATTTATGGTGACTAGCCTTTTCAACACTAACTTTTCCTTCTTCTTGGGCTCTTCCTTGGATATATTTCCATGAGGTGAAGCTTGAGAGGATTTGGAAAGGACCTTGATTAATTTGAAACTCGATTGATGATGGTTTAGGAGTGGTGATGGGAAGCTCAGCATGAGGTTGACATGGGGTGAATTAGAGAAGACAAGATGGGTAATGGGGTTTTTGTTGTTCTTCTTGGGTTGCTAAATTCTCCTCAATCTTGGAGATTAGTCCATATATGTCAAGCATGCCACTAATGTTTCTAGAGTATCCTCTCTTAATGAAAAACATACAACTTTCCTTTGCATATGGCACTATAGTTCTAACCCCCTTAATGACATGTTTTTGGATCTACTACCCATATCTTTTCAATGTATCAATGTTTATCATATTATTATCTTGGTTTAATAGAGCTTGCTTAAGTCTAGATATAGAATGGTTTGGGTTATGAGTAGGCTATTCAAGAATGTCATGTTGTTTTCATGACTAATCAAGATGGTAATTTAGATGTAGAGGGGGTAAATGAGACTCATATTAGGGTTGATATTACTAGTCATATGACTAATAAGGGGGAATATATGGTTGATATGGAGTAGGGTAGGGTTTCAAAAATTAATGATAGGATTGGAGAGGGTCATAGGGAAATTCATCATATGACTAATAAGTGGGAATATATGGTTGATATGGAGTAGGGTAGCATTGTAAAAACTAATGATAGGATTGGAGAGGATCATAGGCCAGATCAAAAGAGGGTGGGAAACATGAATTTACCTCATATTCATCCATCCTTCACCATTAAGAACATGAGAATAAATGAAACCATGAATGACAACCCATCTTACCTCTGAAATGAAGGCTTGATATGAATGATGTAACCTACTTGATTATAACTCTATTGTTGTAGTGTTTGAATCTCTCAAAGATGGATGTAAGTTATCCTTCCATGTTGTTAAAGCATTATTCAAATCACTTGAATCTCATCCTACTGGGTGTGCCATAACTATTGGAGTTTTAGGTTACACCCTAGCTGAGAAGAGAATTTTTCAAGTCCTCTACTCAAACTTAGTCTAACATAGGAATGCCCTTAGGTTGTGGGTCACTTACTATTAGGCCAAACATATAGATTTTAAGAGGCTATCTCCCCTGATTTGTCAATTCAATGCTCTTTCTCTACATATAAATCTATTTAGATGAAAATGGGTGAAGGAGTTTACATAGGAATGAAAACCTACTCTAAAGTGTGGTGATGCACTTGACAATCATGCTATCCACTCATTCAATTTGGAATCTCAACATAGTAATAAGTAATTAATAGAGCTAATAAACTACCTTATATGGCTTCCAAGCATCAATATTTCATCTAGAGGTTTGTTGAATGGCTAAAGTGAGAAGGTCAAGATAAGAAGGCCTAGTTTAAGGCACTTGTAATCTAATTGACACTACAAACTTGAGATACCCATCTTGATAAAACTTAGGTGTAACTTGGGCCTATAAGTGAGAATGATATACCAATGTTACATATCATACAAGCATAAAAACATGAAGTATAAACCATAAAGAAGATCCGAATTTATCTATTCATCATTCAAGAGGAACATTAGTATAAATGCTAATAGAGTCTCCTCATACTAGCTTGAGGGATATAATCTAAGGCTTATAATCTTGAATATATAAAATAATGGGATGAGAGATAAGGGGAGAATGGCATAGGATAATTAATAAGGTCATTAATTACCAAGTCCATTAAAAATATAGTTACATAGCCTCCTCTTATCTTCTGATGCATTGAACTTCCTTGGTGGCTCCTTGAATGAGCTATTGGCATTACAAATTAGGTAAGGGAGGTTGAGTAAAGGTTTTACCATGCCTAGAATAGTCCATCATGTTCCCCTATGATAGCTATAAGATTTATTAGGCTAGCATAGTCATGTAGTAGCCCACACTCCTTCGAGGTAAGTTGACAAGGTCAAGAAGACTATCTCATTTCTCCACCATAGCCATGAAATGAACATTAAATTACATATAAAGGTTAGTTACCAAGCATGACACCTTTGATTTGACCCATTATAATAGTGTCTCAATGCCAATTTGATTCTCTTAGTGATCAAATAGGTAAATTAGGCTACTTAAGTGTTGAAATTTGACAGCCATGAAACCTTAAAAAGAGATTCAAAGCTTGAGTATGAGTGTGATCCATGTCTAAAAAAAATTCTCCAACCCTGACATAGGGTTAAAAAATCATTATGAACTTGAAACTCCACCTTTCTAATCAAACTAGTTTATTCTTCTAATGCCATTACTAGTAATACTCCATAAACCAAACTAGGAATTTCTAAAGCTGACATCCTTTTATCTTCTCACACACCTATTTTTGCATAGCAAGTGAAACAAATCTTACCACTCTCTATAACTTTCACTTATCCTAATAATCATTCTAAGTGGTATGACCCTAATCAATTTTATTGGTTCCTTATTGACATTGGTCATTCCCATGAATCTTCTAGAGGGATCACTAATTTTTTTGTCTCCTATATGCTTAGCGATTCATTTAATCACGTAGCCATGATCAACCTCCATTGTCAAGATTACACCACTAATTCTAAAAAATGACAAGTTTCCAAAGCTTCTACCTCAAGTAACCAAAAATATTTTTTAAGTAATCAACTAAATACCAAGGATGTTTATGCCATTGATGCTGACTATGATCCATATTAAAATAATTACCAATATGTTAACACTACCAAGGTCAATTATCATTAAAAATCAGCTCACAAAGATCCTATTACCAAACCTAAGAATCCATATATAGAATAATAACTTCTCAAAGATACTACAATCACTAATCTAGCCTCAGAAGCCCATGAGGAACTACTTCTTCCTTCCAAACCTCCAACCACATTTATGCCCTCAAAAGCTAATTTACCTCCTAAATCTCATTTTGGTTTTTCTAAATCTCATTTGAACTTTCTTGAAGAACTCAACTCTATGCCTTGTAATATTCCACTTATGGAGTTGGTGTGTACCTCACTCTATTAGCACAAGTTCTTTATGCACAATTAAAAGAAATTGAAGATCCATCCTCTATAGATGAAGAACCACCTTTTATTGAATCTCAACCCACCAAAATGCTTACCATTGAAAATATGTGTTCTTCTTTCAAGCCTTATATTGCTTTTAATGAAGAGGACATGATGATTTACCAATTTGAATTAAAATAACCATTAATACTATCCTTATCCATACATTTCTAGTTGGTGAAGGCTCTGGTATTAATGTGACATCTTTGTGGCTTATCCAAAAAATTATTTATAAAAAAGATCATCTCAAGCAAACCCATATTACCTATCATGGTTTTGATAAGACAAATCAAAACCCACTTGGTTACATTTGGCTTCCATTAACCATTGGACCTAAGACCATTCAAACTAAGCTTTTTGGTCCTCAATTTCCCCCTATCTTATAACATACTCATTGATCACCCATGGACTCATATAACGAGGGTCATTGATTCTTTCGATATCCAATGCATTAAATTATTACATAATGTAAAATGGTATAATCATGAGGCTAATCCCAACCCATAGAGTATTCAACTTCTTAATCCTAAATCTTAGTATCATATTCTTATCAATCCTAAGATGAATAGTGCTCTTTTACTCAAGTTTATAAACATCAATATGAGTTTACAAGTCAGTCTTATGGATTTTGATGATGATGATGAACCTAATGAATTGAAACATACTTACAATAATACCAAGCTACCTCCCTACATTTCAGAGTGGCTTCCTACTTCTTTATTACCTAGAGATCATATTATTCCTCTTATTAATGAGATTACTAACTTTCCCCTTTATTCAATGCTTAGGATCCTTATTTACCTAAAGATGATTTCACTTACAATGATTTTGGAGTGGCAAAATTATTTCAAGATCTTCTCATCATGTCCATATGTACATTCAATAATATTGGGATTTAACCTTATGAAACTCCCCCTAACTCTCAGGCATGTACAATGTCTCCAACATACAATGCTAATTACATAATGGCCCAAACTCAATCTTGAGACTTGGATGTCTATCATTATTAGAAAGCCTTAGCTCAAATTCATGATTTTAATTGGGATGTCCATACCATTTATACAGATCATGATTTAGATCTCAAAGGTTATGTATGTCCTACTAATTATCCACTTCTTGATACCCCTTGGGTGGTAGAATAAATTATACCTTTCAAACCTTTAGACATTCTTACATCTTATTTAACACCTATAGATCCAATGATTGCATCTAATCCTTACCCTATCACTAAATCCATTGACACTCCAATCCTTTCTAATCCATCTTCCTCTCCTAATTATGAGATTACACTCAGTTCTAAGGAAACTGAAGTTCATCAGACATATTTTAAGTATGATCACAATGGTAATCAAATTCTAGATATTGAATTAGATGTTGAGTATTATAGTCCTCTTCCTACCTTGCCTAGTGAAAAAGCTATTCTTGAAATACTTCATGCTCGAGAGCCTCAACTTCCTTAGCAACATCATAAACTTGGGAATTTTAAAACCAAAACCCCTTATTTCAAAAATTTCATTGCTAGCATTGATCTCAATGCTAATCCAATTTCTTCCTTACCTAATTCACCATATCATTTCTAAGATGGAAATTCCATGCTTATTGAAGAAACCACTTACATTGAGTATGGTACTCCATCTTATCCTAGACCAATTATAGTCTCTCACAGACTCTCACTTATCGAACATGATAATTTTAGCTTATTCTTTGATAAATATCATGAGATATTTGCTTGGTCCTACAAGGACAAGCTTGGTATTGACCCTAGCATTGTGATGCATAACATTATTACTTGTCTTGATGCTAATCTTATGCATCAAAATCATAGAAATTTTCCACCCAATATTTCCACCTTATGTCATAAAGAAATCATCAAATTACTCGATGCTAAATTTATCAAACCAGTGGATTATTCTTAATGGGTTTCTAAAATTTTTCCTATTTGAAAAAAGATCACTATGGTCATTCACATTTGCATTGATTTTAGCATCTTAACCTTGCTTATCCCAAGTACAACTTCCTTTTACCTTTGATAGATACCATCATTGATTCCATAGTGTTGGAAAATAACTATCTACTGAGAGTGGGGTTGATTCAGTAGATTTACTAACTTGTCATTTTAAAAACTTTTAATGCAAACTAAAAATATATGTATAAATCACATACACATAGATATGCATAACACTAGATATACCATGGAAACCCAATATGAGAAAAACCACCATGAGAATAGATACTAGAATCTACTATTCTAATCTAGCCTCACAATTAAGAACCTCACTAGTTACAATGTTTAAGGGAATGAACCCTAAGGAGACACCAATCTTCTGATTTAAGAGCACCTACTCTAAGGAAGCATTGACTCCCTAACTAAGCACAAACATAGATTATCTGATGGAACCCACCAATCAGATCTATATTTAAAATATGGAGCTACAACTCCAAATTATAATGTTGATTCATAAATGAATCCAATTCTAGTTCTCTATTACAAGCCTATTATTTAACTGTTCAAGATCTGATCTTCATCTCATCTCTTCTCTTCTCCTCTCTTCCCCTCAGTCTCTATGTGTCTGTATTTCTCTATTTGACACACTTGATCAATATATTACTCTATGCCTCTCTATCTCTCTCACTCTCTCTCAATTTGACCCTATTTAGTAGTAACAACAATATCAATAGCAACAACAATAACAAAAATAACAACATTTTCTATAACTTAGATCACACACACACACACACACACACACACACACACACACACACACACACACACACACACAAGCTTTTGATCTAGGGTTCATATCTTTTCTATGTTCACACTTGTTTGCTAAAACATCACACTACATTATATTGTATTTTTGTTCCTATCTTTAACAACAAGTTTCCCACATCTTGAATTCATTATTAACCATCATGATTCTTGGTCTCATTACTATTTTTAGCATAGACTAGGCTCTAGTTTTGATTCACACACCATATTACACAAATTTTATTGATCACTACAATATATTTCATTGTATGTGTCATATTTTACAACTTACTTGTATGTTCCTCCACCTAACTATTGAGATGAACAAGCCTTTGAATACTAACCATTGATCTTAATTTTCATGCCATGATATAATTATCCTCATTCAATTTTATCAAATTTAAAATGCATCCATTAGATCAAGTTCTACCAAGCTCATGCTCTCTATTGGATCCTTGTATGCTTTTGGGCTTTAACATTTCAACTTTAAAATTAATCCATTAGATATTTTTATCTAAGCTCCTACATTTCATTAGATCTTTAAAGTAACACAAAAATTACCTCTATCTAATGTTGAAAATAAAGCTCTTAATTGCATCTCATTGCTCCCTGAGTATTTAGAATGAATATGCTTCATCGATCTCATCAAACTAGCTCGGTCTTTAACTTGACTCTGTTTCATTAAACATTAAGCTCTTAATGTCATTGATTCCACTTACTCTATTAGATATTTATCACATGATTACACACTCACTATTCAATATTTTGAAAATATCAAACTTTATCTCTGACAAGTTCTTATGAATGTGAAACTTGGTGCCCTCATATGCTTTTTACACCTTTGCTATCAGTGCTTGTTATTATGACACTTGGCAACCTCACATTAATCCTTGACTATTTGACTTTAAATCACTACGTAGATTTACTATGTAAGATCCATTATTATGATACTTGTCACTATCACATTTACTCAAATGTGCTTTTGATAAATTGACTTTGCTATGCTTTTTTATATCTTTAATGTATGATTAAGTTCTAAATGTTGATCAAGCTAGGATAAATCTTAAATTTAGGATTTAGGAAATATAGTCTTAAAACACTTGCTCAAACTGGTGATTACTAGGTCAAAATGTCTGATTGAAAAATGATGAAGAAGACTTAAGTTATAACTTAAGTAACTAGTTCCCATCTATATCTAGTTAACATAAAAATAGAACATGCTTGTGAATGTCATGGCTTAAAACCTTAGGGTTTAACTGAGAAACCTTGTAATGTCTGAGAGCTAAAATAAATAATTTATGATCTCATTTATTCTTGATGAAAATTATATACAATATATTTAAGATTCTCTTTAAAATCCCATAATAGATCTATTAATTTATCTTCAAGTGGTCTAAGAATGGTCTTTGTAAAAGCATGAAAACTTGGCACTATGCAACTTTAAAACATGCTTTTCTCTCCATCAATCCTACCTGATCTTTTGAAATCAATGACAATCATAATTTCCATTTTTAAATCAATGACAATAATTTTGACAACACATAGATGGTTATGAAATGTTATCTCTTATGGATGGCTTCTAAGGCTACAATCAAATTCACATTACCCCCAAGAACCAACATAAGACCACTTTCACCATGGAATGGGAAACCTATTACTATGTCAAAATGCCCTTCAACCTCAAAAATGTTAGATCCACTTACCAACAATCAATGACCCATATCTTTCTTTATCTTATCCATAAAATTGTTGAAACCTATGTGGATGATCTCATCACTAAATCTAAAAGTTGTAAGACTCAGCTCTCTAATCTTACTATCATCTTTGACTGCCTTCTTAAATACCAGGTTAGACTCAATACTTATAAATTGTCTTTGGTGTCACATCTGATAAATTTTTAGGACTCTTAGTCTCTCTCCATGAAATTGATGTTGACCCCACTAAGATTAGTGGTATCATCAACATGCCCAATCTTCGATCCATTACCGACATTCATACATACTTAGGCAATCTTGGGGTAATTAAATGGCTTATCATGTCCACTCTATCAATTATATTATTAGGAAAGGTAATGCCTTAGAATAGATGGAACCTTTTTAAAAATCTTTTGATAACATGAAAGATTCATTGCTTCACCCACCCACACTTCATCCTCCTAATGACTGGCTCTTGATCGTCTATACTTCTTCCACACCTATATCAATTGGGGCAATGCTTGCCCAAAAATATTATACTATAAGAGAGTATGCTATTTATTACATTATTTGAGGCCTCTTTTATTATGAGACATGTTATACTAAATTCAAACAAGATTGCCTCTCTATCTATTTCACAACTGAAAAGCTTCACCATGAAATGATTTGCCAAATTACTTATGTCATAATTCATTTAAATCCCATTCATCACTTTTCCAAATACTTTATTCCTAGAGAAAAAATTATCAAATGTATGGTCCTCCTTATGGAATTTGATCTTTACATTGTAACACAAAAATCTATCAAAGGGTAAGTCATAACTGATCAACTTGTCGTAGCTCCTATGCCAACTATCACTCACCTTCAAGATAGTCTTCAAGATGATAATGTTATCTATATTAAAGGTCTTAATCAAGCTATGTCACTTAAATATTAATTTCATAACTTTATCAAATGATCTTGAATCTAATAACCTTGATTAATCTATTATTTCCCTCAATACTATTAAACCTAAAGTAGTTATCGAAGAGCTTCCTGAAATTAATGTAGACTTACATGAGGATACTTGGGCCCTTCAATTTGATGGTGTTAAATGACTTCAAGGAGCTAGGGTAGGTTATATTATTACAAGTCATCTTGTCAAGATCATACATTTATCTTTTCATTTAACATTTGATGTCACCAATAATATGACCAAATATGAAGCCTTCATATTAAGCATGAGAGTTGCTCTTGATCTAGACATTCAATATCTAGATGAATTAGGTGATTCCCAAATTATTTTATACCAAGTTAATGGTGATTACCAATGCAAAAGAAAAAATCTCATTTCCTATCATCAAGTTGTAACCATTCTCACTAAGGATTTCATCTCTTTCACTATTGAGCCTATCCTTTGAGATCAAACTTCCATTGTTGATTCCCTAGCTTATTCAACTTTTCACTTTCATCCCCACCAAGTTATTTTTGATGCTAATTTTTTTATATGAATAATAAAATCTCTCTTTTCTACTCAACCACTAGATTTGCTTATCTGCCATATTGAGGCTATTACCATTTAACAAAACTCATGGTATAAAGACATCATTAAATTATTGGAACATAAAAATTATGCTCCTAACTTAGACTCTCACAAAAATATGTGTATTCATAAACAAGTTTTAAAGTATGTATTTTGATATAACATCCTTTATTATCACAATGTTTAAGGTACCTTACTCTGTTATGTTCTGTAAGATGAGTTCCCTTTTCTTCTTGAATAAGTATATGGGTGTATTTGTGGTGGCCACTATAGTAGACATGCTACAACCCATAAATGCCTATGTATGGGATACTTTTTGCCTACTCTTAAAAAATATGCAATTAAATTTGCCAAAAAATTTACTCCTTGCCAACTTTATGATGATATAATTCATTCACATTAAGCCTAGCTTAAAATTATTAAATCTCCTTAGCCATTCTTCATGTGGGGATTAGATATCATCAACAAACTACCTCACTCCCAAGATGGGCATGCTTTTGTCATCACTGCTATTGAATATTTTACCAAATGGGTTGAATCCATGCCCCTTATTAATATCATTGGTAACACCATCACCAAATTCATTCTTAATAAAATCATTTACCGATTTAGTGTTCCCCATACTATCATTTTAGATAATGGTAGTAATTTCAAAAATAAGGACATCAAACAACTTGTGCTAAATTTAAGATCAATCAAAAAAATTCCACACCTTATCATTCACAATGCAATGGCCAAGCTAAAGCCACTAATAAAATTGTTGACAAAATCTTCCAAAATATAATTTGTGAAACCTACATAGATTGGTACATTCACCTCTACCCTACTCTTTGGGCCTATCAGACTAGTATATGTACTACCACTAGGGCAATGTTGTTCTCTCTAGTCTATGGTTCTGAATCCATTATTTCATTAAAAGTTTAGATTAATTATCTTTATATATCTCTTCATGGTATCATTTTGGATGAATAATTATGTAATGCTCACTTTCAAGCTCTTGATCTCCTTGATAAACACCATCTTTATGCCTTACAACATAATCACTAATACAAGGCTCATATTGCCAAACAAAATAGTAAATGTGTCAAAGTTTACACATTTATTATTGGTGATCTTATCCTTAAATTATATTACATCCATGATAAAGAATGTAAATATACCAAAAAATGATGGGGTCCTTATTTAGTAAAATATATTCTTAGTCTAATCACCTATTACCTTCAAACTAATAAAGACCATATTTTAAAGAACCCACTAATGCACAATTCCTTAAAAATTACTTTGTCTAAACATTTCCTTCTTTCAATTCTTTCTATCTACATCTAATTTTTTTTTAAGTTACTTACATGGGTCTCTCCCTATGTGGTAGTTATCTCTTTTCACAAACCTTTAATCGTTCTTTTTCGGTCTTTTGGTTTCCCCTTTCTCTTATGAGTTACATTGTAAAACCATGGATAGGACCCAGTCTTCTTCATGATGTACCATAGTCTTCTTTATTTTCATACTCTTTTTACACATGTTTTGGAATCTCTTTGTTTTTTCTTTTATGAGTTGCATTGAAAGACCATGAATAAGATTGAGCCTTTCTCACAAAATACCATCTTTTGCTTATCTAATTTATTTTTCCAATACTTTTTGGCACCCTCATGGGTTTCTTTTTTACAAGTTATAGTGTAAGACCATGGATAAGAGCTGGCCTTCCTCATAAAATTACCATCTTGTCATTCCTTTTCTAGAATGTGTTTTTGATCCTTGTTCTCAACTTTAGCTTTTGCTTCCTTTGATATATGGAATTTTCACAATAATTTATGTTAGCATGTTTTCCTCCATTTCCTCATTATTATGATAAAGAATCACACATTCCTATCTTTGTATCTCTTTTTCACCCTTTGTCACATTTTTTGTGATTTGAAGTAATTCAAACTATCGCATGTATCATTCCTCTTGATTTCCTTTCATATCACTCCACATTGGATAAAATAAGGTCAAAGTGAAGATGGAATTTTAATTTTACCTAGATTTATGATACTCTTACACCCCATGCTCTTTGAATTTCTCTTTCTTCAAAACTAAGTCCCATGTATTCAAATTAAAGTCATATTTAGAACTTATGTTTGTTTTTCCAAATCTGTATGGAGGAGGATTAGAAAAATCCATCAAGAAAGTTAAAATCAAAATCATTTGAAACAAAAGGCAATGACATACAAAAAGCAACATGCAAATCTCAAAATTTAAAATCACACTAAAAGACATGATTCAAATCACATCTCCTTTTTCTAATCGAAGCTCAAACACCACAGTTGGCCTCACAATAGAGTCAAAGTCCATTGGGGTGTGGTAAGCCATTATATTAGAAAAGGAGAACAAAAAAAAAATTAATGCTACCTACATTTTCACATAAGTACTCAATCTTCATAGTAGAGCACTGACTCTCTAAGGGGTCCTAAGGAATGAGGAACATGTTATGAAAAGGTAGGTCCACTTTACTTTTTATGCATATAGTCTTCATGAGATGATCTATATACTACATTTATTGACCTAAGACTTATGTGGCTAAGATAAGTTCTTTAGAGTCCTTAAGGTCAAAAGTCCTCTTGTTTTGACATAATTAATTTGAGTGTCTTAAGTTTGATAAATAGTTACTATACCTTGGATTTTACTTCATTCTTCCATCCACCCATTTCATTTCTCCCCTTGATAGGAAAATTGTTATTTTAAATCTATCTTTCCTTCTTCTATATTCCTTTCTTCTTCACCTTTTAAAAACATGCTAACACTACTTTATTTTATTTTTATCTATCCTTAGAGTGAAAAAAAAAATTGAGCCACTATGGATTAACTTTATTTACACCATAGATTTACATTCCTAGACTTGTTTTGCTCTCCATTTTACCATTTATCATTATTTTACCACCTTTATATTACGGGCACCTAAGTATGTACCTTTTTCCATCTTTGAGTGAGGTTGGCTTGTTACTTCTTACTCAATAATGTTTTTTTCCCTTTTTATGCACCTTTTTCCATTATTGAGTGAGAAAAGGATTTTTACTACTCACTCATCAATGTTATTTTACCATTTTTTAAAATATTTTCACTTGCCCATATTGTTTTAGTATGGATTGTTACTGCTTTTACATCAATGTTTTATTACCATCATTTTTGACATGTATGCTTGGTTTGACTTTATGAGTTTTATTTTTTTAAATAAGGTTTACCTATTTGATTATTTTGTTCTTTAGTAGCCTTGAATTTTTGGTTACCCAAGTTACTCTTGTTTTTGACTTGGTCATTTGGTCTAACATAACACTTATCACCCTAGCTTGCCAAATTCCCAAGTACATATTATCCTCATAACACTACTTATCTTGGCTTTCCTATGTTTATTTGTTTTTACTTTTTAGTTTTGTATTCTTGGGTCTATCAAAAGTAGTCTCTGTGCCCTACACAATCAAAATTAATACCACAATAGACAATCATTCAATGATAAAGGTATGTCAAGGTATGCATCACATTTAATTTTTAGTTATTTTCCTTTTTAGTCATTTACTTTTAGTTATTTTATGCTTTAAAATACTACAACTTTTTTTAGCATCAATGTTATATGTTCTTTATTGAAGCACCATCCTCTATTGCACCTTAGTGACATGTGATGAGTTTTGAGTAGAGCATATGTATACACATAATATTTTTATATTTTATTAAATACTGATGTTTTACATCTTGAAGTAACCCATCAAGACTCAATTTCTCTGAGTGTATACCTTAAGGGGTGTACCAAGAAAGGGGTGGGCAGACCATTGGTGATTCATAGTATTTTTTGTCCCTTATTACCACTTATTACCAATCCAACCAACTCTTGAAAATAATTACATAAGCTATTTATTTTCTTTTTCACACTCTTCTAGTATTTTCCACTTTCGATCCCTCTTTTCCTCACCTTAAATCCCTTTTATTAGTCAGCTATGCTAGGTTGAATAGGTCATCCCTCTATAGTTTTGGTTGATTTTCACATAGGAACTAGTTTGGACTTTGTCCAACCTAGCTTATGACCTAGTGAATTATTATCCAAAATTATGCTAGGTCAACTGGGTTGACCCTATCAACTAGGATTTTAAGAAGGGTTTAGGGTCAAATCCACCTATGTATACAAGATCATTTTATCATTATTTCAATATGTAATAAAGAGTTATTATTCACTCATACTTATTTAAAATCTTCTCTTCCACCATTCTACTTAAGGAGTCTTAACTTAGGGTTTCTACTTAGAGACTATAGTCTTCTGGATAAGTCTTGGATGATTTGGCCTTTATTAGTGATCCTTAAAAACCATAATAACCTCTTGAAAATCCCCTTTGGCTAAGGAAGAGATTGAGTATTGATGGGTTCATCATTTAGGTAAGTATTCTCTAACTTTACTCCTCTCTTTAGTAGATAGAAGTAGCATAATTATTGGCTTCAAATAATATTACTCTTCATATTCAATGTATTAGGGTCTTACTCATACATAACTTAATTGAGATTATCTTATACATGTTTTTGATTGTTTAATAACCCCTCATGTTGTACCACAAGATTTTGTGAGCACTAAATTATATTTACTTTACTTTTTATTAGTTTAGTGAGATATCAAAACTCAAGACCCCTTAGGGTTATTGCATGATTTTGCTTGACTAGAGGCTTTAGAACCCTCCTTAGCATCATGTATTATGGTAAGATATCCCATAATTGGGTCTAGAGGATCCCCATATTGGTCATGTTACAACTTAAAAGATGTGTCCCAAATTATAAGTGTATGGTATTATCTCTCTTCTCTAAGTTAGGATTGATTTAAAGACATGATGCACTTTTGATTGCATACAGAGTGGAGGAAAGGAGTTTGGGAGAAAAAGGATGTATTTTTGAGCCTTTTGGAGCTTTGGATGAATAAGTTTTTGAAGGTTTTGATTATTAAAAGGGATGAAATATAATATTCAGGAATCCATGGTGTCCCTAGTATACTCTCTTATGCCTCTAAAATTATATTTTAGCACAAGAACTAGCATAGGTAAGGAAAACCTATTAGCTACAAACTAGACATGAAATAGATCTTCTATCATTAATAGAGGTCCAAGAATTTTATAAGGTTTAAAAAAGGAATTAATGGTAATTTAAATCATAAAAAATCTTTCCAAAGTGTTTTATTGCATAGGAAGGCTTCTAGTTCTTCATGCTAAGGAAAAACTATTTTGGGTAGTCTTAGACAGCTCTAAGAAAGCTTCAAGTTTTCACTCGATATGGTCAGGAGAAAGGGATTTGGTCCATAATATTTTTGGAAGTGATATGGACCTTAGTTTCCATCCATTTTTATTTAAATTTTTGTCTAGTTAATCTACCCATCTTTATTAATAATTTCTAACAGTGTAGGGGTGACTAGATGGCCTATTTATCCAAATAAGCTCCATGTTTTCTTTTGTTTTTTTAATTTAAGATATGATGGAGAATAATGATTTTGAGTATGTTTTATAAAATTATTGGAGATAAATTTCATGGTATTTTAACTGGATAATTCATATTTATGAGGAAGTTTCTCTTGAAATGAGAAGGTCTTAGTGTACAGGTTGTTTTGATGAATTCTATTGAAAATCTTGTTTTCTCTTCATGGTGGTCACTCTTAGAGTTATAAATCTTCCATAAATCATAGAGGATCCTAAAAATTTATTAAATTTATAGGTTTTATTTAAATAACAAAAATTTATATATTTAGAGCCAAGATGTAATGGAAAACATGATCCAAAATGGTATTTTGAGCAAGTTCTTAGAGTGTGAAAAGAAGTTTTAAGTTTACAAATCCATATAACATGATTTGGGAGATCCAAATACATATTGTTCATGTATTAAAATGATTTATATGGTATATATATTCATCCAATCCCATGATAAAATAAAAAATCATGGAATATCATCAAGAACTTCACTCTCAACACATGATCACCTACAATCTGTACACTTTCCATACATAGGACAAGGGTGAAGAGAGCTGAAAAGGTTTGATGATTGGATTCATGTTTATAGAGGTTAATTTGAGTTAAAGGTAATATATTTAAAAATTATTAGATAATGAGATATAATATATAAGTTAAGAAACAATAGGTTGGTCTCAAATGTTGTCAATGAGCCAAATAAGCACTTACAACAGTTCAAGCTTCACTAAAAGATGCAAATGATATTGATTGATCATGGAGATCCACCTAATGTAAGTTAAATGACCAAAAATAAATAAATTATATATAAAAAAAGAAGGACTAATATAATCCTAGGGAAAACTTAGTCTTGGGAGTCAGGTTGAAAGAGATAAACAACTTTGTTTCCTCTTATTAGCATTTGTTAAGGTAGTTTTATGGAAATTAAGGTAATTGGATTTTTTTTGTATCTCCTTTACTAAATAAAGATAAAATACAAAACCATGAATTTACAAGAAAATTTTAGTAGATAATGGGTAGGAAAATCATTAAGACATTATACACCTTGGAAACTAGGTTCTCAATTGCTCCTCAGTCTGTACAAGTGTGTAAAAACTTCACCTACAACCATGTGTTGAAGGAGTTCACTAAAGTGCTAATGAACCAAAAGAGGAAGTGTGAGATTGTTAAAAATTAATTGGGAGAGATAAATATATTAAATTAAATCCTAAATCATAATTTAAACATCTAAAAGAGCCTTTTATTGTTGACATGTCACTTACAACCAGTGTTGGCAGAGAGCAGGTTAACAAGTAAGAAGGAGAAATGGTGTGATGACAAGGTGTATAAGACTAAGAAGTGTAAAATAAAGGTTAAGTATATTATGATAAGGCTTATATAATATCAAAATTTCCTTTTAATCATTCTCATTCCCTTATTATAATGTAAAATAAGACAAGCTTAGTCATGAACCTAGGACACATAAGAAACCAGACAACCAACTAGCTAGTTTTAGGAAAAATGAGTTTTTGGGCATCTAGAGGTACAATAAAGTTATGAAATTTTATAAATTTGGTTATATTGGTTTTTATATAAAATTATATTAGTTATCCTCTAATTTTGCATAGTCATATGTTTGTCTATTGATAATCAACATGGGGTTAGACAAGCTTTTCAGAGGGCTATAAGGTATGCCAGATGGTTTAAACCTCATGCGAGGATTTTTTAGGATTTTTAGTATTATTTTAAGTCTTAAAAAACATGGTGAGAGTAATCATATTGAAAATTTAAAGGAAAAATTAAGAAATGTGTAAGTTGGTCAAATTCAAGATTTTGGCATGTAAATGTAGGCAATTATAAAATACATTTTTGAGGAACTTAAAGGGTTGTATGATGAAATAAAATTATTTGAGAAATTTTAGGGTTATTTATAGGTTCCAATTAAAAAATAATATTGTCTTGATAACTGATAAATCTCATGATACACCTTTTTCTATCTTCCTATGTTTCTTGATTCTCATTTTCTAATTGTGTAATAGGCCTAAATTATTGATTCCAGATGTTTTTATTGATTGAGGATGGAAAATAATGATTTTAATAGTTTTTTATATACATAAAATTAATAATTAAAAAATAATTAGGTCTTGGGACCTCATAAAACTTAATGAAAAGGAAAAATTTAGACTTACACATGCTTAGAAAGTTAACAAGGCAGAATTGTGGAAGAGAAGCCTCTGTGAAGAATAAGAAGTTTATATTTAATGAGGTATATAATTTTTTTTTATATATGTATTATTTTAATACAAAAATTTTATAGGTATTATTTTGTGTGGAAGGATATAGAACCAAAGAAGTGAAGTTTAAACCTTACACATTCATGCACCGTCTTATATAGAGGGTGCATAATTTTGTATTTTGATCAATTCAAGGAAATTTATGATTGATCAAGGGATATAAAATATTTAAAAATATAAATAAGGTAAATATATACCTATATATTTGTATTGGTTCCATTTAAACATCCTAAAAGTCAATAAATTGATTGTTGAAGGATTTCAACCTCTACAGGTAGCCACCTAGGGTTTCTAACCAAAAGAACTAATATCTCCTATTTTAACTAGTGAAAAATCCTAAAGCCTTGTAATAAGGTATTTTTTTTATCATTAATAAATTTAATATAAAGGTTTTAGTTTGATAACATATGGTATATTATGTATTTGAGCTCTAGGTAAGTGTGATAGGGCTTAAGAGGCCTAATTGGAGGGATGCTAACAAAGGAAGTACCTTCTAGACAAAGAGATAGAGCCTAAAACTTTATGAAAGGTTGAATGGAGATAGAGAGTGGTGTAAAATTGTCTTATATCCTCAATAAGGTTGATAATTTCTATAAATATGGATAAAATGTAAGGAAAAAGGTTAGGAGCCTAGTGGTGTTGTTAGGAACTTGAGATGTGAAAGTGAGTATTGATAGAAGACTGAGAGGATTAAATGGGTTTATAAAAGTGTAATATGATTATTAAATATCATCTAGGTTTTTATATTTCACTCATTAATCCAATAATAATATTTGGTATGTTGTATGGAGAGGATCTTGTGTAGAGTGGGCAATGTGATGAGGGAGGCTTTCAAGAGATGATGAATTTCAAGAGGGATGGTGGTATGAAGGAGTTAGTGTTAAAAGGATATGGATATAAGATTTATATAAATATAATTACACAAATGAGAACTCAAACTTAGTTTAATATGTAATTCCATGAGAGCATCCACCTACAACCATGAGGATATAGGCCTATCTCCAAGCTTATGGAGTTGATGACACAATGGTATATGTGGGAGTTTCATGATGAAATGGTAGAATTTCTTGTTCACATAGATTTTTATGAAACAAGTAGCTATGTAAAGAATTAAAAGGATAAATGGGATTTTCCAAACAAGCTATAGTTAGGTACAACTCATAATGTATACCTACAGTCATGGGTTGACACAAGCATACCTCTTATTATGAAGAGAATGAATGCAAAAGGGACTAATGAAAGAGTTTAATATATTGAATATAATTCATGGGAAAAATAAGGTTTAAATTATTTTAGATACCATGAAGGGGATCCAAAAACTACTTGATAGTCAAATTCAACCTTGAAATGTGTGCTTAAAATCACACTAAAAAGTAATTCCTTCTCATATAGTCACACACACTCTTCTGAAACTCAAGATGCATCCATTAAAGGAGAAAATCTTGTCATATCACATATAAAATATAATTATGATTGGAAATATTAAAATCCTTATCAATATCATGAAACTACTACCAACTCATCAAAGCAAGTACACAAGCCTGTGTACAAAATTAGACTATGTAGGGCCTAAAAACATTGTTGAGAAGTAAGTACACTATAGGGATGTATTAGAGATGGTTAAAAGTGGATTTTTAGTTATTTAATTTAAAATTTGAGTGTAATTAATATATTAATAACCTCAATTTCATAGATCATCCACCTATAATGGTGTCAAACATAGTGAAGGACATAGTAAATTTTGAAAGGTAGTTTTGAGGTTTTGGAACACCTACACCTAGAGTAAAGACCTTAACTTTGGTACAAAGGGTCCTTGTGAACTATTATTTCCCCATATTATTTATATTTGGAATTAAAAATAAGGTTCATATCCATTATTTTGTCTCAGACCCGAGGCACTCTTAATGAAAATTCAGGCAGCCTACTAGTATGTTTTGGTAAAAATCACTACAGGCCTTAATATGCATGATCAAAGCATGAAACTTGGTGGAGATGTTCATCATGATTTTATATTAATATAAATAATATTTTTTATTACATTATAATATGGTGACCATTAACTATTTTTTCATAGTCAAACCCCTGTCTGTTGACAGTTAAAAGGCAAGTAGGCAACTTAAGCTAATTTTGAGGAAAACATATCTACATACCTTAATATACAATATCCAAGTAAAAAAATTGGTGTATATGTTTTTTATGAGTCCTTATAACTTTATAAAATATTTTTTGGATCTAAATAATAGTGTAAGTATCCACTAGTTACAAACAATCATCGACATTTATAATGGCAGCCACGATTAGAACTAGGAAAGATTTTTGATGTCTATAGGTTTGGTGGGGGTTTTGAATCTCATATAAGTTTTTTTTAAGATTAATAATATGATAATAAGCATATATAAACCTATTTATAGTTGATCACAATATAGGTTCAATGCAAACTGTGCTCCTAAGGGCTAAAACAAGCAAGGAACCAACCATTCCCACAAGCAATCCTAAAAAAACATGAAAATAAAAGTGAAAATTGAGCATCAAAATCAGGTAAAAATGGATGTAAATAAATTTTAAACAATTTTATTAACCCAAATATAATCCTATAGGTGCTTCAAGCCCTGAAACTGAGGATTAATCCTAAAGCTAGCCTTAAGGCCTACACCACATGAAGGCACCTTCAGACCTTCCAATGCAAGGTAATATTTTGAGAGGGTGTAATGAGATGGTTAAGGTCATAAAAGGATGATTTAAGATATGTCAATGGAGGAGCCAATTTTAGTCCAAGGATAATTTCAAACTTTTCAAGTCTAAGGCACCCAGTTCAAGCCCCTCTTTATATGCTCATATATTTCACTACATAAGGAGTTGGGACAAATGTTATTAGTATGTTTTGATTATTAATATGTAATTTAAATTAATTATGTATTAAATTTGGTTAATGGGCTGAGGTTTATTAACAATTGTTAAGACTATAAGGAGGCTTAGAATGCATGCAGAACCCCATAGAAAAACTTATTTATAGTCATATCTTTGCACACATTACACTTGGGAGCCAAATATTTTCAGATAATTTAAATGGGTATATAGGATAAATATTCATGGTAAGAATTTTTGGAATGGAGGCCTATAGTTTATGAATAATTGTAAAGAAGGTAGGTTTGTTTGAGTTGCCAAAAGAACCTTTTTGACCAGTTTTGGGTTTTTAAACTCATATGTCCATTAAATTACCTATAATAAATTGGAAACCACTAGTAAAATGTATATTATTCTCTACATACCTTTTATAACCTATTGTTTATAAGAAGTTGACATATGTGGGTTCCTAGGAGGCCTAAAATGGCCCAAAAATGCCTATTTTTGTAGGTATTCAAAGAGAAAAGTGGTATAAATGCATGAAAGAGACATAATGGGACCTAATCATGGCCCAGGCTTAATCACTAGACTTAGATGTTTAAACTTATAAGAAAAATTTATATCAAATACATCAACTACAATGTTGATACCATTTCCACATACATCAATTTAGAACCTGAAGGTCATGTACCTCCAACTAATTCTTGACATCTCAATATTTCTTGGGTGGTTGAAAAAATATTACCCATAAAATATTTGGAACTTATAAAACCCTATATAACTCCTACCACATTGGTTATTCTATTATATCTTTTACCCATTAATAATGCTAATGATAAACCAATTTAATATGATCAACCTTCCTCTATAGTTTCATCTATTCTTGAGACCACCCTCAATGCCAATGCTATAAATGTAAACTAGATACACTCTGAATCTAACCACCATGGTAATAAAACTATTGATCTTGAAGTATATGTGTAATATTATGTCCCTCCTCCTATGTTGCCTAGAAATGAATCCATCATTGAATTACTCCATACCTGGGAACCTCAACTTCCTTGACAACATCATAAACGTGGGAATTTCAAGCAAAAGACCCCTAATTTTAATAATTTAATTGATGGAATTGATCCTAAAAAAATCCCATTTCCTATATTACTATCACTCCATATCATTTCCAAGATGGAAATGTTATGCTTATCGAGGAAACTAAAAGAATTGAATATGGCACCCCATCATACCCTTAACCTATAATAGTCTCTAGAAAAATCATACTAACTAAACATGATAAATTTAGTTTATTATTTGATAAATATCATGAGACTTTTGCTTGGTCATATGAGGACATATCTGGTATTGATCTTAGTATCATGGTTTACAACATCATCACCTATACTGACACCAAACCCACTCAATAAAAACAAAAAAAAATTCCTCTTGAATTTTTCAAATTATGCCATAAAGAAATCATTAAACTTTTAGATGCCAAATTTATCAAGCTTGTGAACTATTATGAATGGGTCTCAAACTTTGTCATGATTTGCATCAATTTATATAAATTTAATCTTGTTTGTCTCAAGAATAAATTCCCATTACCTTCAATCGATGCCATCACTGATTCCACTACTAGGTATGAAATGTTGTCCCTCATGGATGGTTTTTTGGGATATAATTAAATCCATATTGTAACCAAAGATCAACACAAGACAGCTTTCACCACAAAATGGGGCATTTATTACTATGTTAAAATTCCCTTTAGCCTTAAAAACATTAGAGCTACCTATCAATGGGATATGACCCACATTTTTCATGACCTTATCCATAAGATTATGGAAACCTTTATGGATGACCTTATCACCAAATCTAAAAGCCACAAAAGTCATCTTTCTAATCTTGTTATCATCTTTGATTGACTCATCAAATATAAATTTAGATTAAACTCCTAAAAATGTATCATATTTGGTAAATTACTAGGGTTCTTAGTCTCTCTTTGTAAAATTGATGTCTATCTTGCTAAGATCAACACTATTGTCAACATGCCTATTCCTCATTCCATTCTAGATATTCATACTTATCTTGGCAAGCTTGGTGCAATACGATAATTTTTCCCCAAAATGGCTTATCACATTTATCTATTAATTTAATTATTAAAAAATTTAACTACCTTGAATGGACTAATCCTTGTTGGAAATAATTTGACAATATGAAAGAGTAATTGCTCCATCCACTCACCCTTCATCTACCCTCTAATGACTATCCTTTAATCTTTTACACTTCTTACACAACTGTATTAGTTGGGGTAATGTTTTCCCAATAATATGATATTTTAAGAGAGTATGTCATATATTATATCATTTGAGGTCTCATTGATTATAAAAAATCATATACCAAAGTAGAACACAATTTCCTCGCTATATATGGGGCATTTATTACTATGTTAAAATTCCCTTTAGCCTTAAAAACATTAGAGCTACCTATCAATGGGATATGACCCACATTTTTCATGACCTTATCTGTAAGATTATGGAAACCTTTATGGATGACCTTATCACCAAATCTAAAAGCCACAAAAGTCATCTTTATAATCTTGTTATCATCTTTGATTGACTCATCAAATATAAATTTAGATTAAACTCCTAAAAATGTATCATATTTGGTAAATTACTAGGGTTCTTAGTCTCTCTTTGTAAAATTGATGTCTATCTTGCTAAGATCAACACTATTGTCAACATGCCTATTCCTCATTCCATTCTAGATATTCATACTTATCTTGGCAAGCTTGGTGCAATACGATAATTTTTCCCCAAAATGGCTTATCACATTTATCTATTAATTTAATTATTAAAAAATTTAACTACCTTGAATGGACTAATCCTTGTTGGAAATAATTTGACAATATGAAAGAGTAATTGCTCCATCCACTCACCCTTCATCTACCCTCTAATGACTATCCTTTAATCTTTTACACTTCTTACACAACTGTATTAGTTGGGGTAATGTTTTCCCAATAATATGATATTTTAAGAGAGTATGTCATATATTATATCATTTGAGGTCTCATTGATTATAAAAAATCATATACCAAAGTAGAACACAATTTCCTTGCTATATATGGGGCATTTATTACTATGTTAAAATTCCCTTTAGCCTTAAAAACATTAGAGCTACCTATCAATGGGATATGACCCACATTTTTCATGACCTTATCCGTAAGATTATGGAAACCTTTATGGATGACCTTATCACCAAATCTAAAAGCCACAAAAGTCATCTTTCTAATCTTGTTATCATCTTTGATTGACTCATCAAATATAAATTTAGATTAAACTCCTAAAAATGTATCATATTTGGTAAATTACTAGGGTTCTTAGTCTCTCTTTGTAAAATTGATGTCTATCTTGCTAAGATCAACACTATTGTCAACATGCCTATTCCTCATTCCATTCTAGATATTCATACTTATCTTGGCAAGCTTGGTGCAATACGATAATTTTTCCCCAAAATGGCTTATCACATTTATCTATTAATTTAATTATTAAAAAATTTAACTACCTTGAATGGACTAATCCTTGTTGGAAATAATTTGACAATATGAAAGAGTAATTGCTCCATCCACTCACCCTTCATCTACCCTCTAATGACTATCCTTTAATCTTTTACACTTCTTACACAACTGTATTAGTTGGGGTAATGTTTTCCCAATAATATGATATTTTAAGAGAGTATGTCATATATTATATCATTTGAGGTCTCATTGATTATAAAAAATCATATACCAAAGTAGAACACAATTTCCTCGCTATATATTTTGTAGTTGAAAAGCTCTTTCATTATATGCTTTATCAAACAACTTATGTTATCATTCATTTCGATCCACTCTGTGACTTTTTCTCTAAATCATTTCTCCCTATAGATATAATTAACAAGTGGATGATTCTTTTTAATTGAATTTTATCTCTACATTATCATGCAAAAGTTGTTAAAGGATAAGTCATTGCTAACCAATTCGTAGCAGCTCCTATACCTATTATTGATCACCTTCAAGATAATCTCCCCAATGATATTATCCTTTATGTTGAAGGTCTTAATAAGGATATCCATCATAAATATTACTTATATAACTTCACTACTAATCTAGAAGTAAGTAATCAATAAGATTCATGTGCCATTCTTGATACTACTAAATCTAAGTTCATCATCAAATAACTTCCTAGAATCAACATTGATTTACACGAAGACACTTGGGCCCTTCATTTTGATGGAAAAATACCTTTAAGAAGCTTGGGTAGGTTGTATAATCACTATTCCTCATGGTAAAATTATACCTTTGGTATTTTTAATTTTTTTTGTGTCAACAATAACATGGTGGAATATGAAGCATTAATCCTAGGCATGAGAGTAGTACTTGACTTAGACATTGCATATTTGCATGATTTAGATGACTCCCAACTCATCTACTAATAGGTTAATGGTGATTATCAATATAAAAGTGAAAATATTATTGCTTATCATCCAATAATTACTACCCTTTGTAAAAAAATATCTTCTTTTACCATTGAGCCCATCACTAGAGATCAAAAATCTATCATTGATTCAATTGCTTCTTCATCTTCTTTATTTAATCTACACTAATGTCTTACTTATTCTAACTTTATTATTCAAATAAGAAATTCTCCATCTTCCTTTCAATCACAAGATTCACTTATCTACCATATTGAGGCTATCACCATTTGATAGAGCCCATGGTATAAATACATTATCTAATTCTTTGAGAATCAAACATATCATTCAAACATGGATTCCTGCAATGTGACTAACATTCATAAACAAGATTTCAAATATGTCTTTTGATATAACATACTTTATTTTCATAATGTTGAAGGTACCTTACTCTATTGTCTAATGAAATAAGAGGTTCCTGCTCTCTATAAACAAACACATGGGGGAAATTATGGTGTTCACTATAGTGGAAATGTTACAACATGCAAATGCTTATGTATGGGATAATTTTAGCCTACTCTTGAAAAATATACCATCGAGTTTGATAAAAAAGTGTGGTCCTTGATAGCTTCATGATGATCTCATCCATTCACCACCAATAAAGCTCTAAATAGTGGAATCTCCTTGGTGATTCTCAATGTGGGTATTAAATCTCATAGGTAATCTACCTAGATCACAAGATGGCCATATTCTTATCATCACAACTATAGAGTATTTTACCAAATGGGTTGAATAAATGATTCTAATAAATATCACCAAGACTAATATTTATAAATCATCTTCAATCAAATCATTTATCATTTTGGAGTTCCCCATACTATCATTTTCAATAATGGAAAAATTTTCAAAAATAAATACATGAAACAACTATATGCTAAATTCAAAATATCTCACAAATTTTCCACACCCTACCATCCACAATGCAATGGCTAAGTTGAGGCCACTAAAAAAATTATCAATAAAATCCTCCAAAATATAATCTATGAAACTCACATGGATTTCCATCTTCATTTATATCCCATTCTTTGGGCCTATCACACTAGCATATGGACTGCCACTAGGGCAACACCAGTTTTGCTAGTCTATGGTTTTGAATCTATCCTCACATAAGAATTTGAGATTCCCTCTTTCTACATATCTATGTATCATATCATACCCAATGAGTAATATTGAGAATATCTCCTTCATGCTCTTGATCTTCTTGATGAACACAATCTTTCCATTCCACAACACAATTGCCAATACAATGCTTGAATTGCCAAACAACATAACAAAAGGGTTAAAGTTAATAATCTCAATGTTGGTGATCTAGTCCTTAAATTAGACTATACCCATGATAAATAAGTAAAATATGCCCAAAAATGATGGGGCAAATTGACCATTTTTACCCTAAGCTAAAATAGGTCAACCCATTATAGTCATGGATCTTGTATAGGGGATTTTTATAATGTCATGGTGTATGTTGTAGCTCTTTTTATGCCATTTCATATGCCATTCTAGCTTTGGTCATAATATAGCTTGGTACTTGTGTCATTTGGTATCTTAGGGGTCATTTTAGGGTCATATATGTAAGTGGCAGGTCATCATGATGATCAATTCAAACTAGGATCATGGAAAGTGTTCATACATAGCCTCAAGGAGTTCACTCAAAGCTACAAATTTCAAGAATAAGCTTTGTGAAGCCAGGCCATCATTAGGACATCATGAAGAATCATAATGAACCAAATCATTTGTGAATTTTTATCTTCACTTAAAAATTCATGTGAGCTAAAATATTTTAGCACCATGGAGTTTTTGATGCCAAGATCATCCTCTAAAATTTTCAAGTATGTGCAAGATTTCTAGCTCAAGTTATGAAGCTTGAAATTTGAACTAGTAGAGTAAACATCCATGCAAATGTCAAAATAAATCTAAAGTGAATCAAACCCTTTTAAGTTTAAATTTTATGGTTATGCTAATGTCAATGATGGTCATGTGAATGTCATTTGACAGGAGTATAGACATTAAATTTGAGTTGTTAAATAGCCATTGGATTTCAAATAGTGGGTCCTAGAAGATCTAATGGTCCACATTGTATCATACTTCTTGATCCGATGGTGTTATATGAGTTAAAAATTCAAGGAGATCAAGAGTCTACTACATGGTTCAAGCATGAAAGCTGATAGTCTAATAATAGGATCCTAAAACTAATGTGTGATTGACACATGGTGCAAGCACTAAAGCTGACAATCTAACAGTGAGATCTTAAAACCAATGCATGATTGACATATGGCATAAGATTTTAAAGATTTAAAAAGTAAAGGGAAAGATCAATGAATCAAAATAATTCATACTAAGTAGGATCAATGGTGTGAAATGGGTCAATATGTCAATAGGTTGAGTCAGATATCGATGACTAATGAAATTAAAGGTTGAGAAACTAAGGGACTTTATGGAGATGAAACACACAACCAAAGTTGAACTATGGTAAGATTTTAGGGATCATGAATCTACCATTTGAGCTTGATTAAACACCATAAATTAGACCTAGTGATACTTTTAAGGTGAGAAATAACATAAAGGTATGCCATTAAGGCTAATTACGGACCTCTGGTTCATATATGTGTCATGTGTGGGGTTTATTTTGTGACTTTATTCACCATTCATAAAGGGACCTATGCATATGTTGAATCCTTATCTATTACAGAGATAGAATGGGTCTATTTGGACATATTTTGATCTAAAAAAGGGACTATGTAGTCTATAAGTCTACATCAATATAAAGACTACAAAAACCAATAGTCTGAGATTAGTTTTTTTATCTATAGTGAACCTATGAACATGGGGATAGGTTCAAGCATGATCCAATTAGAAAAAGATCTAGATTTTTTAAGGATGCCATGAAGGCATACACATATGCCCCAATGGTTTCATCCCCAAGACCAAATTGCATAAAAGGGACCCTTCTCTCCACTTTTGCATGCCATGACAAACTAGTTAGGACCAATTAGCACCAAGATAAATTTATAACAGATGGATATTATTAATGTAACTATATTGATGCTAAAAATTAGCTCAAAAACACTTTATCTTATCATTACAACCATATAGATCATGAGTGAAGGAATAATGAACTATTGTAGCTACTTGTGATGATCTGAATCAATTAGGAAATTCTAAAGAAGCATACTAATAGAAGTAGTTGTAACTATGGTTCAAGTGAGGTTAAACTCATTTAATTACCCTTAGGAATTATCTTTTCCTAATTTTCTCTCTCAAATTCTATAAGTAGCTACCATTTTTCCCTTTGTAAGAGACGACACCATGTATGGTGAAGCCCTACTATACTGATGTCATATTTTTCATTTAAACATTAATGTAAGTCTATTTCTAAGTTTTGAACAATTTTTTAAGTCTGTAAGTGATGTATAGTGATGAGAAGTGATAATTATCTATCCTTACTTCCCTTATCCTTTCATGTTTAAGAAAGAGTTTCTAGTCTAGCATGTCATATAGAGTGTAGTCTAGTGTTTAAATGTTTTTTAAGTGTACAATTATCTTTGGAGTGTGCAATCTGCCCTCTAGTTCATTTTCCTTGTGTTGTTACTCACATCTCACCTCTAACTTGAAATGATTATGTTATAACCCATTAAGACTAGTTTGTATGCCTTATTTCATCATGGTAAAAATATTATGGTCATGTGGAGGACATTTTGGTGAATCACCTCCTTTAGATTAGGTTTAATTTATGCATTATTTAACTATTTTCCCCATAAATAAGTAGTAGTTTAAGTGATAAGCATTGCATAATATATTCAGGGAGCTAGCCCTTAAATCTATAGTTTCATTTCCAATATAGGTACACCCCCATCCTTATAAATGTTCCCATGCTTCCCAAATCTAGAAGAGGCTTAAACACACTCTTCTAGGGTGAGAGATTTGGTGACAACAATTCTGTCACACCCAGTAGACCCATTATCTTTAAGACAACTTATCAAGGTGATTTCTAGTCTTGAAAACATCAACTATAAATTGGTGTACTACTCAGCATTTGGTAACTCCTTAATGGTAAATCTAGTTCAAGGCCATTTTTTTTATTATAAACATTCTCTCATAATTCATGGTTCTCACTAGGTCATCCTTTTCTAGAATAGTCAATCCTATTAACTCATCCATTTAGCCTAAAATCCCTCTTATAATTTAGTATCCACATCATAATATGCCCATTTAATAATGCGTATATGTTTCTAAAGAAGAAGAGAGTGAAGAGGCTAAAGAATTTGAAGATATTAAAGAAGAAGACATGGTTATACCTCATGTTTTCCATGCCTTCAATACTAAAAATACAATTCAACTTCAAGTATATGATGTCATTCCTCCTAATGCCACAAAAGGTATGCTCACATTCAATGGTGAGAGTCATGTCACATGTGGTGAGCACATTAGATATGTTTCTAACTTTTGTAATTTCCACAACATTGTTCAAGAGAACATTTCCATTAGACTCATTTCCATATCCCTTAAAGGTAAGGCTCTTGGTTGGTATAGGAATTTAGAAGGTGGATGCATCACAACCTAGGATGAGTTTGGAGTGTTTTTGACTTCCATATTTGGAAATAAAAGTGACCATGCCTCTCTCATACATCAACTCAACATGATGAAAATGGGACCCCATGAAATAATGAATGAATTCAATAGAAGGTTTCAAAAGAATTGGCATAGATTACTTCCTCCCATGAGAGCACCTACTAGCTTTGTGTTCCCTGCTTATTTGAAAGCCATTGGGACTAAAATTGTTGTCATGCTTCAATATATGAGAGGTTATACTCTTCCCAAAGCATATGATATTTCTATCAAAGATGAGAATAGTCTTATCTAGGATATAAGATTGCATCCTAAGGCGTAATGCCTCCATTATCTCATTCTTTTGCCAATAGTCCATATGTAACCCTAAGTTACTAGTTCCAATACCAAAACTAAGGTTGCTCCTAGGCAAGCAAAAAAAAATGTTGATTGGAAAGCAAAGTTCCTAGCCTCAAAGGCTCAAAATAGGCAAGCTAATATGAAAAAAGGTATCTATAATAATCCTTACCCCTATTATCAATAATATGGAAGAGGAAGAGGCTAATGGTAGACTAACCCTACTAGGCCTACTAATGTATATAGTCCTAACTCTACCTACCACTAATGCAAGAGAGGTGGTACCAATTTATAGCAATTTGGTGCAAGGAGAAGATTGGTAGCAAGAACAATTCATGGATGTCAATGAGAATTGAGATAAATATACTCAAAGAGAGAAATTCACTAATTTTACACCCCTCTTATTAAATGAGGATGAAGTGATGATGCAAGTTAATGAGGATTGACAAACTCAAGGAGATATCTTTTACCAATTTTTTGGTTAAAGACACTTTTATGCTAAATTATGGAGCTTCTATCACAAAAAATACAAGGGAAAAGAGGAAGCCTCTATGAGGTGGCATTATCATGCCCAAATTCTCATCCAATCCTCATACAAGGAAACAAGACATAACTACAAGTGTGATAGTTCCAAAAACTTCTACATCTCCATCAAGTCACAATATGGTAAGGTTTGCTCCTATTCCTTGAGTTTCAAGTAATTATCTACCTAAAATATCCCAAGGAAAAGTTTTTATGGCTTCTTTAAACATTGTATATTCTTTTAATAACACTAAAACATCCATTTATCTTTGGGATGTTCTTCATATGCCTAGTAATAAAGAACTCCTACAAAAGTAGTTATTTGCTATCCCTGCTAGTGTCTTACCTTCAAATCAAAGTCATGGCCATGTTGCTCTTGAAAATTCTTGTAGTACCATTATTGAACCATCCAATAGGGTTAAGCAACCTCCACCATTTTACCTCACCCTCATTATAGGTGACAATTTGGTACATAATTCATAGTTGATATTGGATCTTCCACTTTTGTCATGCCCAAAATTGTAGCTGACAAGTTGGGCCTAAAATATGAGCCACATAGAAAAAGATTCCTTCAATTATATGGTAAACATACCAAGACAATGGGATTGATAAAATGTTGGAAGGTTTTCTATCAATATTTTCTTAGTTTTATTATCTTGCAAGACATAGTTGTGGTTGATCTCCTAGCCCACTTTTTTAATGTCTATTAAAGGACTTCACAACCAAGATAGGTGTATATCTCTTAGCTAGCTAGTATTTCTTATCCTTTATAAATATGCATGGGGCCAAGGTGATAATTAGGACATAAACCCTTGTAAGGTTTCATATTGAGTCTTATATTGAGATAGGTTCTAATCTGAATTATGTGGCCCATGCAAAAACTAACTCTATTATAGATGGTGGCACTTCTTCCAAGCTTGAAGGTATTTTCAATTTATTTCTCAATGAATATGGAACTAATAGTTATGAGAATTATCCCCATGATTTTTATGAGGAAACTGATTTAGGAGTGCATTTTATACATGAAAAAGGAGTAACATTACCTCTACTTACCAAGGAAGAGGGTGAAGATGAAGCGGCTACTGAATATAACATTCATGAGGTGAATGAAAATGACTTATGGCAAAAGTTTCATTTCATATTCCATGATTTTGATCATCTCGATAAATTTAATCCTCATCCCAAGAAGTATACATTTGATTTGGATGATGCCTCTAATAATCATGTTGATGATTATCTCAATAAGCATGGAGAAAGGTTTCATGTTGTGAATGAATAGGAACTATAGCAAAAGCCCAATGCCATGTGCAAAGAGTTTGACAAGTTGGGTAAGTCTCTTTTTTTCCAAGAGATTATATATCTAATGACAAGGTTGATAATGAAACTAATGATCATGTTGACGAGTATCCCATCAAACATAAAGATGAAGGTCATTCTATTAATCAAGAACCTACTACCATGAAGTCATTGGATGATGTTTCTACCCAAGAAGTTATGAACATGAATGATGAAATAAATGTATATGTTGAGGTTATTCAAGAATAGTTAGGAGACCCACCTAATATTGAACCACATTTAGAGATATGGGAACATGAAGAAGAGAATCTTGATGCTCCCAAACATTAAGTAAAATCTATCAAGGAAAAAATTAAGGCTGAGAGGACTGTCATATTTCCAAACTTGTACATTAAGGGCCAAGTACTTGAGAAGGTGGGAAAAATTTCCTCCATGGAGGATAATGACCAAGGTTGGATAGAATATTCATATCTCCTTATTGATCTTGAATAACTTATAGCTAAAGATAAGCCCAAACTCATTGAGAACAAAATGGAAAAAAAAAGTATGTCTTGTTCAACCACCATTGGAGGTCATAGTTGAGGAACCATATGAGAAATTTGAGGATGTTTGGATGCAAGAAGAGTTCATTTATATAGATAGCCTATTTATAGATACTTGGTTCTCATTGAGAATCATGCTAATGAAATTAGTAAACACCATGAAGAAGATGGAAACATCAATGTCAAGGACTAAGAGGCTATATGTCTCATTCAACAATTCATGTCATAAATCAAGATAAGTGTAAAATTTCCCCTTTGATCCTTGAGGAAGTTTTCATCTTAGGTTAGTTGGTGCTTGAGTTATTTTATTTAGGTGTGTGTTTATTTTCTTATTATGTTTTGTTCCAATAAGTGTTCATTAAGAACAAATGTGTCTTTGCTTAGTTTCTTGTCTTGTGTGTTGCTTATTATTTGTCTTTCCTTGTGTTTTGTGTGTTGTTCAAGGCAATTTATATATCAAACCTACTATACAGGTGACTCCATATCCCAATGGACATGATTAGGCAATTAGTCATGGCATAACAAGCATATCACCCTTGAGAAATCATTAAATATGTTGACCATTTTTATCTTAGGCTAAAATGGATTAACTCCCTATAATAATGGATCTTGTATGGGGGATTTTTATAATGTCATGTTGTATGTTTTATCTCTTTTGATGTCATTTCATATGACATTCTATCTTTGGTCATAGTCTAGCTTTGTCCTTGTGTCATTTGGTATCTTAGGGGTCATTTTAGAGTCATATATGCAAGTGGTAGGTCTTAATAGTGATCAATGCAAACTAGGATCATGGAAAGGGTCTATACATGGACTCAAAGAGTTCATTTAGAGCTAAAAAAGTTTAGGAATAAGCTTTGTGAAGCTAGGTCATCATCAAAACATCTTGAAGAATCAAAATAAACCAACTCATTTATGCATTTTTTAATCTTTTCTCAAAAAGCCACACAAGCCAAAATATTGTAGTGCCATGGATTTTTTCATGCCAATATCATCCTCTAAAAGTTTCAAGTCTACATGAGATTTCTAGCTCAAGTTATGAAGCTTCAAATTTGAACCAATAAAGTAAAATGTCCATGCAAATGCCAAAATAAAGATTGAGCAAAACAAACCCTTTTGAGCTTAAATTTGATGATTAAATGAATATCAATGATGGTCATGTGAATGTAATTTGATAAGATCATAGATGTCAAATTTTAGCTTGTGAAATAGTTGTTGGATTTCAAATAGTGGGTCTTAGTAGATCTAACAATCTGTGTTGCATCATACATCTTGATCTGAAAACGTAAGATGAGTCAAAAGGTCAAGGATATTGAAAGCCAACCACATGACACAAGCCCTAAAGATGACAATTTGATAGTGGGATCCTAAAACTAATGCATGATTAATACATGGTGTAAGCACTAAAGCTAACAATCTGACAATGGGATCCTAAAACCAATGTGTGATTGACATGTGGTGTAAGTTTGGATAGAGTTGACAAGTCAAAGGCAAGATAAATGACTCATGATCATTTATATCAAGTAGGATCAATGGTGTGATATGGGTCAATATGTCAATAGGTTGAGTTAGATATACACAACCAATGAAATTAAAGGTTAAGAAGCTAGGGGACTTCATGGAGGTTGAACACATGACCAAACTCAAACTAGAGAAAACTTTCATGGATCATCAATATGCTATTTGATCTTGATCAAATGACATGAATTAGACACAATGATGTAACCAAAGTGATCAAGAACATAAAGGGACACTATTAAGGCTAAATATGGACCTTTGTTTTGTAAATGTGTGATGTGTAGGGTTCATTCTATGACTCTATTCACCATTAATAAAGGGACCTATGCATATGGTGAATTTTTGGATCTTGAAAAGATAGAATGGGTCTATTTAGACCTATTTGGATCTAGAAAAGGGACTATGTATTATATAGGTTTACATCAATATAAATACTATAGGAAAACCAATAAGCTAAGATTGGTTTTCCATCTATAGTGAACCTATGAACATGGGGATAGGTTCGATTATGATCTAGTTGGAACAAGAGCTATATTTTTTAAGGATGCCATGAAGGTATACATGTAGACCCAAATTGTTTCATCCCCATGGCTAAACTATAATAAAGGGACCCTTCTCTCCACTTTTACACACCATGATAAACTGGTTAAGAGCAGTTAACACCAAGACAAATTTCTAATAGATAGCTTTTATTGTTGTAACTGCATTGATGATAAAACTTATCTTGAAACCACTTGATCCCATAATTACAACTAGATGGATCATGAGTGAATTAATGATGAATTACTATAGCTATTTGAGATGACTTGGATTAATCATGAATTTCTAAAGAAGCATATTGGTAGAGACAGTTTTAACTATAGTTCAAATGAGGTTAAACTCATTTGATTCCCCTTAGGACTTCTCTTTTCCCACTTCTCTATCTTAAATGATATAAGTAGATTCCATTTTGGGATTTTTAATATACCACACCATGTATGGCAAATCCCTACTAGAATGATGATATATTTTTCCTTTGAACTTTAATGAAAGTTTATTTCTAAGTTTTGAACAATTGTCTAAGTTTACAAGTGATGTATAGTGATGAGAAGTGATCATTTTTTATCATTCCTTCCCTTATCTTTTCATGTTTGAGCAAGAGTTCCTAGTCTAATAGGTCATATAGAGTGTAGTCTAGTGTGTAGATCTTTTTTAAGTGTACAATTGTCTGTGGAGTGTGTAATCTACCCTCTAGTTCATTTACCTTGTTTTTCTACACACATCTTACCTCTATATTAAAATTCTCAAGTTATAACCCATTAAGACTTAGATACTAGTTTGTATGCCTTATTTCATCATGATAGAAATATGATGGTCACATGGAAGACATCTTGGTGCATCACCTCCTTTATATTATGTTTAATTTATGCATTCTCTAATTCTTTTACCCATAAATAAGTAGTAGATTAAGTGATAAGCATTTCACAATATATTCAGGGAGCTAGCTCTTAAATATAAAGGATCATTTCTAATATAAGTACACCCACATACCTAGAAATGTTCCCATGTTTCTAGATCTGGAAGAGGTTTGAACACCCTCTTCTAGGGTGTGGGATTTGGTGACAACAGGTCCCTTCTTTAGTAAAATACATACTTGGTCCTAGCACCTATCACTTGTAAACTAATTGAGGCCATATTTTCAAAGATCCCACCAATGCACAATTTTTAAATAAGTACTTTTGCTTATATCTTTCCCTTATTATCATGCTTTTTATATGTTGTCCTACTAGAATTTTTTGTAGGATATGTACATGGTTCTCACCCTCTACAATAGTTTTTTCTTTCCACAAACCTTAGATCCTTTTCTTGGTCCTTTGGTTTCCTTTTGCTCTCATTGTTTTTTTACTTTCCAATGATTTTTGCACCATCTTGGGTTTTTATTAGTGTAAGACCATGGATAGGACCAGGAATTCCTCATAAATACCATCTCTCTCATCTTTATTTTACCATGCTTTATTACCCCTCTTGGATTTATCTTTTATGAGTTACACTATAAGACCATGGATAGGACCAGACCCTCCTCATAAATTCACCATATTTAATTAATATAGTGTTCTTTTTCTATAATGTTAAGAAATGGTTACAAGTTTATGATCCCTTATTCATAGATTTATCTATTATTTATTTTGTAGATAAACCTTGCACATCAAACTATGTTAGCATGTTTCCCTACCCATTCCAACATTCTTAAGATAAGGAATTACACTTAACTATCATTATATCCCTTTTCACCTTTGTTACATTTTTTGTGATTTTAAGTATTTAAATTGTTTCATATTTCCTTCTTCTTGGTTTCCTTTCCTTTCATTCCAATCTAGATAAACCAAGGTCAAATTCAAGAGGGCACTTTTATTTCCCCTGAATTAAGAAGACTCTTAGACTCCATGCTCTCTAATTTCTCTTTCTTATCAACCAAGTCCAAAATTTTAAAATAATAGTCATATTTAGCACCCATGTTTGGTTCTATGAATCCATGTGGAGGAGAAATTAAAAAATCCATCAAAATTTAAAATATAAATCATTTGAAACAAAAGGCAATGATCAAAAGACAACATACAAAGTCAAAAGTCAAAATCAAACCATAAGACATGATTACTAACACATCTCCTTTTTCTAATTGAATCTCAAACTCAATAGTTGGCCTCATAATAGAGTCAAGGTCCATTTTGGTGTGGTAGGTTGGTATATTAGGATAGTATAATGCAAAATAATCTAAGGTGTTACTTAATTTTTCATTCAAGTACCCAATCTTCATAGTAGATCGAAAATTCTGTAAAGGGTCCTGAGTAATGAGGAACACATTGTCGGAAGGTAAGTCTATTTTGATTTTCATGCATATAGCCTTCATGGGATGTGATTAATACTTTATTTGGTGACCTAATATTTGTGTGGCTAGGAAAATTTCTTCATAGTCCTTAATGTTTAAATTCCTCTTATTTTGACAAACCTAATTTAAGTGTCTCAACTTTGATAAAGAGTTTGTATACCTTACTTTTTCCTTCATCTTCCCCTCCACCCATTTTATTTCTCCTCTTAATATGCACGTGTGATTCTAAAACTATTTTACCACTTCTATATTTCCTCTTATTCACATCTTAAGACATGTTAGCACTACTTTGTTTCAATTTTATCTATCCTTGGAACAACACAATATGATTGAAGGACTATGGATTACTTTCTTTACACCATTGCTTTCCATTTATAGAATTGTCTTGGTTTATTTTACCATTTCCATTGTTATACCTTCATGTTTTTTGACCACCTACATTTGTTTCTATTTATCATGTACTTTTTCCATTTATGAGTGAGGTTGGCTTATTACTTCTCACTTACCAATGTTATTTTCACTTTCATGCATTTTTTCCATTAATAATTGAGTAAGGATTGTTATTGCTCACTCATCAGTGTTTTTTTACCATTTTCTTACCCATATTTATTTAAGTAAAGATTTTTAATACTTTCACATTGATTTTTGATTACTATTTTTGACTTGTATCCTTGGTTTGACTTGGTTTGTCTACCTTTCTTACTTAAGGTTTACTTATTTGAGTTTTTTAATCATTTATTAGCCTTAGATGTTTTGGTTACCTAATTTATTCCAAAATATTGAGTTGGTCATTTTGGTCTTAACTTAGAATATGTCACCTCAACTTACTAAATATACATTACATCTTAAATACACCACGTTAGTTATCTTGGCTTTCCTACGTGTGTTTATTTTTTCTCTTTAGTTTTTTATCCTTGGGTTTGTCTACAGTAGTATATGCACCCTCCACAATCAAAATGAAAAACATAATAGAAAATCATAAAATGATAAAGGTAAGTCAAGGTACATATACATTACTTTTATTTTTAATTATTTACCTTTCAATCATTTACTTTTAGTTATTTTTTTGCTTTAAAATACTACAATTTATTTAATTTTAGCATTGTGTGTTGCTATGTTCTTTTTTTGAAGCACCATCCCTTATTGCCCCTGAGTGATATGTGATGAAATTTGATTGGGGCATCTGTATACACATAATATTTTCAACTTTATAAATTATTTATGCTTTATCTCTTGTAGAAACCTATTAAGTCTCATTCTCTCTGATTGCATGCCTAAAAGGGTGCATTGGGAAAGAGGTGGTAGACCATTGGTAGTTTTCAAGATTGTTGTTCCCTAAACTATAACTTAATATCAATCCAACCTTATTCTATACACTTATCTAAGTTTTATATCTTCTCTTACACACTCTTCTAATAATTTACTACCTTCATTAGGCCTTTCCTAACCCTAAAACCCTTTTTGATAGTTTACATTACATTGTCAACCTCATCGATCCTGTATTCCAATTAATAAAACATGTTAAGGGTCTAGGCCAGCCTCTAGCCAACCTAAACCAAAATATACCTTGTTTTTATCAATAATGATATAGAGTTGATTGGGTTGACCCTATCAACTAAACTTTCTAAAAGGTTTAGGGTTAGATTCAACTATATATACACATTCATTTCCCCATTTATTATAGATATAAATAGTTAATTATTCATTTTCACTTCTTCACAATCTTCTCTTCTACCAATATACTTGAGTAATTATAGTTTAGGGTTTATACTTGGAGAAGAATATTGTATTCTAGAATAGTCTTGGATGATTTGGTCTTTCTTAGTGATCCTTATAAATGATAATAACCTTTTACAAAACACCTTTATCCAAGGGAGATATTGAGTCTCAACATGTTCATCTTCAAGGAAAGTATCTCTAACTTTACTCCTCTATTTTAGTAGATATAAGTAACATAAGTAATGGATTTTGAATATATTAATCTCCCCATGCATTAGGGTTTTGCCTATCCATATCTTAATTAAGATTTTCCTATGCATGCTTGCTTTCTACGTTTATTACCCCTATTTTATACCATAAGATTTGGTGAGCACTAGATTATAATTTATTTTACTTGTCATATAATTTTGTGAATATGAAAACATAAGACCTAGCTAGGGTTATTACATATTGTTGCTTAACTAGAAGCTTGGGAATCCTCTTTACTAATGTTATTGCGGTAAGATATCCCTTGGTTAGGTCTAGAAAATATAGCTTGTTCATGACCTCGAATATATAATGTATCAACAATCAAAAGTGTAAGTAGGATTTATCTTCTCCAAGCTAGGATTGATTAATGGATCCGTTATATTTCCCTTTTCATACATGAGGCATGAGCATTTGAAATACATTTGGTTTTCATGTATTATTGTTATCATGGAAACATATGATTTGTTTAAAGGAATGATTAAATTTGAAAATAGGATGTAATGGATTAATCTCTCGGTTGGGTCTTCAATATGTGGATAGGAAATTAGATTAAATGGGACTATGTTTTGTAGGAAAGAACACAACAAAGTTTAGAAAGGAAAAAAGAAAAAAGAAAAGAAATGAAGAAGTGGGATAAATGTAGATTCGGCCATGGTATTTTCTATGAAAGAAGTAAATTCTTTCTTATAATTTTATGTAAATTTTAAATTTGTTTTTTTCTTTGAATGAAAATCGAGCATTGGTTTGGAAATAGATAGAATTCTTCCTAAAAGACCTCTATTTGGTTTCATATTATCATAGAATGTTGGCTGAGGATAACCCACTTTGGGGAGGATAATTTTACTCCACCTTGCCCTTAGATGGAATATATTTGAGTTAAATTATTTTATTTCATGGTTATAATTGACATAGATAATGTATGGTGTTTGCACATAATGTTTCCTTCAGTTCCTATGTGTATTTGTCATTTTCAAAATTGTTTAGTTGTTTGGTGGTCACCAAAGTAAATGGATGTTTGTGATATTATATTTGAGTTGATGGTTGATTTAATTGAACCTAACTTGATGAATGTTTTCACCATTGAGTGCTTATTTTTTTAAGTTGTTTATGTTTGGTTTTTATTATTATGAAACCCTAACCTAAATTCTGGATCTCATTCATAGTTTATCATGTATATAAAGTTTTATACCATGGGATCAATTTGGAATGATTTATTTGTCTCTCCAACTAATGGTTGGTATGGGTAGGGACTCTCTATATTTGTGGGATCATTCTAATGTGAAAAAAACTTTTGGTCATTGTTCATCTTGCATTCATCTATTTGACTACTACAAGTTTGGATCGTGTATCCTTCGTATTAGAGATGCATTTTAGAAATAAATTAAAATAATTGTAAAATGTTTATTTTTATAAACTTATGCATGATATTAGAGATACTTATTAATCCAATGATGGTGTTTGCATATTTATGCCTAAACAGTTTTACCAGCTATTGATAACTTATTCAAATATTATGTTTATTATTGATTTGATTGAATGTTATTATTACATGTGAAGAATGATTCTAGGTTATTTACATTAAATTTTTGACATTATTTTTATAATTAGGTATTAAGAAGAATTTTTAAATCATTTTATTTGAATATTTTTAAAATAAATTAAGTTGATTGCATTATAAGATATTTTCTTATCAAGCGTAGCATAAAAAGGGATGCCTAAAGTTGCTCAAACATACTTTATGTTTTATTTACTGTCAAGTTATTGCATATGGAAAATAAAATGAGATTTAGATCATTTTTTTAAAAATGATTAATTTGTATTTTTATGTACTTCTTTGCTCTCATGAGAGGCTTAAGTTTCTTATGTTATACCTTGTGATCAAAATGAGCAGTAGTATTGAAGTCTTATGGTTAAAGCCACATATTAATATTGATAAGTATAATGTAATTTACTTACTAATAAAAAATTCTTAATAAAAAATACCACATTTTTTTTAAAATAATTTTTTTAGTGTAATTTGGAACTTGAACTTGTGGTATGGAATTTTGAGATGGATTACTAGTTGGTATGAGAGCTTTAATGTTCTAGGTTTGACATGCTAATAAGTTGTAGCATTCTAGTTTGAGTATGATCATGCTTATCTTATTATTGTAAATATGTAAATTATTTCCTATTTGCATCTTAGGTTTAAGTGGAAATCATTGGTATGGTTGGATACATTTATCTAAAACATTAAATTTCATCTATGGATGTAGTAACTTCTTTTGATCAAGTTGGTTTTTTTGTTAGCAGATTTTCCTAAAAAACTCAAGAACATGATAATTACAGGGATAGCTTGCACAATAAAGAATAAATAAAAATTTGAAGAATATAATTCATATGTCAAGAACCAAATTTAAAGGAAAAAACACATTTATTATATGAAAACATAGAAATAAAAAATACTAAACAATCATCATGTGCATGACGAATCATAGGTTTAAAGTAAAACAAAGAACTCATTATGGATAGGATAAAGGCAAAATATATTTAGGAAAACCATACTTATAAATAGTATATTAATATCTATCATGAATTAGTACCATCTTATATTACAATTAAGTGTTATATATAGTATTCTAGAGTTCTATCTCTTCATATTGTAGACTTTTGATATGTCACAAGGAATGAATTCATATTCTTTGCTCTCTTTTCACAAGATTAAAAGGTTTCACACATGAAAAATATTATAGAAAATAAAAAATCATACAATTCTCACATGTGTCCATCCACTATACTTTATAGTTTTATTTCCTCATTCTTTACCCAACACTTTCCTAGAGTTAATTGTATCTCATCCTAAGACAATGTCAAAAAACCAAAGCCTAATTTGAAGTTGAGAAGATGAGCCAAAAATAATAGTCACAATTATTGCTCTAGGTTCTATTTATCAATTTTTACCTTTTGTGCACTACTAAGCCACCATTTTGGGTTTTTAACTAAGTACCATAATAGTCTACTACCCTTTTAGGTTTTCAATAGACTATCATAGTTAGGTGGATACCATTTATGGGTTTTCAACCAACCTGGTCCCACTCCTAATACTTAAGACTATCCTATCCACTTGGAAAAACTTGTGAAAATTGCATAATAATGATTCATATTATGTACTGGGTGACTAGTCACATGGTTTAAAGTGGTTGCATTGGAGGTTACTTGATTACTAGGTCTATTTGTATTAAGGCTATATTAGTTTAGTGCATAGGGTCTAGTGATGGGGATTATTACTGTTGGCTAGGTATTTGTATCTGCACAACTATATTCTTCTACTATAAGATTTATTGGATTTATTAAGGTGGAATGAATTGAGGTTCATCCATAATTTAAGCAATGGAACCCTCAATCTATGGAAGGTATTTATTTAGCATCTTCTAGTCTATTAGAACTTCATAAAATAGAGAAATTAATATGTGCGATATAATCTAAATAAACATCAAGTTTTTCACATAATATTTTATGATGGTGATGAGTATTTTAACATTTGACAGCTTAAGCTAAATACCAATACTAGCTCCTCCAATTGATCTAGATCCCATTGAGCTTAGATGCTTACAAATGTATTATACATAGATTCGTTATGTTAATCTTTCAATTTTTACAAGGCAATATCCCTTGAATCTAATGATGAGCTTAGAATATGGCTCATTATTAACATGCTTTTTCCCTCAATTCATCTCTCAAAGGATATTATATTTTGCAAATCTTAGATTGTTAGATAGCTATTACATGGAAAATAGATACTTGTCTTGTTGATATTGAACCAAAGACTAAACCTTTACTGTGTCATTAATGTCTAATACATTGCATGTTTTAGTGATTTTTGTTGAGAATAATGCTTAGGAAAAAGACACAAGAAATTTATAGTGAATGTGTAATTTTAATCTTCATCTAGCAGAACTACGAACTTTGCAGGCTTGTTTCTACGGACTCTATAGGATTGTTTCTATGGACTCTGTAGTCTTGTTTCTATGGATTCCACAGGTTCATTCCTTCTGACTCTATAGGGTCAATTCCATGAATTCTATAAGGATGAATCTAAAAATGGGGAAGCTGGTAGCCAGATAGGATAAGAGAGAATCATTATAGCTGGAATCAAATAAGGGAAATAGCCACCTGTTGTTTTGTAGGATTTGATTTTGATAAAGTTGTATATATATTTGGATCTTAGGATTATTATAGGATAGGATATCTATTTTATCAAAATAATTGGATCTCTTGAAAATCTAATATCCTATCTTTGGATGAATGGATTGACCAAGGAATCCTATTCCTTTGTATCCTATTTTGACATGAATATATTAGTATAAAATATAAGATTTTCATATATTATAAGGAGAGATATCATATCATAGAGAGCAGAGAATAGAGGAAAAAAATTATACAAGCATATTACAGGTTTTAGATAGATTACAATCATTTCAATTTTATGAACTAATACTTCAATTTATAGCATTGATTAATCTTTGTTTTGTGAGTCTGAGAGGAGCAAGGGCCCACTCTCCTTGGAACTAGGAACTGTATACAATATTTATGTTATATTTTACTAATTCATTATTATAATTAGAATCTTGTTAATATTTACATTTATTCATAAAAACATCAAAATAAATTCACAATTTAAAAAGCATTTTCCTATTTTAAAGTCATTTCCTTCTAAGCAATGTGTGTTTTCCTTTCCATCAAATGTGTGAAACAAATTTTCTTTTGTTAGTGAAGAGTGTGATTTTAATTTCCATGAAAATGTAAATAGGAGTGTGATATTTTACTTTCATCAAAAGAGTGGATTGGTTTGATTTCTTTCTTTTTAGCAAAAGAGTGAATCACATAGTTTAGGACACATTTCTTTCTTTAGTCAAAGTTAGAATAGGATAATCAAACACCCCCATAAGCAACCTTCTAGATCTACCATCCCATACCTTACTGCAGATATCTTCGGACACTAGCCCTAGTCGATAAGACATCAATCAAATATTGATTAAATGAGGATTCAAATGACACTCATCATTTTTGGCACCATTGCTAGGGAACATAAGGTGTTAGTAAGGTAATAATTATTGGTCTAGAGTGAAAAATAGAAAACATTGTAAAAACCTATAAAATCCTATAAAAATTCAATAAATTAATGTACCATCCTAGAGATTATAAATGATGATTCATCCCAAAGTTTCCACCAAGAACACAAGTGGACACTCCTTCAACATCTCTGAGTAGTGAACTAAAAGTTACAAGTGAAACCTATTTTCAAGAATCTTCTAAAACTTGGATAGAAATTAGGCCATTGCCACAAGCAAGCCGCATAGGACAAATTCCTCAAGATCGATCTCTTGTAGGAAGGCACTATTTAAAGGTTGCCAAGGATTTAGAAGAAGCATTTCAAAAATCTGTAACTAAATAAAATTGAAAAATTTAAACAACTTATAACTAATACCACAAATATTCAGTGGGAAGATCATCCCAATTTTGAAACATCATCAAAAGAAGAAATGGCTCTCCAACAAAATCAACAACTTGCACAACCAGGAAGGACTTTCTCCTTTTCTATTGTTGCAGATCTTAATGATCAAACCCTTATGAAAAATATTTCACCAGCTAATCTACCAAAATTTTGGGGAAGATCTATAGAAGATCCTGATCAATTCCTATTTGAGTTTAAGGTGCTATTTCAAACCTATGATTACACAACAAATGGCTAGAAATTAAAACTATTTCCCTCTATACTTAAAGATACAGCTATGAGATGGTTCATGGGTTTACCTGGTGATTCTATTAGAACATGGGATGACATGGAAATAAAATTATTGAATAACTATAAGATTACTATCGAGTATGAGAAAGAAAATAAGATTTCTTTAAAATCAAATAGAATAAGGATGAATATTTAGAGGATTATTTAGATAGATTCATGTTCACTCATAAAATAAGCAATTATCCACTCACTGAAGATGTTTGAAAAATTAGTTTTCATGAAAGGATTGGATGAAGACACTAGAGATTCCTTAAATTTAATGGGTAGAGGAGATATAAATAAGTTGGCTTTCAATAATATTTTTGAGCTTTGAACCAACTACTCTCGAACGCAACCTAGAATTAGGAAAGGAAGATTTGGGAAATCTAATGAAGTGGGTAAGTTAATGGAAGAATTTTCTAAGCTAAATAAAAATATCTTGGTTACACTAAATAGTACCTTAGATGGCCTTCAAGCTAAGGCAAATTCAATTAAACCCTTATCAATCTACTATTCTAAGTGCAGATAGAAACATGCCCTTAGAGACTATCCCCAAGATAGAACCAATGTTTCATCATGTGAGATTTGTGATGCAATAGATCATGATACCAAAAATTGTACCCTTTTGCCTATTTTAAAGAATCAAATGAAAACACAAGCCCAGTCCACTGAAGAAGTAAATTATATTTAGAGACAAAACTTTGCCCCACAAAACCAGGCTCAAGGATAGATTAATGCAAGAAATCTAGTTAATCCATGGATGGCAATATGGAATGTTTCAGTTCCTTCACCATTATGGAATCAACCCCAAATTCCATCAATTCAAAATCCATGGGTAGGACAAGATTGGTTTCCAACACCGCCATGGATGATGCCACAGCCACAAAAATAATGGATACCATAGCAACAATGGATACCACAATAATAATGGATGCCACAGCCATATCAACAATGAAATCAGTAGTAGAACCCACAGTCACAATATACCCAACTAAGAAGACCACTTCAATAGCAAACTATTATGCCACCCCCAATTATTTAGTAACAAGGACAAATCAATCAACCCTTAATGCCTACACAACCAATAGCAAATCTTAAAAATAAACAACCCGATCCTGTTTATGTTAATGAACAAGAAGATATAATCAATGTTAGAGATATTGAGTGTTGGGAAATACATTTGAGATTTGGTAAAACTATACAAAAACCTCTAATTCTCATTTTTGAGATACCTAATGAAAATGAAAAGACTGAATCATCTCAATTAAACACTGGAGAGGCCAAAATCAAAATGAGCCCTAAAAAAACTCTACCCTAATAGTTCCTTTTCCCAAAATATTAAGATAAATTGGTATTCAACCAGGATCAAACTTGGTCCATGAGTTGCAAAAGATCAATATTGAGGTACCCCTTCTACAAGATATTAGGGATATACCTAAATTAAAAAAAATCATCAAAAACCTTTGTATCGAGACACTTAGGAGGAAAGAAAAATATCCAAAAACCATCCATGTTGATGGAAAAGTTACTGATTTATTCGCAAAAAAACTATTAGTTCTAAAATATACAGATCTAGAAAGCCCAGTGATCATAGTTACAATCAGAGGTAAAGAAATTCCTAACATCTTAGTAATTTTGGGAGTAGTAATTAATGTTATGACAAATGATACTCTCTATGTATTATATCTTATGAGAATGCAACCCACAACTACCATTGTTCAAGTGGCAGACCAGTCTATAACGAAACCAGAAGGGATTATAGAAAATGTTGAAGTACTAATAGAATCTTGGGAGTATCCAATAGATTTCATGGTTTTGCAATGAAAAAAAAAGAATATAGGATATCCCATAATCCTAGGTAGACCATACTTGGCTACTGTAGCAACATTTATTGATTGTAGGTTAGGAGACATGACCATTTCTAATGGGATAAATTCCAAATACATCTCTTTGTATCCTCCTACAAAACCATCAACAAATTGCATACAAGAACTTTGGGTGGATAAATAAAACAAAAAATTAAATAAAATTTTCTCATTAGCTATGATCATAGTTAAAAAAAAACTTGGAAGAATTGAATGGAGACATATACCCAGAATCTACAGACTCTGCCAGTCTAAAATCTATGAACTATGCCAGTCCAAAAGCTATGGACTCAGCCAATTTAGAAACTATGGACTGCCTTAGTTTAGGATTCTTGGGTCAAATAGAATATTTTGAAACCTCCAATTCTACTTCTTCTATTATTTCTTCACCATATGATCATGGATTAATTTAGGAAAGTGTGTGTAAATTGGTATAATAATCACAAACTCATTTCTTAGATGCATTTCATTGTTCGTTAGCAAGACTAATTCCTCTTGGAAAAGAGTTTGTTGATAATGTAACTATGTTTCATAAGTTACTTCCTCATCCATGTCCTCTGAACTCATTGATTAGTGAGTTTAAACAAATAGAATCCAACTACCTAGGTACAAAACCAATCATGGTATTACCTGGAAAGATTTTGAACATCAATAGTTGGTTAATAAATGAAGAGGAAGATCAACTCTTTGAAGTACTAGAAAGACATACCAAGGCTTTTACTTGGGATTATACTGACATGAAGGGAATTTACCCTAGCATATGCACTCATCACATTTACATAAAATATGTCAAACTGGTCAGACAACCACAAAGAATAATAAATCTAGCATTAAAATAAATAGTCAAAATAGAAATCCAAAAGTTTCTAGAAGCTGGGTTTATTTACCCCATCTCAAATAGCTAGTGGGTTTCACCTCTAGTAATTGTACCCAATAAAAATGGTAAATTAAGGGTATGTGTAGATTATAGAGAATTGAACAAAGCAATACTTAGAGATTACTTTCTTTTACCTTTCATTGATCAAGTTCTTGACAACTTGGTAGAAAAGAGATTTTTTCTTTCCTGGATGGGTTTAGTGGGTATAACCAGATAATGGTAGCAGCTGAAGATCAAGATAAAACCATGTTTACCTGCCCTTGGGGAAATTTTTCTTATCGAGTACTTCCATTTGGACTCTGTAATGCTCCAACAACCTTCCAAAGAGCAGTTCTGGCAATATTCTCTGACCTTACAAATGATTATGTTGAATTATATATGGATGACTTCACTGTTTATGGTGAAACTTATGAAGAGACTCTTACCAACTTGGAAAGAGTATTAATCAGATGTGAGGAATATCAATTATCTCTAAGCCATGAGAAATATTTATTGATGATGGATGAAGGAATAGTCATGAGACATCATATTTCTACAAAAGGCATTCAAGTAGATATAAATAAAGTCAAAATAATCTTTAATTTACCCATTCCACAAACACAAACTAAAACTAAGAGTTTTTTGGGACATGTTGGTTACTATAGATGCTTCATAGATAAGTTTAGCCAAATAGCTGCCCCTATGTTTGCCTAGCTTACAAAAGATAGTACATTCAAATGGAGTGGTAGTTGCCAGTAGGCCTTTGAGACCATCAAAGCTAAAATTATTACTAGTCTAGTATTGAGAGGACCATATTGGACTAAGCCATTCCATATATACATATATGATTCCAATACAACACTAGGAGTAATACCTGGACAAAAGGATGAAGACGAAAACATGTATGTTATATATTATATTAGAAAAAACATGACACCTATGAAGATAAATTACACAACTCAGAGGGAATTCTGAGTTATAATATATGTAATTAACAAATTTAGACACTACATAATAAGCTATGATATATTTGTCTATACAGACCATTCAGCTATTAGATATCTTACCAAAAAATCAATTGTGGGAGGTAGGATTATTAGATGGTTGTTTCTCTTACAAGAATTTGATGTTACTATTATAGATAAATCAAGCAAGTCTAATGTGGTGGTTGATTTATTGTCAAGAATAAACACTATAGGTGAATAAGAACTAGTGGAAGATGACTTCCTAGATGAATAACTATTTACTATTTCACCAAAATCTCCATGGTTTGCTGATATAGTCAATTACCTCACCACAGGGAAGTTTCCTCTACAATTTTCACAAAAAGAAAATAAATGTTTAATAAAAAAAAGCTCTTCTTTCAAATAGATTAATGGAATGCCATTTAAACTTGGACCTGACCATGTGTTTCATAGGTGTGTGACAAATGGTGAAGCTTATGATATCATCAGAGCTTGTCATAATGAACCAAGAGGAGGGCATTACTTAGATCAAAGAACCATACATAAAATCTTGGGAGTAGGATACTATTGGCCTCACCTTCATCAATAAGTAAAAAGATATGTTAGACACTATGATGCTTGCCATAGAATTAGACAACTTACTATTTTAACAGAGATGCCTCTGCACCCTCATCCTCAATTGGTTTTAGAACCATTTGAGAAATAACAAATTGATTTTATAGGTCTAATGGATACTCCTAGAGGAAGATAATATCTCCTAGTATGTACAGACTATGTGACCAAGTGGGCAGAAGTGGAAGCATTAAATCATGCAAGAGAAGAGATGGTAGCCAATTTCTTATATTTTAAAATCATGCAAATATTTGGTGATCCAAGGGAGATAGTCTCAAATCAAAGACTGTAGTTCATGTTGAACATGATAAAGTACTTCATGTAAGTACATCAAATTTAGCACAAAAAAATATCTCCATACCATCTGCAGGCTAATAGCCAAGTTAAAGTCACCAACAAAGAACTAGAAATCATTTTAACCAAGGTTGTTAATTCTAGAAAAAAATATTGGATAGATAAGGTACCAAAAGCTATTTTGGACTATAATACTACTTGGAAAATAAAAACTAGATTTTCACCTTATGAATTGGTTTATGGTAAGAAGCCTATATTCTCCATTGAATTTGAATTGCAAACTCTGAAAATAGCTATAGAAGTAAGAATTGAATTATAAAAAATATAGAAAGAAAAACTCCTATATCTTAATCAACTTGATGAAATGAGGATAGAAATAATATAAAGAATTGAATTGGTACAACATCAAAGAAAAGTTTGGCATTATTCAAAACTCAAGCAACAAAAGTTTTAGAAAGGATATTGGGCACTGTTGTTTGATTCCAAATTTCAACAATTCAAAGGAAAAATACAAACAAGGTGGTTGGGACCTTATCATATTGAGGAGTTCTATAAAAATGGTTATGTTAAGCTAATACCTATTGATGACAACAGAAGAGATCTATTCGTTAATGGACATATATTGAAGCTCTATCAGAAACCTTTCAATAAAGAAGAATTTGTTCAAAAGGTAAAGGATCAAGTAACTGTTCTACAGAGCTCTACTTCTTCTAGTGAACATGATCCTTGATAATCCTATAGTCCAACAAAAAAAATAAAAAAAATCAATAGTGAAAATATTTTCAGGGACATTATTGACAATGCATGCCCAGAAAACCAGCTTGCTAGCTGGCTATGCATTACAAAAAGGGCTTTGGATAGAAAACTAGTAATGGCTGGCCAAAGGGCAAAAACATAAAAATTTATAAGAAAATCTCATCATGTCACTATCATTGGTTATCTCCATGCAATAAACTAATCCATGCAAACTTATTTGTGTAGAACACATGGTGAGCAAAGGATAACATCTAAGGTTAAACTAAGACATACATTTTATTTATCTATGTTTAGTTAACTAATGATCTTTGATTTAATTAAGACTTATTCTATGGAGATAACCCAAATTTGAATCTTCCACAATGGAATGACATGACACATGCCATAATAAAAAATTAAAAAGAAAAACATGCAACCAAGCCACCAAATGTGTATAGATAAGTGTGTAGCTTTGATATAATCAATTGAGTCATCAAGTATCATCATGACAACACATCATAAAAAGGGGTTTTAAATGAAGTAATGAATAGTTGTCACCATCAATGTGACACATCATCATTTCACCCAACTTATATTAATGAGACAAAATGGCTGGCACAATTCATAGAAATGTGTGGTGCCTAGCTGTATCAAGTCATCATATCAAACTATAAACTCATGCATTTGTAGCATTTGGTATGAACCATTTCATTTCTATAGACTTAAATGGAAGCTGGTCTATAGAACCTCCATGATTGTCACCTACAAATCCTTAGTGACTATTGTCTACCAATTTTGACAAAATATTGGTCTACACTTCAATTAGAGTTAAAGGAAAAAAGTTGACTATAAATCCACATAAAAATGGGACAAAATATGAGATTAGAGTCAAAATATCTAGAAAAGTTTCATAAAGACAAATCTTCTATGGCAGTGTTTAGAGCCAATGGCTGGCTACCTTTCATTGAAAAGTTTTGGATTTCAATGAAACAATGGTAAGTTAATTCATCACTAATCGCACCCCTAAATTTTCAATTGTGAAAGGCATTGTTATTCCTATTACAACTCAAGTTATAACCCAAATTATATAAGTTCCAGAAGAGGGAATGAGAGCTATAGGTAGAATTTCATTTAGTGATTTAATTAGTTAGTTTAATGGTAATGAGCAAACTTTGACTTCATGTCTAGTAGATTCTAAGGGAAAATCAAAAGGGATTAGTAGAAATTCACTTCTTGAACCCTAAAAATTTATTGCCAAGTGGGTACTCAAGTATATCATTTATGAAGGGCAACACAATCTTTTAGGGGGAGACACCATGAAAATCTTAATACATCTTAAGCATGGGAGACAAAACTCTCAGTATAAAATTAACCTCCCATCCTTCTTATATGGTGCTTTGAAAGTTATGTCTATAACCCCTAATGCTGCTCTTAGGCATCATGACCTTATTCATCTCATTATCCAACATCACTTCCTTCAGCAAGGACAAGAGGTCTAGGAGGAATTTTAGAATAGTATAGCATAACAAATTCCAAATTTACCTATATAAGAAACCACAAATTCACCATAGGAATGATCATCTCCACCTGCTACATTAGTTGAGAAAACAACATCAAGGAAGAAATTACAGATTGTAGTCCCAACATAAATTCCTTCTTCTTCAAGAAGAATCATAAGGTCTCAAACCCCTAAAGTTTCAAGGTCTCCACAAGAACCTCATGATTTTTTAGTACAACCTATTCCCTTGTCAAGAAGAAGAAAATTGAGATGAAAGGTTGCTATAGAACCTGAGAAGACTGATGGATTGATGGTTGAAAAGGAAATCCAACCAAGTATAGCTCAAAGAGTGACCAAAAGAAGGAGAAGGCTCATTCTGACAGATGAAGATGACAAAGAAGTTGTAGACATTATAGAAAGTTTTAAAATGGTATCTCATTCCCCCATACATTAAAATATCCCTATACCTATAGATATTAAATAAATTCCTTCTGAAAGGAAAACTCTAATCATAATGGAGGAGCCAAATCTAGAGGAAGAGCCATACATGGTAGAGGAATCAAGTATGGTGGAAAAACCACTTGTTCTAATTGAAAATGTAATGGATAAAGTGAAAATTATATGTACCAATGAGAAAGGTGAATCATCTAATCCAAATAATCCTATTCTACAGTTAAGTTTGTAGCTTTCTCAAGCTTAAGCTCTTGAAGAACAACAAATAACTGACATTGTTGACTTGATTAGTCAATTATAGGAAAAAGATCATCTCAACTCATTTTTGGTGAAGAAAATAGATACAACATCTGCTGATCATGTAGTATAAGTTCAAAAATTAGAGGAAATAATAAAGGAACATGAAAGTGAACAAATAGATCTTTGGATATATATAGAAAGTTTGAATAAGGAAAATAGGAGATTGCAGAGTTTGGTAAACTCTTCCAAAGCACCTGATATTGCACCTCCTCCTCCTAAGGTATTTGTTGACCATGGTTGTCAAATAAGTGATATAGGTATTCCTACCTTACAAATACTACATCAAATTGAGGAAGAATATTTTGTACTTAAATAAAAAACAAAGATGCAACTTCTTCAAACAAACTCTTGGAAAATGAAAAGAAAGAATTAGAAACTAATGTCCAAGATTTAGAAAAAAATTTGTAGGATGCATGCAAATTAGGAGAAACTCTTTTCACATGTAGGAATCCTTCTCCTGCATATAGTTTGTTTTTATTTGAACAATTTTATAGATGGCAGCTTCTATGGATTTCCTGTCATCTTCCTTACAAAATTTTGTAGCCAACAACATTTTTGGAAATTTTATATAGTGTTGAACCTGATCAATAGGATTTGCTTTGTGAATTTTATTTACATGATTTGATTCTAGGAGACCATGACCAAAATAATTTTTTGATAAAACTTCATGTGGAAGAAGTTCATCTGAGGGCATTACATTCTACATTCAAAAATCAAATAGCATGGAAAAGTAGATTTGAGGACTATACAAATCATGCTAAGACTATAGGATTGTATGTTTGACTAGCCTTTCCTATTTCCAGATTGATCAAATAGAATTTTAACTATGCTTTGTTAAATGATGAGGTTAAAATGCATTATTTACAGGCTTTATATGATTATGCTATTTATTTTAATTTTTTTTAAGATAGAGTTTTCATTCAGTGGTGGCTGCAAATGTAAATAGATGGGACCAACTTTCAATGCCTCTTAAAAGATGAGAGGTCATGCCCCCAAATAACTTAAGATGGAGTATGAGGAGAGCATCCTTAATTTTTGAAATCTTAATAGAGGTAATAAACTCTGGGGAAGAGAAGAAATGGATAGGCATGAGATATAGACCCCCTTTGCTAATCATACCTATTCTAGGATGGCAGAGTTAGGCTCCACAATCAGAGGATCAATTCAGTATATGGAAAGAAATGATTCAAGCACATTAGGGATTTACAAGCAATTCAGACAAACATATAACAAATGAATTTGATGAATATGATTTGAGTCAGAGTGTGGAAAGTAGAAGTCAGAGCTATGAATGCCAATAAATGTTTGCAATGGGACTTGTAAAAAATAAAGGTTGAGGGAGATGATGATCTCAAAATATGGCTCATTATTGACATGTTATTTCTCTAAATTCATCTCTTGAAGGATATTATCTTATGCAAATCTTAGATTGTTAGATAATTGTTACATGGAAAATAGATATTTGTCTTATTTATATTAAATCAAAGACTAAACCTTTACTATGTCATTAATGTCTAATACATAGCATGTTTTAATATTTTTTGTTAATAAGAATGCTTAGGAAAAAGACACAAGCAATGTATAGTGAACATGAAATTTTGATCTTCATGCAACAGAACTACAGACTATGCAGGCTTGTTTATATGGACTCTGGAAGCTTGTTTCTATGGACTCCATAGGCTTATTTCTATGGACTCTACAAGTTCATTCCTCTCAACTCTATAGGGTCAATTCCATGAATTATATAAGGATGAAGATACAAAGGGGGAAGATGGTGGCCAGATAGGATAAGAGAGAATCATTCCAGCTGAAATCAAATAAAGGAAATAACTACCTTTTATTTTTTAGGATTTGATTTTGATAAAGTTGTATATATATTTGGATCTTAGGATTATTATAGGATAAGATATCTATTTTATCAGAATAATTGGATCTCTTGTAAATCTAATCTCCTATATTTGGATGAATGGATCGACCAAGGAATCCTATTTCTTTGCATCCTATTTTGAGATGAATATATTAGTATAAAATGTAAGATTTTCATATATTATATGGAGAGATATCAAATGATAGAGAGTAGAGGATAGAGGAAAAGATTTATACAAGCATACTATAGGTTTTAGATAGATTATAATTATTTCAATTTTATGAACTAATACTTCAATTTTCAACATTGATTAATCTTTGTTCCTGAGTTTGAGAGGAGCAAGGGCCCACTCTCCTTAGAACTAGGAACCATGTATGGTATTTATGTTATGTTTTACTAATTCATTGTTATAATTAGAATCTTGTTAATATTTACATTTATTCATAAAAACATCAAAATAAATTCACTGTTTAAAAAGCATTTTCTTATTTCAAAGTCATTTCCTTCTAAGCAATGTGTGTTTTCCTTTTCAACAAACATGTGAAGCAAATTTCCTTTTGTTAGTGAAGAGTGTGATTTTACATTCCATGCAAACGTAAATAAGAGTGTGATATTTTACTTTTATTAAAAGAGTGGATTGGTTTGATTTCATCCTTTTTATTAAAAGAGTGAATCACATAGTTTAGGACACATTTATCTCTTTTGTCAAATTTAGAATAGGACAATCAAACACCCCCATAAGTAACCTTCTAGATCTACCATCCCATACCTTACTATAGATAGATTTGGACACCAGCCTTAGTTGATAAGACATCAATCGAATATTGATTAAATGAGGAGTTAAATGACACTTGTCATCTAACAATTACTTGAGGGCATTGCTCATTACATCCATATTAATTGTCTAGTCATACATTATAGCTTTGGACTTATCAATTATTTCAAACTCAAGTCTAGTATTAGCTAAGGAATTTTTGAGATGTTCCCTTAAGTTTAACATTCCTTAAGCTATTTGGTTGGATTTTTACATAATTATATCTAAAACCTTCTTATAATCTTCAAGTAGCTCATAGATTACCTCTATTTCTCCCCATATAGCCTTCCGTTAGGTTCAAAACATTTGTAATCATTACACATTCACCCAATCCTTAATGAGTTGCTTCAAAAGGATGGTGAGTTTTTTATCCTCAAACATTACTTGGTGACTGAGCACTTGTGTAACCAATGTGGGGCATGTGTTATTGATCAATTAATGTACATTGGTAAGTGGCTACTCAATTTTACATTATCCTCAACTAAAAATATTCTTGTTTTAAGATTAAGGCATTATAAAAAATTGAATCTTGGAACACAACTGTGTAGACATCCAATTCCTAACACCATTATGTTGAAATTATCAATCTTACTCGAAGTTCACTAAAATGCACAATTTAGGCCAAAATCATTAAAATGTGCTTAATGGTTCAAGCTTGTCATATACAAGTGCCAACTTAGGATAATGTATCCCTAAATGGGGCAATGAATTTTATGTGATTATTAACTTTGATCAAATCATTTTGGGTCAAAATGATGAAAAAGCATTTTGGTGCTCTAGATAACTCTTTTCTTCTAATTTAAAAGCGCATGACACATGCAAATGTTATTTTGTGTCAACAACATCCTAAATGGGATAATGTCCTACATAACTAAGATCACCTTATAATTTCTCTCTAGTCAAATTACGACCCAATAATATAAATTTTTGACTAGTTTGATTAATGAAGTACACTAATTTCCAAAGAATTGCACTAAAATTAATTAATCTTACGTAGGCAATTTAAACCAAATTATGAGCTTTATTAAGAATTCCATGAAATTTATTGAATATTAATTTATTGGAAATTGATTCCTATTAACTACATCATCAATTGAGGTCATTTGTGGGGTGGCATCCATAAGCCACAAATGCAACAAATATCAAGATTATGGCTTCCCATGCCTCTTTAATGCCCCTTCCTCCCAAATATTTATGAGGATATTTATGGATATTATTTACATAATTAGATTAATTCATGGTCACACATCTTGATCTTGAGATGGTTGGTTGTGGTTACTTCTGATCAATTTAAAAAATCTATAAATAAGAGGCCTCTCACTGACATTTTAAATCTTAAATTATGTAAACTTATAATACATGATTCTCTCTACAAGCCATTTGTGTAGTTTGATAAATGCTTTATTTGTAATAGGATAGATTCTTTGATAAGCATAACATTGATTTTCATATCATGATCTTATATTATACTTGGTGTTCTTGAGATGGTGGATGAGCTTTCCTAGCACCATTGTTGAAGACTTGAGCACCAAATCAAGGGGAAAAACATGCTTGGAGCCATTTATGGATGATGGGAAACTCTTCAGAAGGTAATGTATGTTTTATTTCTTTCATTGAGTTCTTAATTATCATTTGTGTACCTCATTGAATAGGTTGTCCTAGATTGTTAGTTATTTATGCATTTCTTATATTTTTCATTACTAATGCTTGATTTAACCATCTTTGTAATCCATCTCTACATCTCACCACATTCTATGGGAAAACACATCCCTCTCAAGTAAAGAAGACATTTTGGAAATCTTAAATTTCCTTAAAGGTCATTAAAAATAATTTAACATCAATTTTTAGCTTGTTTTTTCCATGTTTTTAATGTTTTTTATTGACACACATGTCACACAATGATTGATGTTGATTTTGTGTAATCATCATTAATCAAGAATAATTGACATTGGTTAGGTTGAAGGGGGAAATATGTCTAAAAATTTGCATTTTAGAGATTTTCTCAAGTTTGTAGTGGTCAAATTAGGTTTATAAGTCTCTATTTTGAACATATTTTACTCGATTCATAAGTTATTCTAGATATTTTATCCTAAAAGTATACCAACAAGAATTTTTTATCTATATCATTTTTGCCTAAGGGTTCATAGGTGACTATTATCAGTTGTTTTTGATTGGAAATGGTTCTTTTATGATCAATATTAGTCTTATAGCAACTAGCATTGGTCACTATTGACCAACGTCAATCTCTATGTATAAAAAATAGAGAACTCAAGAGAAATAAATCCAAACTCACTTGTTTCATTCTTAATTGTGCTTAAAAGTGAAAGGAGATTCTCTAATTTTTCTTGTAGAACCCATAAAGAAAAGTGGTTAATTTGAGAATAATTAAATCTATAACATTCCCTTTGGTGTTTAAAATGAACCTAGATGAGCATGTTTAAATATTGAACCTTCCCTTTGGTGTTTAAAAGGAACTTATATGGTTTATTTGATATTTTTGTGAATTTTTTTCAAAGTTTTTGAAAACTAAGTCCTAGGGTCCAAGAACTTCACTTAAAATTTCAATTTGGTATATAAAATGAACTTTTACTTAAATTTAAATTTTTAAAAGTGTTGTTTTATGAAAATCATCTATTGATTGTTAGATTGTTTGAGAAAAAATAATTGTGTATGTATGCTCTCCCCCATCCCCTATAGGGAACTTGGGTGACCAAAATCACCTTTTCTTTGTGATTGTGCCTTTGTCAAAGGCATGAAAAGGAAGATGTCTAGGCTCTCCCCAAAACCCATATGGTTTGGGAGACCTAAAAACAACCTCTAAAGCCTTTTCACTTAGATCATTTTATTTCATGTAACTATATTATGGAGGGAGGTCATTTCCTCTTCATGAGTTCTTTAGGAAAGCTTTGACCTAGGGTTTCATCTCCTAGCATTGGATTCAACCCATATCTATAGTGGGGATATAAATTGGGATCATCTTGTTGGGATGGTGGTTTGAGTGGTTAAACCATATTCATTAGTGGCAAGCTATCCCAAAACATGTGATCAATCAAGACATCACACTACATTGAGCAATTGACAGATGTAGTGGTTGTGAAAAGGATAAGACTTTTTCAAAACAAGCTGGTTAATGTTAGGTTGTGGAGCTAAAAGCTTCAACTATGCAGACGAAGAGGAGGATGCTAAAGTTCCAGAAGTACCAGCATCGGCAGAATGACTGATGTTGGTCATGATGAATGCAGAAGGCAATCAGCATTGGTAGGGAGTTGACCGACGTCGGTCAGCACCAGTTAGACATGGACCGGCGTCGATCGCCTGTGTGTTCCAGAACTATTTGTTGCATGAATAGTTAGTTAGTTGAACTGATTGTTTACATGTAAAGGCTATTTTGAGTCTTGAGCTGTGTGTCTATTATTAGTAAACTAAGAGTCTAAGTTATTGTTTAAGTCTGGGATTTGTTTATAGACCCATTGGCATGTATTGTAATTATGAGCTAAAAAGGAAGGCAAGGAAGATCCTTCCATTATAAGATCATTGAGTTGCAGGTTGTTGCAAGCTCATAGGAGATCTATATGTGTAAGTATGGTCTGTTGAATTATAGGTTGCAGGTTCATGGTAGATCTACTTGAAGTAATTTAGAGTGCTTGGTGTACTAGCAAGGTTATTATTGATTGGTTGGAGAGGTGAACACCAATTTTGTGTGTGAGTTGTGTGTTGGGACCTTTTTTGGTAGGAGAGTAAACTTTTGAAGAAGAATTACTGTACACTTGAGGTGTGGCAAGCCTCTGTAAGGTGGAAGAGTGTGGCGTCTCTTTATTGTATTCTTTTTTGTACAAGTATTAATACAAGATAGTGTATTGTCTCTCATATTCTGTGCTATGTGTGAATTCTAGTTACTTGTACTTTTGGATATTTCTGCTTGTTTAATTACTTGTATTTGGTAATCATATTGTGCTCTTTTTGAGGAGCAAGATCCTAACAAGTGGGATCAGAACAAGGTGTGTTGTTCTTGGATTCCCCGACAATTGACATGGATCTAATTGATATGTTGCATCCCTTATATTAGCTATATTTATGAGCATCTATATGGTCATAAATTATATGTTTTAGATAACCTCACTTCTCATAGAGTATTATTGATATAGGGTGAGTAACCTAAAGGTTCAAGTCATTGTATTGTCTCTTGGGAGAAGGGGTGTGTAAAATACCCTACCAACTCATGCACTTTTATTTATGGATCAATAATTTAATTCCTTATAAGAGCACGTATAAATATGGATTTCTATAATGCAAAGTGACCTTTTCAGTTTAGGGCTTAAGACAATTACTTAGTTATATTTGTCTTAGTCTTTACTTATTCAATCTTGATTTGAGTCAAAAATTGCTTGTAAATAACATGTCATAACCAAAATAATGTCCACCATTTCTTTAATAAGGAGGCATTACACTGGTCAAATCCAAATAAATCTTTACCTTGTTCAAATTCTCATCTTAAATATTATGTTTGTATTATCTAATTAGCACATTTATACTACCCATTTGAGTCTAAACCACTTTCCAAAAATCTTTAAGTCCTTCATTGATAATTCAAATTTGGAAGTGTACCTTTCTAAGTTACTAGGTTAATTGGTTTTACTATTTACACTTGACTTGAGTAACTTGGGTTAGATTCCCCATTTGGATTAAAGGTCATTTATAGACTCATTATCATTTGATCATTGTGAACTTAGGTCATCAAGAGTATCATTCACACTCTAAGTTATAAAACACCTTTTATTCTACCTCTTATTACCATGCGACAGTGTTGTGTTGCCCATTTGGTTCTATTTTTATACTTAGGAATTCTTACATGTTTTCACATCTTGAGTTTCCTGGATCACATTGTCACCTTCCTAATTTGAAGGGATTTCTTCTTTTTTCTTAGTATCAACTTATCAAATTTGAAATAGATTTTATGGTTGTGATGTATCTCTCAACCTATATTTGGTGTACTAGTTTACACTTAGGTCTTTGAGTTATCATACCTTCTTCTAATTTATATGATTTCAACCCTACCCAAGCTTAATTAATTTTGTGAATTCATTCCTTTAATTGTGTGGTACTACACCACCTCTTTTTTTATTATAGTCTCTTTGGCACCTAAATACTTGTTTAGAAAATATCAAAACACATACCTTATCTAAACATTTGTAAAACATTTTAAAAATCTTGGTCAAATGTAGATAATAATTTTTTTAGGAATGACTTAAAGGTACACTCATAGTGGGGTCTCTTACAATCCTAGCTTTGAGGAGGAACACTCTTATGATATTCAATACAACCATATGGTATTTAAGGACATTCCCATAATTGTAGGATCTAAGGAAGACTATTCATAATATCAACCCTAAGAGGACAAGGATGAAGCCCTCTTAAGATTTATCAAATCAAGTGCTAGATTACCCTCAAAATTTCCTATGGAAAAATTACATACTTTGGTTAGAGAAGAAGAGTAAAAATGAGAGAAAATATTCATAAACAATTCACAAATAAACATAATTTCTTCTAGCAAAGGAAATGAAATACTTATAGAGTCAAAGCTAACTGATCAAGATCTTGTCACCAAGATTAAAAAGATAAGTCAACAATATGTAGAACAACTTATCATGGACTTGACATAATATTTAGTAGATACTTAAATCCATAATGATACTTCCAAATAATAGGGAAATATGGTTGAACTAATGCAAAATATAGTTGAGAACATAACAACGATGGTTCAAAATGTCTCAATAGGACAACTTAAATCGCAAGAGGTACCACAACATGCTTTGCTAAACACATACCATACAGTTTTAAATCATCAAGAACCTATTATTCCTTTACAAAACCAAAGACCAAAACATTCAGTATGTATTGAAGAAATCATATAAAATAATTTGGCTAGTTTGTCTCAACTAACATGTACTTTGGAAAATAGACCATAGACTCCCCAAAATTAATAAAACACATATAATTCAAGGTTATAGATTCCAAGGAATTAATTTCTCACTTACTCGACTAAAGGAGTGAACCAAAATAAATTCATGGACCATAGGGCTTATATCCATAATAAACCCATGCAACAATAGGGGTACATATTACCCCAAAAAAATTATGTTCCACCCATGAATGCACCAAACATGCAAGAATAAAACTCTATGAAAGATATTGTGTCACATTTGGAGACTAGAAACAAAATCAAGAAGTACAAATTTGATGATATATGTCCATATCCATTTGATTTATTTATTCCCTAGGTCCCCTTAACATCTCATTTTGAGGAACCTAAATTTGACAAATATAAAGGAAAAGGTGACCCTCATGAACACATTCAGGCATTATTTGTGTTATGCCAAGAGGTTTCTTATAGTAGCATTGATTTCCTTCATTTATTTCCAAGAAGTTTAGTAGGATGAGTTCTAGATTGGATATTTAAGTTACCCAAGGGATCAGTTGTTGATTGGAATGACTTATCTAAAAATTTCATCAACCATTTGTCATACAACATTGAACATGAATTGACCATTCTTGACTTGTGAAAATCCAAATAATGTGATGGAGAAAGCTTTTTTGTATATCTATATAGGTGGAGAGCACTAGCTAGTCACTTTTAACATAATTTGCCAAAAAAATAGTTGGAAGACATATTTCCATAGAAATTACATCCTGAAGTCTTGCACAATCTATGAATTGATTATGATAACTCATTTGAAGAAATTATAGACAAGGTTATATAGATTAAGAAGTTGCTTATTACAAAAGGACTTGTCAAGATTTTTGTGTAGGGTCAAACATCAAATAAAACCCAATCACTAGTTCAAATAGTTACACAAGATAAAACTAAGGGTTTCAATAAGAATAACAATGTGGTGGGTAATAGAGTAACTAAAAAAATACACGTATAAATGGTGAAGGCCCCTTCAAATCCAAATGTATAATTAAATCCCCATAAGCCACTAACTAATTTTTAAATACAACATCAATAGAGGACATTCCACAATCAATTTAGAGTCTTCAATAAATTAGGAGAACCTGTCAAGATGGTGTTCCAAAAGCTCATAGTGACTAACATGATTGTATGGCTAGAACCTAGGCCATTTCCTCAAGATCAACCAAATATAGATTGGTATAAGGAAAATTAATGGCAAAACTTCCATCATGTTGTTGGTCATTGTGCTTATCATTTCATCCAATTGAGACAGCTCATTGAAGACTAAATTGAGAGTGGTGAAGTTGAGATCAAGATTTCCCCACAAGGCACTTATCAAGATATGGGAATCAATTAAGATATATTTCCTTGACATAATCAACAACCACCAAATAATAATTAAAATAAAGGATAAAATCAATATCAGAATTAGAACCAGCATCAAGGTCAAAATTATAACTAACATGATCATAATCAAGATCATAATACCTATGCTAATAACTTGGGTTATAACAACATGCTTTACGACTATAATAACACCATGGGATGCATTTATGTAACCCACATTTCCACTATCATTTTTAAATCTTATGAACCATCTCGTGTTCCTCATATTATGGGACCCATTACTATAAGGTGAACACCCTCTCCCTCTATTAACACTGCATCGAGTTAATGCAATTATATTGTGACTCCATTTGCATGGGTTACTATTTTTGGACAAAATTTTTCCTCTAATTATAATGTCTCCTCATCGAATGAAAATTTATCTAATACAATTAGACACCCATAAGTCACCCTCCAAGTCCCTTCACCTACATCTTCTAATTATAATGAATCATTTTCACCTCTAGGTTATGTATTCACAACAATAGAGAATCCTTATAGTCTATCAGACCAACTAAGTAAAACACCTATGAAGAATTTCATTTTAGATCTCTTGTGTATGTCTGAAGTCCATAAAACTATTTTGAATAACCTTTTACAAGAATCGATTGTTCCTAAAGATATTAATCTTGAATAGTTCCAAACACTAGTTAGACACTTGTCTTCATTTTGATAGCTTACATTTGATTAAAAAGACATGTCCACCCTAGGTCTGAGCCATAAAAACCCATTTTATATTGAGTTAATAATTAAAAACCATTAGATTATGTGGGTTCTTATAGACAATGGTTCATGGCTAAACATAGTGTCCCTCAAACTAGTATAAATATTGGGTTACACTTCAAAGGACATTTATCCAAAGATGATCACCATAAAGGATTATAATAATATCAAGAGGGAGTATTTTGGTACTATTTGGTTTTTAATAATTATTGGGTCTATTTCCCATCACACTTGATTCCATATTATGGACATTGAGTTTCCTAATAACATAGTTTTTGGTTATCCTTAGATCCATGAAGTACAAACCATTCCATCTACCTTGCATTAGTGCCATAAGTTTCCCCGTGATGGGATCAAGGCTGCTATTCCTATTGATCAACAACCTCATCAGTATTACAAACATATAGAGGTTGAGTATCATAATCATATCTATTGTCTTGGTTAAAAATTCATTGAAAAGAAGATCAAGGAGATAGTTTCACATCCACCTTCATCTAATTATATAAATGCAAGTGACCTTGCATCTAATTTGACTGATATATTTCCCAAAACTCTTACAAAATAACTTATTATTGAAGATGTGGGCATTTCCACATACCAGCTTAAGGATGCCTTCCATATTTATAAGTTTCCAAAGTCTCCTAAAACATTTGGTAAACTCAAACCTTCTAAAATCCTCAACAGACCCAACTTGATCTAGAAATAGAATAAATAACAATAAAAACCACCTATGGTATATGTACCTGCCACTTCAAAAAAATAGGATCAAGAGGCTTTCACAAAAGGAGACTAGTTATATTTTGACAATATTGTGGATTGCTTTCAGAATCCAAAATATCCAATTCCTAATTAAATTATGGATAACTTTGACTATATGAGAAAATGCCTTGGCCCATGAGCCTAAGGAATCCTAAAAACTTTATTAGTTGGTGTACCTAATTTGAATCATGGTCTCAAATTTATACCATTTAGGGGTGACATCATGAATTTTGATAGTGATTATTCAAAAATGACTAATGGTGAGACTCCTGGTAGTAAAAGTATCCCATTATAGCCTTTTCAACAAGCTTGCTAACTCAAATTTATTTGATCAAAATGCCATTATGACCATAACACCTCATTTTTCCCTATACCTTTACCATCCTAAACTCATTGATTAGGAACAACAAAATTCAATCATACATCTTGATGAGCTTTAGAACGAAGAATAAATCATAAAATACATGGCCTAAGAGATGGATTTACAATTGGTGATTATAAACAAGGCTTCAATTTTACATTGGATCCTTTTGCCTACTTTGGAGACCAAGGAAAATTTCTTGGTCATAAAAAAGATAAAACATCAAGATCTTTAGGTGAAAACCTATTTGAGGTGCTCATTGATTAGGGAAAAAGAAAAGATAAAGACAAGCCCTTGAGTGAAAACCTATTTTAGGTGCTCTTAGATGGGAAAATTTTCTCATCCCAAAAGGAATTTCAAGGTCCATCAAGTCCTAGCTCTATAGCCATTACAAGCATCTCTTCAAAATAAAAATTATTTGAGCATCTCATTCTTGAGTTTCTAAAGATTTTTTCTAATTGGATTTTACCTAATATGGTGGATTTAGATTTGTCACATTATCCAAAGCTTTGGGAGGAACAAAAATAAACTATAATAGAAGAAGATGATCATGATCACACCTTGCCTATTATTCTTAAAGATGGATCTACACTTCTTGTAGACAACATAGTTGAAGTGAACCTGGGAACATATGATGATCCAAAAATTATTTATCTTGGAGCTTACCTTATTGAAGTAGAATGTGAACACACTATATCCATTTTGATGGATTTCATTGATATTTTTGCATGGGCATACATAGACATTCCAAGATTAGACCCTCACTTGGTAGTGTATCAACATTGTTTTCATCCAGATGCTAATCTAGTTAGATATAAATTAAAAAAGATGCATCCACACATTTCTCTCTTAGTAAAAAATGAATTGAAGAAATTATTGAGAGCAAGCTTCATGAGATTGTTTAAATATTCTAAATGGATATCAAACATAGTTACAGTCAATAAGAAGACACATGGCATACATCTTTGTATATATTTCAAAGATATCGATAAAGCATACTCAAAAAGATGATTTTCATCTACCCAACATCAACATGATCATCAATTATACTATTGGGTATGAGATATTATCCCTCTTGGATGGATTTTATACATAAAATAATATCAAGATAGCCCAAGAAGATCAACACAAAATTATGTTCATCACTCCATGGGGATTATTAAGTTGTCAAGTCATGCCATTTGAATTGAAGAACAATGTAGCCACATATTAACATGTCATGACTGTTATCTTCCATGACATGATGCACAATATTTTTGAGGATTATGTTGATGACATACAATAAAAATCAATAACTCATGTTGGACATCATAAGGTTTCACAAAAAAATCTTTGAGAGGCTTCATGAATATAAAATCTATTTGAATCCTAAGAAGTGTGTCTTTGGAGTCAATTTAGGGAAATTTCTAAGGTTTATTGTATCATAAATAAGGATTAAAGTTGACCCTACTAAGGTTAAGGCCATTATTGAAATGCCTCCACCTTTAAATCTTAAACAACTTTGAAGCTTGTAAGGAAAGATCCAATCCATTTGTAGGTTCATTTCTCAATTGGTAGATAAGTTCTACCCATTTACACATCTATTAATAAAAGGGGTCAAATTTAAATGGGATGAATACTTTCAGTTAGAATTTGCAAATCTCAAGACATACTTTGTGAACCCACTAGTTTTGACACCACCAACACATGGACAAACACTGCTTATTTACATATCAACAACTAAGAATGCACCAGGGGCACTTTTGGCCCAACATGATGATCAAGGTGAATAACATGTAGTCTATTATTTAAGCTACATCTTGGTGGCTTATGAACATAATTATACACTTATTGAGAAATCATGTTTAGCTATGGTCTTCACTTCCAAAAAGTTATGACATTATATGTTGGACAACAAAATAATTGTCATCACCAAGGTGGATCCTCTCAAATCTTTATTATCCAAGGCAACTCTCAAAAGATGTATGACCAAATGGGTCATGATCCTAAGTGAATTGGCCGTTGAGTATTATAATTGGAAAACTATCAAGGGGATAGTTATTGTTGATCATTTTGTATAAGTCCCTATTATAAACACTCAATCACTCAGATTTGACTTTTCAGATGATTAAATAATGAGAGTGGAAGAAGTGTAACATGAACCTAAATAATGAAAACTATTTTTTGATGGTTCCTTCACTTCTCATGGATATAAAACTAGAATATTATTGATTAAACTACAAGGGGACTTGATTACCAAAGCATTTCACATTAATTTTCATTGTAAAAACAATATGGGCAAGTATGAGGCAATTATTGTAGGATTATGTCTTGCAATTCAGTGGGATATTCAACACTTAATGGTTTATGGTGATTCTCAATTGATCATCAATCAAACCACTAATTAGTATCAAAGTAGAGGTGACAAGTTTCTTCCTTATAAATAATTTATTAATAATCTCAAGGTTCATTTTAAATCTCTATAGTTTGAAAAAATACCAAGGGCCAAAAATATATTTGCTAATGTAATGGAAACAATTGGATCAATGATACAAATTGGTGATAGTGCTAAAGAGTATCAGTTTTTGATTGAAAATATTCTATATCCTACACACATTATGCCATATTTAGAAAGGGTATGCACCATTGATGGTCTCAATCACCCACCTAAACTACCTTGATACCAAGACTATTATAATTATTTCTATGATCATGTTTTTTGACATAAGTTATCCAATAACCAATAGAAAATACTTCTTCATCATCTAGCTTGCTATACCCTACTTGGAAACATGCTTTATTGCAAAGAATTTAATGGAATGTTACTTTATTTTTTTAATCTTAAAGTGAATCCAAGATAGTGATAAAGGAGTTTCATGAAGGAATGCGTGGGGCCCATAACAATGGTGTGGTATTAGATAAAAATTTCCTTGGAATAGGCTATTATTAGCCAAAAATGGAGACAAATGATTGTAATTATGTAAGGAAGTGTGTTCCTTATCATTAACATGGAGGTTTGATACACATACCTTTCTTACCACTACAATCTATCACAACACCATGGTTGTTCTATACTTGGGGCCTCAATCTCATTAGGAAAATAAACCCAACATCTTCAGACGGCCATAGACATTTTTAAAATACTACCAATTATTTTACTAAGTAGATTAAGGCCATTCCTCTCACTTATGTTACCGAGAAGTAAATAGCCAAATTCATTCATTACCATATCATCTATCAATATGGCATTATAACATGAATTATATACGATAATGGTGGATCCTTTGTAAATAAAGATATAAAATAACTTCATGCAAAATTCAAAATCAATCATAAGATATCTACACCATATAACTTGTAAGGCAACACACAAGCTGAGGCATCAAATAAGACCATTGTAGCCATTTTAAAGAAGATTATCAATGATATTGGCTATGATTGGGACTTAAAAATCTTTCCTACCCTTTTAGATTATAGAACTAGTAATTAAACCCTACAGGAACTAGTCCATACTCCCTTATTTATGGCACAAAATCTATTATCCCAATTGAGATCGAGCCTCCTTCATTACAAGTATCTTTGGAGCATATTGAAGATGATGAAGAATACAAAGTCTCAAGGTTTCAAGAACTAAAACTTCTTGATGGTAAACATTTGGTTACCTTATAAATATTACAAGGCTATCATAATAGATTATAGAGAAGCTACAACAAGTGCATTCTCCCTTAGGATTTTGATATTGGTGGTTTGGTCTTGAAAGAGAACCAAGAGAACACAAAATTTGGATGTAAGAAAAAAGGTAAGTTCCAACCTAATTGGTTGGGACCATATGCTATCATGATGAACTATGGATCATGGACCTATCTACTAGCTACTCCAAATGGTGAAGAACTTCTAAATCTCATGAACATTGTGAATTTTAAGAGGTTTTATGATTGATAGCTTCGAACCATTATCTACAAGACCCCTTACTTGGGGAAAACTTATGCTGAAGTAATTTTATCCTACCACTATATCCTAGATTGTCCTCTCATGGACCATATTCTTTGTTTTGACTTAACCTAGACTATTCTTTAGAGAACCATATTATTTTCACAACTTTAGATAGTGAAATATTTAGACCATTGGTACTCTGCACATATCTTATCCCACCTTAGACCATCCTCTTTTAGACCATATTCATTCTAGATTATTCTCTTTGAGAACCACATTATTTTCATGTCTTAGGCTATTGTAACCTAAACATTTTTTGTCCCTTAACCAATTATGATCTTGATTATTAATCATAGGCATTATGAACATATTCAATTCTATTTCTACAAAGTAGACTAACATGGAGAGTATTTTACATCTTATAAAAATAAGTGAACACAGATATTATAGTGTATGGTTTTGATTTAACAATTTGGGGAATATTGGGGTTATATTCCTAATATAGTTAGAGGGTTTAAGTAATAAAATAATTCAATAATTGTGACATAATTAACCTATTGATTCATTAATTTTTATTATTATTAGACTTTCTAAAAATAGCAAGTAAATAGAGAGAAATCAAACATAGCTTGAAATTGTGTTGATTTGACTAAGACAAAGGTTGATATTGACTATGTAGGACTATGAGATTGTCACAAACTAAGATCTAAACTTCATTTTATATTTAGATAAGAGAAACATAAGTGGATAAGAGTGGTATCAGCATTGTAGTCTTTGTCTGGCACTATTGTATTGAGAGTCTAAGCTTTTTGGGTTTTGTTTGGTAGGTCTATGTGATACTGTCTTTTAATTTTTGAAGCTTCACTATCAATAGTGCTCTCTATAGAGATGATTTTATTAATTTATAAGCCTTCAATATACTTGAACAAAACTTTGGAAAATAGAAAAAATGGGTTTGTGTGTGTAAGATGCATTGGGAATTCTTCACACCCCATGTGTGGGCACTCTACCTACATACCAATACTTTGAAGAGGGATCAAGCCATATGTAGTTATCCCTTTGAAAGTTCTTGGTGAAATTATGATATGAGAATGCAAGGAAATGCTAAATTGGGTTTGCTTGAGATGACTAGGGATTTTTGTAGAGATTTAGATGTGCTTAAGACTATACTGGATGGCTATATGTAGAGAATAAGGAAGATTACTTGAGTGGTTTCACTTGTATTCTTGCTTAATTGATAATATTTACCAACCCTTTCAAAATGATCTTTGAATGGGATTTTATAGCAATCTATTGGTCATGGGTTGAATTTGCTCACATTAGGTTGACAAAGAGAAGGATGGTGAACTAAAATAAATTGACCATTAGGGCCAGAAATAAGCTTGGACAACAACATTGAAAGTGGACAATAGTGGCATCGACACTCCTATCCTAGTTGGGAAATATTATCCTAGGTAGATGGGACCTAGGGAGATGGATTGGTCATGAAGGGATGGTCTTGCATTAATTGGGATCAAGTCTAGAACGTTGTGGATGACTAAGAATCAATGAAAAAAAGCCTATGAGGGTCATGAGAGAAATAAAGATGGACCTATGGGTTAGATGTCATTATCCATGCTCAAGTTATCAATTTTTGCATTTTATATGACTACATTCCCCCCCCCCCCTTATTTTAGTGATGCAATAAAGTGAAATACTAGGATAACAGAAAAAAATAAAACATACCTAAACTTACCTACAAGAGTGAAGCTCATGAAGCTTGTGTGATGATGGGTGTGTATAAAGAGAACATGTTTTGAAGTGTAAATCTATAAGAGAAAACAAAGAGTAGATCAATTCTTACTAGATATGCTATATCTAAAATAAGAATGTACAAATTAGGGTAAAAAGAGGAAGAGAAAGGAACAAATACACCTCATTAAGTACTAGACCAATACTAAACTTGTTGTGATGCTGAGTAAATTTGGATGTGTGTTGTACCAAGATTAATGTCATGAATGGAGCTAAGTGCTCAATTACCTAAAAAGTGGCTCAAGAATGTAAAGGCTATCCCTTTGGCTCCATCATTTCCCATTAAGTGAAGTTAGGTGGTCATGCATGTGTTGATCGATAAATAAGAGGCTCAAGAATATAAAATCTAACTAGTCCTTTGGTTTTATCATTACCTTATGAAGTGAAGTTATGAACTAATACCAATATGAAATGTATGTTTTATGAGATGACTCTTAAATCCCATGAATGTAATATGATATAACAATTTTTTCATGGATAACCAAATGTATGCTAGAAATTAGGCTACTCTTGGACAATCCAAAAGATGGAGATTAGGCTTTATATGAAAGTCACTTTAAAACTAGGAATTTAGCTTATGTGGAAACCACTCAGGAACTCAGGAACTCAAAAGTTAGCTTCTATGAAAGCCAAACCAAAATGATTATAACCACCTAAAAATAGAGTAAGGTACACAACTCTTGAGAATACCTAGGTAATACTAAACTTGAAAAGCAAGAAAACAAATGTGCCACACATATTTCTCCTAATCACTGGTGTCTAAAACATGGATTTTGATCTAGAAGTTATACTAACTATCATATCTGAAACTAGAATTGAGAAACATCATGCCACGCATGATGCCCCATATATCTAGATTCTCTAAGTAAAATATGTACTAAAACCATTGAATCTAAACTGGTTTGGCTATGTAAATCTATAGTTGAACCTACTTTTATACTTGCTTATAGAAATTTTGATTTTTTTTGTTTGAATAGGAGTGCTAGAAATAGATAATAATACCACTAACACTATAGTCTAGTCTTGGTGATATTATCCTAGGCAAAATCTAATGACTATTCTAGATTCTTGACTATCTGCCTAGTCTGTTTTGATTGGTTTGATGTTTGGTTGTTGTTTTGAGTGTTATAAAACTAGTTTTTTTGGTTGATAGGAGATTTGATCTCTATGAAAAAACCCTTTTTTTCCCCCCTCTTTTAAGGTTAGGAATGGAGACCCTATGATTTACCTTAGAAGAAAGAGCCTTGAAAATGTGTTATACTACAAAATATGTGATATATCAATGATAATAGACAATATATCTCAGGATATAGCATGGTTTGTATTGAGATATTATTAGATCATTAGGGTTATGCCTAGATTGATATAATAATTTAAAATCATGTGTAATGTACTAAATTAAAAATGAAAGTGTTGTTAGTTTTTAACTGTTAGTTGGAGGGATGGAGAATGATTTCCATTATGTCATCCAAGAAGCAAGATAAATTCATGATGTGAATCATGGAATTACAAAAAATGAGAAACAAACAAGCAACAAGCACACAAGGCAAGAAGCAATAAACATACAAGGGTGGCCAAGGTACCAAGTAAATAAAGTACATGGGCACACATAACTCAAACTCGAAAGCAAGCATACAAGGCATGCTCAAATTCCACATACACATACAATTTAAACAAACAAAGTTGGTGTGGAGTCCACAATTACATATAAGAGTAAATACAAAGGAAATTAGAAAATTTCCTAAGGCACACACATGAATAGAGGCAAAAGACATTAATAAATGTCCTAAGGTACATATAAGAGATAAATAGGAACTAATAAATGCAAAAAATCTAACTATACTAAGTAATAAAATAAAGCATGTAAGAATTGGAAGTATAATCACATCTAACTAATCAAAGCAAGCAGGAAATTATGCAAGACATGTAAATATAAGACTAGGTATATTCCAAGAAATACATAAGTGCTATATATTAGTGAGTTTTAATAGAGTAATCTGTGTAAGATAGTAAGTAATGTAAATCAACATGATAACTAGAATGTCTGGTGTAGGAATGACATGAATTTTATGGTGTAGTCATACAAAATATGACCCTAGTGGGTATGTATATTGATGTGTGTCTAGATGTAAAAGTAGGATTCCCCCTCAATGGGTATAGTGAAGAAATCAAAGAGATGGATGTCACTGCACACACTCAAAAGAAGATCAGGTGAAACATGGTAATGTAGATAAATTGATAAATAATAAGCATAGAACAATCAATGTAAATCTAGCTTGGTAGTAAGAATGTAAAGCATGGATGATGCATACAATCAAAATGTTTTTTATATTTTTGAATCTTATTTATATGTTTTTGTGTTTTGAAATATTTGAATGTTTTTTATTTTTAAAAAAAATTGAGTTATATAAAATCAAGCATAAGAAATTATGTATAGGTAAAACTGAGGAGAAATGATACTAACTGATGAGTCTCATGGGAGACTCCCTATCATGGTGTCCTGTATCAAGGAGAGGAATAGTTCATGATTGTGAAGCATGAGGGAATGACTGAGAATATGACTCTGAATATTTAGATGAATAGTTTGTATCTTGGAAATCATAATAACTTATATTGTTTCACTCATCATTATCATCTTGATTTTAAACCAAGGGAGTGTTAGTGTTGACTTTTGTTGTATCTAGATATTTTCCTTTGATAAATTATGGTTTTGAATTATTTTTCTTAGGATGTTCAATAAATCCCAAACCTTGGTGACAAAAATTATCAATTGTTAGAATAGGAGTAGTGATGCCTTGATAATGCTTTCCTAATCCTTGACCTTGAAAATCAAACTATTATTGATATTTTTGACCAAATCCATATTGATTTGAAAGTTGATATTCATTTTAGAGAGGTAAATTTGCATCTTTTTTGTGCTTTACCTGTGCTTTTGGTACTATTTGTTGCTCTAATTTTGATTTTTGATTCTTTTATTATTTTGAGTTATGCTTTGGTAACCACTTTTGTACTGTCTCTAAATTTGACCCTTTATGAATATGTTCTTGTGTCATCATGGATTTATTTATTGATTTACCTTATGTAGAGAGGATTACAAAGCAAGTTAGTTAAGCATTAGTCCATAAATAATGAAAAATACATAACTAGCTAACTAACTAAACCTATCTATTCCTATGGGAATTACAAAGGATAGAAAGAAACAAGTGAAAGAAAACAACATCATATTACCTTCCTAAATGGATTTTCCATACCCATGTGGCTCAAAAGTATGTCTCCCTTGATCACACATCCTTGTCTTTGTCAAAAATGGTGGTAAACTCCTTTAATGCTTCAAGAACACTCCATAAAAACTAGGCTCATGATTCTAAATCACTAAAATAGCCTATCAATGAAGTTTGCAAACAAAATCGATGATCAAATTCAAAGCCTTGTGGAAATAATTTAAAATTATAACTTTGCAATATTCAAGCTTAGAATTCTTTTCCATGGCCCCTCTATTTATAGATTTTTGAGATTGGTTAGGATCAACCATGACCATCCATCTCAATATTGAGATGTGTGGCCATGGATAATCCTAATATTTGGAATTAAATCCATAATTATCTTCATCATGACCTTAGAAGAAGGGACATTGAAGAGGCATGGGAGGCATTAAATAGGCATGGGTGACCCATAATCCTAATATTTGTGGCATTTATGGCCAAAGGACTTCTTCCCAAGAAAATGTCACCTAATGATGTAGTTAATAGGAATCAATTTTCAAAAAGAAATATTCAACAACTCTCATGAAAAATCCACTTAATCTCTTGATTTGGATTAATTATTCTTAAACAAGGTTAATCAACATTTATGCAATTATTTGAAAATTGGCCTTCAATTAATCAAAATGGTCAGAAATTCATATTACTAAGTTGTAATTTGACTCAGGAAGAATTATAAGGTGACGTTAGATGCATCAAAATTGTATTTCCATTTAGGATGTTTCCAACACAGAATAACAAAGGTACATGGCATGTACCAATGAATCTAGGAGAAAAGAGTGATCTAGAGCATAAAAGGTGAAATCATCATTTTGACTCAAAATGAATTGACCAAAGTTAGCTAGCCCATAAAGTGTATTTACTTATTTAGGGATACTTTTACCAAAATGAGTCATAACATTTCTAACATTTTTAGCATGATAAGCTTGAAATGTTTTCCACATGTGTGTGAGGGAGTATGCAAAAGGAATATTGAAATTTTGTGCATGTTTAGTAATGAATTTTTTAATATCATCACTTAGAATAAAAAAGTAAGCATGAAATGTAAATAATGAATCTTTGTACTAACACATGCTAAACTTCATCTTTCATGTACATGATAGGGCAAATGATGGTCTCCTTATTTTTTGCAAGAAATGTAAGAAAGATTTGTAAATAAGTGAGATCCATTTTTTTAAATATAAATTTTAGAATGTAAGGTGATATTTCAAAAGCAGTAGGACCTAGTGTATTCAACTAGGGTTTTGAAATATAATTATTTGAACAATCACTATGAAATTTTGAAATTAAAAGTGAATTTTTGAGTTAGATATGCAAGTAAAAAATCAGAAATTTATTAGAAAATTAGTGATTTAATGGGACCTAGTATATGCAAATAGGGTTTGGAAAAATAAATATTTTTGAAAATTATTATTGAATTTTGAATTTTGAATGGATTTTCTAATTTAAATATGCTAGTAAAAATTCAGAAAATGATTAGAAAATTACTGGGATCTAGTGTGGGCAACTAAGGTTTGAAAGAAAATTATTTTAAAATTTAATGCTAAATTTTAAAATTTTAAATGAATTTATAATTTTATTATGAAGGTAAAAAATCAAAATAATATATGAAAAAATATTAGGAAATTTACCCTAGGGTTTCTAGGGTTTTTTTGTACAAATGAAGTAAGTCGGTTTCACCAAATGATTTAACAATTTTAGGAATATTGGAGTTTTATTCATAATTTAGTTAAAGCATCTGAGTAGTAAAATTAGTCAATAATTATTCCATAATAAACCTACTAATTTATTAATTCTGATTGTTATTTAGGCTTTCTAAAAATAACAAGTAAATAGAGAGAAATCAAACTTAGTTTGAAATTGTGTTAATCTAACTGAGACAGAGGTTGATATTGACTCTGCAAGACTATGAGACTATCATAAATTGAGATCTGAAATTCATTTTCTATTTGGATAGGAACAAAAAAATTGGATAGGAGTATCATCAACACTATATTCCTTATTCAAAACTATTGTCTTGAGAGTCTGAGCTTTCTGGGTTTTATGCAGTAGGTCTGTGTGACAATGTCTCTAAATTTACGAAGCTTCATTGTCAAGAGTGTTCCATATAGAGATGAGTTTCTTAATTTATAAGACTTTAATGTGCTTGAACAAAACTTTGGAAAATAAGGAAAAGGGGTTAGTGTGTGTAAGATGCACTAGACACATTTCACACCCCGTGTGTGGGAACATTGCCTACATACCAATACTCCAAAAAGGGATCAAGCCATATGTAGTTCTCTCTTTGAAAGTGCATGGTGCAATTATGATATGAGAATGAAAATAAATGCTAAATTGGGTGTGTTTGAGATGACTAAGGATTGGTATAAAGATTTAGATGTGCTTAAGACTATACTAGATGGCTATATGTAGAGAATAAGGAAGATTCCATGAGTGGTTTCACTTGTATTCTTGTTTGCTTGATAATATTTGCCAACCCTTTCTAAATGATCTTTAAATGGTATTTTAGAGGGATCTATTGGTCATGGATTGAATTTTTTTATGTTAGGCCAAGAAAGAGAAGGATGGCGAACCAATATAAATTGATCATTGGGGATAGAACTGAGCATGGACAATAGCACCAAAATTGGATAATAGTAGTACCAACACTCTTATCCTAGTTGGGTACTATTGTCCTAGGCAGATGGGATCTAGGGGGATGGATTGGTCATTAAGGGAGGATCCTGGCTCAGCTAAGATAAAGTCCAAAAGGCTACAGATGATTGGGAATCAGTAAAAACAAGCCTATGAGGGCCATGAGAGCAAGAAATAGGGACCTATGGGTTGGATGTCATTATCCATGCTCAAGTTACCAATTTTTGCATTTTATATGACTATAGTTTTTTACCTACTACATGGTTCTTTAGATTTTATATCATGTTGCATATGGTTTTATTATTTTTTTGTTTTTTGGTAGGCATTGTTATCTTATCAAGACCTCACTCTTGTATATTTGAAATCATGTGTCATTGTATTTGTCTTAGTTATCAGTGGAACTTATACTCTTGGATGAGCATAGCCTTGATTAGTTGGTTCCACTAGGCATTTGTACTTATTTTTATCTCAAAAATACTAAAAATATTGGAAAATGATCCATAATTTTTTTTTAAAATTTTCTAATTTTTTTTTATATTCTTATCCCATACACTTGTCATTTACAAGACCATTCTCATTTGTATACTCTCATCATTTTGTGAGCCCATCTTACCAATTATTCTACAACATCAATTAGGTTTTTCTAATCATCTCTTTTTCTTCTATCCCTCTTCTTGGAAGAACTAAATCTGACCTAAAGTTCAAATCAAATCATGCATCCATGGAACTATGTAGGTAGCATACACTTGTATTGTAGATCTGGAGTCAGCTCGGCTAAACCCTTCCTTTTCTTCTCTTTGGCTATTTCTTCTATGTTGTTTCCCTATCGCTTGGAAGTAAATTTTTCCCTATTATTTTTATGTTGTTGTATAAAGTAATTCCTCTAATACATGTGCATAAACAATTGTTTTTAAACTATACTAAAATAGTTTTTTTTAATGTGTGTTTATTTGATTTTTATTGGTGTTTTGTTGTGCATTTTTGTCTCTTCATGTCTTTCCTTTGGCTATGTCTTCTTGTTTCTTTTTGGTCTTTTGTTTACTATTTGGTCTTATTATTTTCTTTGTTTTTTCCAAGAAAACCTTGATTTTCCATATGGATCTTGATTATTAATATCTTTATCTCATGTTATTAAGTTATTCTTTCTCTATTTTTAAACATTCTTGTCCCTGCTTAAGTCATGATTGTTCATATATTTATTTTAAATTAGGTTCATTTATGTTTTATTTTTTCTTTATTTTTGTTAAAATTAAATGATTTCAACTTTGTTATTGTTATTTCTTATCATTATCCTTAGTTATAAAAATTCACATTTAAACTAGCTCAGTTCAATTGAAATGACATGTCATTATGAGTTACTCATACTTATGATGCATAATTTCATTTGATATAACAAGGACTTTGTGATTTGGACTTAAGTCTCAATGTCAATACATCTTTGATGATTAGATCTCAATAACAACAATGAAATTGGGTACCTATGGCTTATTTTGTAACCAACCCTATGCAAGATGTGCATTTCTTGGCATACATTATGAGTCTAATTGAATACTAGTCATTTTTATTCATCTCTCATTCCATTCTCTCCTATTTATGAGTGAAATATATTGGCTTGAGGTAAATTTGGGATATGTAGGTAGTGCTTAGATACATGATTGATCTTGGATCAACTTTTCCATCTTCATTCTTCTTTTTATCTCTTTCATCACTTTTTGCATCCTCGTATGCCTAGTTTTTTGTGGCTTTCACAACCATTATACTATCACATCTATGTTTGTGCCCACTCATATTTAATCTATGTAATAGGTTATATTATTGAGATATTTCTTGCCAATTTTACCTATAGGGGCATAACATTTGGACCAGCCATTGAATCAAATCAGCCCTACAGGGGTAATCCACTATTTATCAATGATTAAAATTAGCCCTACTTGGGTAAACTTGTTTATCACATGATCAATTTCTACTATAATGGAGATATTATTATTTCTTGTATGTTTGGAGGAAAGTTCCTCCTTTTATTCTAATTCCAAGCTGTATGGCTTTTGCCCTTATTATGACAATATTTTAGTGTGCAACTTGTCTTAGGATCTATCATTCTATAAGCACATAAATTGTACCCTAGCTTTGGGTGTGTTCAAAGTGTGTCGCTTATATTATTGGATTGTATACTTCCCATTCCCCCCATCCTTGGGGCCATTTTGCTTTAACTATATTTTTTATCATTAATGGAATTAACGTGTGTAATCATTAGATCATCTGGATTTAATTTATCCCATGGTTTAATCTCACTTTCTTTCTCTTTTCAAGAGTCCATCCTTATTTTTAAACCTTATATGTCCTCTTGAGGGGGAATCATGGATATTTTCCTTCCAATTTCTTCTTGAAAACTTTTTTATTTGAAAATATGTTACATTTCTTGAATGTCTCACTACTCTTTCTCAAATAGGGGTAAAATGTATACATCCAATTCCCAACACCAATGTGTTGAAATTGTCAATAATACTTGAAATGCAGTGAAATGCACAACTTAGGCCAAAATCACTAAAATGTGCTAAATGGTTCATGATTGTCATATAAAATTGCCAATTTAGGCTAATATATCCCTAAATTAGGCAATACATTTTATGTGATTAATAACTTTAATCAAATTATTTTGAGTAAAAATGATGAAAGTACATTTTGGTGCTCTAGATCACTCTTTTCTTCTAATTTAGAAACACATAACATGTGTAGGTGTTATTTTGTGTTGACAACATCCTAAATGGGATAATGGTCTGTACATAACTAACATCACCTTATAATTCGTCTCTAATCCAATTAAATCCTAGTAATATGAATTTTTGACCAATTTGATTAATGAAGTGCACCAATTTCCAAACAATTGCACTAAAATTGATTAATCTTACTTAGGAAAATGAAACCAAATTATGAGCTTAAGTAATAATTCCATAGAAGTGATTGAATATTTATTTTTTGGAAATTTATTCCTATTAACTACATCATCAAGTGAGGTCATTTGTAGGGTGGCATCCATAATCCATAAATGCAACAAATATTAGGATTATGACTTTCCATGCATCTTTAATGCCCCTTCCTTCCAAATATTTATGGATATTATTTACATAATTGGATTGATTCATGGCCACACATCTTGATCTTGAGATGGATGGTCATGGTTAATTATAATCAATTTAGAAAATATATAAATAAGATGCCTCTCTCTCACATTTTTAATCTTAAATTTTGTAAACTTATAATGCAAGAATCTCTTTACAATCCATTTGTGTAGTTTGATAAACTCCTTAATTTTAATAGGATAGCTTCATTAATATGCATGTCATTGATTTTAATATCATGAGCCTAGATTATACTTAGTGTTTTTGATATGGTGGAGGATCTTGAATTGCACCATTTTTGAAGACTTGAGCACCAAATCAAGGGGGAAACATGCTTAGATCTGTTTATAGATGATGGGAAGCTCTTGGGAAGGTAATGTATGCTTTCTTTCTTTCATTGAGTTCTTAATTTTCATTTACACACCTCATTGAAGAGGTTGGCCTATATTGTTAGTTCTTTATGAATTTATTATGTTTTTCATGACTAATTCTTGATCTAACTATCTTTTTTATCCATATCTACAAGCTACGCCTTTAATTTGCTTAGATAATAGTAGCTGGGCAATGTTCAAAATTATTTCAAGTAGTGGCTAGGGGCATGGGTGTCATAGAGGTTACTATCAAAGATGGTGTAAATTATGCCAAAATAAGTGAAAAATTATTATGTTGGGTGGATTTTGTGGGAACATCCCACAACCATGGGTTAGTGATGTAAGTTTTCAGCTATGAAGCCTCCTCCTATGCACCTAGTTGTGTTGATGGATTACACTATGTTATGTGTGATACTTTTTCCTTAGATTAAGCCTCTTTTTATTTTATATATTTAGCTTTAGCTTTAGTTTTAGCTTTAGAATCTTTTTTAGATTTAACTTCCACCTCAACTTTGGCTTTATCTCTAGTGGCTTACTCATTAGATGCTTGATTTGTTTGATCCTATTTGTCCTTTTGTTCTATTTTTGCCCTGGCTAGTGCTTCTACTTCATCCTTATTTTATTATGTAGGTTTAAATTCTTGTTGTTTTCTATATACTTTTTCCTATTCCTTTTTATTTTCCTTCACTTCTTTGTTTTGCTTCTTATGAACCTCTACTTCCTTAATTTTATTCTTCGTAGTCTTTAATTCTTTAGTTTTCTTCTTCCCAACCTTTGCTTCTTTGATATGCTTATTCAGAGACTCTTCTTCTTTGGATTTATTCTTCACAACCTCTAATTATTTAACATGTTTATTAATAGACTCTGATTCATTAACCTATTTATTGTTCTCCTCTTTTACAACTTTTTGCTTTCATTTTTTCCTATGTAGCTTCTTTTTATTTTCATTGCACTTTCTATGTAGTGGCTTGTTATTGTGCTTCTTAATTGTTTTTTTCCCTCTTCATTTATAATTTCATTATTAAACTTCTTCTATTTCTCCTATGGTTCTTTTGTTTTCTACAAAAATTATTATTGTGGCTCATCCTAGGGTAATATTATTTCTTCAGGCATCTCTATGACCTCTAGTGTGTCAAGCTCAATAATTGATAGAATGTACTCTAAGGAAACTAATTTGATCATTGTAATTTTACACATTAATGTATTCTTCTTGGATATGGGTACAGGAGTGAGGGTCTGCTTGATTTTTTTCATTAGATGATCTTGTGATTGTGGTTGAGTTTGTGTTACTTGATGCACACCCCTTTCTCCTATCTACTCTCTAAAAGATACCATTTTTTATTTTACTATTTAGGATGGCCTTGATGATGGATGAGTCATTGGCTTGTTCATGAAGGATTGGGGTTGAATCTCCTATATAGGTTATTATTCTTTTTATCTATCAAAAGATCTAATAATTATATTTCTAGAGAATATTTTAGCAGCTAATTTATTTTGACATGCCTCTTAACCTACAATATCGATAATAATGGGAGAGGTTGAGTGAGTTCAACCTAGAGGTATTTACATACCTATTTCACACTTGAAAGTTATGAACTAATTTATATAATAAAAAATATTTCTCATCCTCTTTTTCATAAACTTTAGTGTTGATGTCCTCCAACAAGGTCTTTAAGACTCCCTGCTCCTCCTCTCCCATTTCTAATAAGTTTCACTCACCCAATATCTTTAGAACATTGGATCATCTAGATAAGAATTTTTTTGACATGTCCTCTTATTAGGTGGTGGAGGTGAGGCTCACTTTTTAGGTGCCTTTCTTTTAGATTTATTATTTTATGATAGGGTTGATAATGTTTGTGGTGGAGCCTATGACTGTGTTTATTTTTATCCTTGTGCCTATTTTGGTGTTGAATTTTATCTTTTTTGGGAATAGATTATAAAGGTGTCACCATCCATATAGTTAGAGATTTATGCCTTCATACTTATACATTTAACACTATGATGAAGAATGGCACTACAATTTTAGTTAGGGTTGCTATCTCATGTATTTTAATTTAAATTTGATTATACAGTTTTGTGACCAATGCATGTTGCCCTAGATACTACATGACATCTTAAGGTATTCAAAAGTATAAATTGATTAAGGCTAAGGCCTTAATCCAATATGCATTGAATCTACCTAGTTTTTCAAAACATTTTCCTTTTATTGTCCATATAATGTTGGAAGGTAGTAGTAGGCCAAAGGTCCATAGAGACATTAACTAGTCTGTTTGGTGATTTCTATTGCATGAAACATAGAATTAATACCAATAACTACTAGTGAAATATTTGAGATGTACCTAAAATTATCTTCTCAATGTTGGTGGTTAGATTTGATGATAGAAACTCAATCCAATTCAAGTCTTTGTGTAAATGGATCATGTGATATGCAATGTTAATCACCCCTTTATGACCTACTTTAATTGCTTGGTTATTTTATAGAAGATCTTAGTAATACACTCAATGAAGATGCAAAATGAAGAATCATCAATCAAATTTATTAGTATCCCTATACCTACCCTATTTGTATAATTATCCCTAGTGTCAAAGTGAATGGATAGACTAATAAACTTATAAAGGATAAGGGATTTAGCATCATTTGGGAGGCATGTAACTTGTGTCATAGCATGAACATCGATATAAATTATGATATTATAAGACAAATAAATTACCCATTTATTATACCTACTTAAAAGGATAAACATTACCTCTTCCAATTTTCCAAATGTCAGTAGCTTGATCAATATTTATATATATGAACCTCATAGTAGATGTGGGAGCACTAGGGGTCCAGCTTGTGTAGATTCTTGTAGCCCAAAACTAAATAAGGTGGCTTTTGTTTGGTTAATGAAGTCAAAATGATCAAGTCATTATACTTAGTTTGACACAAACCCAAACCAATCCCTATCTCCTCCTTCTGATCATATGTAAGTGGAATCAATAGTGGAGATCTATCCATCATTGTTGTTGTAGCCTAAATCAAAGACTTGTTTGGATTATTCTAGTTTTAGTTTCTAATTGGTGTACATAATGTTTTTTTGAAGGTATAACATAGAATTTTATTGCTATTTAAAGTGTGTAATTTTTGTCTGGTGTCCATGCCCCTTATTATATGGATTTTTGGTGTCAAAATGTGTCTCACTAACTTCTTTAAATTCACTACCTAGTTACAGAAAATTTTTCCTCCCCTCATTAATCTTTGTCGATGAAAATTAATCTAATAGTGAACCTTTTGTATTTGGAGTCCTTGATTTATCCCTTGGTAATTATTTGATGTGATGTAATACCCTTTTGTCTATCCCATTTTTTTATGATGCCAACTATATATCGACTACTCAATCCATCTTGGGAAGAATGCAATATATTTAAGTGCCTTATCATTAATGGTATTGAATAATCATTATCCATCCTTTTGTCATACCTATATTTTCATCATCTCATTATTAAAATTATTTCTTTACCTCTGGTAGTTATTTCTAGATTTCATTTTTTAGGCTATCTCTAGAATTTGATCACACCTTGCGATTTTAACTTTTCTTTGTCATTTTATGTGTTGAGAGGAAAATATCACACTATAAAAACATACTATCTTAACAAAACAAAATAAAAAATAAAAAAATCAAACAATTAACCTACCTACATGGTTCTATTCATCACCCACTCATATTATCAACAAGAATGATAAAGATTAAAGGCAATAAGGCTTAAGCCTATAACCATTTATTCATCTTGGTAGTATGGTTAGCTTTAGATATTTTCACATAATAGTACCCTATTGTGAGACATAATGTATAATTTAGGGTCCCTTCCATATGATGTACAATTTTCATGGGAATACTTTAAAATTTCTATCATAAACCAATACTAGTTATTCTGGATAGAATTGTTTAGATCAAAAGTTATGCTCGTGTTAAGCTTTCAGACTTGATTTATGTATATCCTATGTCCATAGTGATTTTTATCAAATTTATTCCATTTTAATTGAGGTGTGCCTTCAATATATTAATTTAATCAACTCTTGTTTAATGACATATCAAACCAGGGATGATGTCCAATGGCCATATGTAATAAGGTCTAAATGATAAGGACCAATAGTTGTGTTTTGGGGGTTTCTTATGGATCAATTAATCCTAAATATATAATCTATTTTCATGATTTTAAATCTGATCTTATGCTTATGAAGTTAAACACTATTTACTGCAATTGAAAATAATTTAAAACAAGCACACTTGTGAAATAAAAATTGATTTTAAAACAAAACACTCTTTAATCTAAACTACATAAATACAAATTATAGAAAATAAAATGCTTAAAAGAGAAATGCTAAAATTAACCTATTGAAAACATAAACTAATACATAGACCTATAAGTTTAAACATACAATAAAATATTTTACATAAAATAATGAATGAAAATTATTAAAGCACATAACAATATTAAATAAATATATAATTACAACATAAATCCTTCTTCCTTAGTTGAGTGGGCCCTTTCTCTTCCTTTGAATAGGATGTGGATCAATACTAGAAACTTCATATACTTTTCATTAATTATGAAAATGATTATAATATACAAATAATTAATTCATGCTCTACTTTGTTTGTTTGTTAACTCTCTCAATGAATGAGGAGGTTTTATGTATAATACAACTCCTTTATAAAAAAAATTGGAAAGTAATAATATAAAAAATTAGTTTGAAACTAATTCTTATTATATACTAAGAACTTAACATCTAGATCCTTATTCTAAAAAACTAACAAATCAGTTTGGAACTAATTTACTAACCTTAACAACCTAACAAATTGGTTTAGAAACTAATTCTTATTCTTAGGTTAACAATTTAGCAAATCAAATAACAATATTACAAACTTGGTTATTTTCAATAACTTTGAGGTGTGAGATATTCATAGTAGTACTATAAATATCTTACCATTTTTATAAATTTATATTTATATATTTTATATAAATAGAAAGTCTGTAAAACTTGTTCCAAGACATACCTTCATGCCTTCTTTAGCCTCCCAAACCTCAAAATTAATTTTTTGCATCCTTGAACTCAAATCTAGGAAAATTTAGAGTTTCGTTTGATGTATTATAAAGATAGATTGATAGACTCTGAAACTTTGATTGTACATGAATAGATCACACTAAAATGCTAATAACATTTACATACGAGCTCAGATCAAGATTATTTTTTTGAATTTTTTTTTTTTTGATAGGAATTTGATATGAAATTAAATTCATACTTAGGGATGTTTTTTATGACTATTTTTACTATTTTATAGAACCTATCAAATATATAAATAATAATTGAATAACTTTAAAGATTATTTGCATTAGACTCTAAAGATACTAAGGATCTCTAGAGGTACATTAAAAATGTCCCTGATTTGACATTTAAGAACTTGAAACTTTGATGTATGCATTATGAATCCTTTCAGATTGTAGATAATTTGACCATTTAAATTTTTAATGAGCATGTAATTTCATTATAAATTGGCTATAGCAGGAACTAGGTATTATAATATTTTATGATTAGGGCCTAGTGTTATGTATGGTCTTACACTGTAACTCATAAAGGGAACACTGATGAGGTGGAAATAATTGTGCGAATGATTTTAAATGATGTTTGTAATGTGGAAATTTGTGAGGAGGTCCTAGTCCTATCCATGGTCTTCCACTATAACTCACAAAGGGAACACCAATGAGGTGAATGGTAATAAGGAAATATTTTATTATCATAATTTGTGAGGATAGCCTAGTCTTATCCATAGCCTTACACTACAAATCACAAAGGGAAAACTTAGGGTGAATGATCCATTATCAAAATAATATTTCTCAAGTGTAAATATTAGGAATGTTGTGATGAAATATGGAATGTAAAAACATGACATAGGTGTCTATGGGAAGATCTTAGGAAACATGAGGCATTCTAGGTATAAAGAAAATACACTAAGAGTCTAGTGGCCATAAAAATACAAAGGATACATGCTCATTACAAGCACAAAGATATATAGGAAAATAGGCGATATACTAAGATCAAATAATGTTGGTTAGATTAAAAATAAAATTAAAATGGACCTATCTTCTCACAACATGTTCCCCATTCCTCAAGACCTCTTACAGAACCATCGATTTACTATAAAGATTGGGGACTTGTGTGAGAAAGTAAGTAGCACTTAAAGATTTTCTTTTTGTTCTCATACCCTAATCTACTAGCCTAATACATACCAATGGACCTTTAATCTATCATGAGGCCAAATTTGGAGTTTTAGCTTCAATTATAAAAAGGAAATGTGATATGAATCACATCTTTTAACGTGATTAGACTTTTGAATTTGTATGTTGAATTTTATATCATTGCCTTTTATTTAATGATTTAGATTCTATGATTCCTCCTCTATATAGTTTTGGAATAATGAACATGAGTGATAAAAGTGATACACATGAATGAGCTTTAGAATTTGGCTAAAGGAAGATAAGTATCCAAAGATATAATTGACTAAACACTTAAACTTACCTATTAACTAGTACATAATCTCAAGTTTCAACTGTATGTATGCTTAGTATGTGAAAGGAATATAAAGGAATAGAGGGAGAACCAAAGTAGATCAATAAATAGGATTACAATGAGACGTATTATTTGCTAACTAATCACATGATGAAGAAGGATTAATAAGGGGATCAAGGTTGGTATAATTGAGTCACAATAATAATTATTTGAGTTTTTTGAGATAAGATAGCAAATAATTAATGGAAAAGAAAAGAAATCAATGAAGGAAAGGGACTCAAAGACATAAGTATGCAATCATGGAAAGAATGAAAATAATCCATAATAAAAATAAAGCAAATGAAACCATATACAACACATAAAGTATAATATAAATATCCATTTGAAATAGATAGGTGAAACCAAATTCAACACATAGTCAAAAGATATAAGATATATAAAGGTGGATTGCAAGTCCAATCCAAAAATCATAATTAAAAGTGTAGGAACACCATGTTATGTTCACAAATTTTGATAATTTGTCCATAAATATTATTCATGACATCTAAAACATTTCTATAAAATTGGATCATGACAATGATCAAAGTCTCATCAATACTCATGAAAATTTATGCAAAAACCTCTCTCGAAATCTCCACAATAAAAAATGTAGGTGTAATTGAAGGATCATGCTCATGAGGGATCTCATGCATATAATACTCAAGGATATGAATAAATTCCTAAATATAAATGTTTTATATGAGACAAGAAGGAGGGACCCTCAATGAAGAAGGATCCATAGGTGGGGAATGAGTCACAAGTGAGGAGGAAACCATGGTTAAAGAAGGAGGAGCCTTCTTGTGTGGGTGACATATGGAATGAGGAATAGTGGGTGAAGGTATTATCAGAAGGTGATCATGAAGGTGATGATGAAGAATACAACAATAATTAGTATGATGGGTACCACACTAGTGCCAAAAATATTATACATCCCCATATTTAGGGATATACTCAAGTAATATATTGGGAGGAAGTATAGAATTATATTTGGGATTAGAAAGAGTGGGATGTAATGTGTTAATATATTTCCAAATATTTCAAAAATGGGTGGAATAATGATTATCATTCCCATGGAATCAATATATATGCTTGTTAGTAGACTTTAGAGGTTGCTAATGGAAGAGATAGAAGGAAAAGTTGAGGGAGACTGATATAACTTGTAATCTATGGTCTAATGACCAAAAACATTATGAATATCATAATAAGGTTAATCATCCCTTTGGGATGGCATGGGATCAATCTATAGTAAAAGAAGAAGGCCATCACCAAGGGAAAACAAGATAGAAATAGAAACTAGATTAAGATTATTTAAAGGTAGAATGGGATAATAAATAAGATGAGGCTCAGCTAAAGGTAGAGTGGGAGTAGGAACTAGACTAGGCTCAAATAAGGGTGAATATGGATGTAAAAAAGGCTTAAGATTAGTAGCTAACATCTATAGGGTAAGTAAAATAGAAGGATCCTAGTATTTATAAAAATGGTAAGGATTGATTATAACATGATCCATGAACATGCTTCTAAGAGGTTCTACTAAAATGTGAGATGTACCATGCAATATATCCATCTCTTCCCTATAAAAAATAATATAATTAGGTATTATGAAGGAAGGACTATTATAATATGAATGAAAATACTAAAATAAATAAATACAATATCAAATAATCTTGACATATATAGCCTAGATAAGTCCTCCTAGAAATGGGTCATCTAAAGCATAACTATCATCATAGTCAAATGTATGCAGGTCAATGGTGCATCTAGATATGACCTTATAATTAGAAGCTACATGATGAATATAATGTCTAGTCTTGGTTAAGACCATAGGTATATCATCAATAAGAGGTTGATGGAAGTGAGGTTATAGGGATGGAAAAAGATGGGTGATGATATGAGGGAGAGAGTCCTAGCCCAATATTATAACTTAGGATAAAGAGCATTAGTGAATAGGTGGAAGAGGTTGTCATTCACCATGTTATGATCACACTTATTAGAGAAGTTATTCTAACATTTGATAAAATCTTGTGCCATTTCAATTTTAAGCTGTTTAAAATTTATGAAGTGAGATAAGTTATTCTCAAGGAGATCACTATTTTGAAACTCTTTTACTAGAGAGTTAACCAAATCTTCTAAGATTGTGATAGAATGGGTTTTTAGTTGATTGTACCAATCTAAATAATCTCCTAAAAGTGTTTTAGATGATATCTTGGTAGAAATAAAAGTATTAAGGTTGACTCAATATTTATAGAGGTTACCAAATGTATTTAAGTGCAATTTGGGATTGATAGACACATTATAGGTGATGGTAAGTGTGATAACTCTATGCTTATATCATAAATTTGAATGATAAGAGGTTGATTTTAGAGATGTTTGATAATTTTATTAATGAGGATTGGTTGAGGAATAATGTTACCATGGGAATCCCTTGGGGGGTGGGGGGGGGGTATTTGGATTTTTCACTCTCCATGAAACCTATTGTGGTTGATTTTGAAGGTTAATGAGATGGTTTTACATCTACATCATTTGATTAGCATTATCAGTTTTAAAATTATGTATTTGATTAAGTGTTTGTAATAAAATTTGATGAGTTTGGGAAATATTTTGACTAGTGTGCACAAGATGTGAAGCATTGTTATTGGTATAAGTGTCTTAGATTACACTATGAGTAATAACATATACCACACTAGTGGAATGAGAAGCATTGGTAGAAAAAGAAGTGCTAGTAGCATGATTAGCATATGTAGTAAAAGATGCACTAGTGGAAAGGTTAATAATTGAATAAAAAGAATCATTGATAGTATGATTAACATTGGTATCAAAGGATGAAATAGTGACATGATTAAGGAGGAGGGTCTTTAGAAAAGGCCCATTAGAAATTGAACCTACCATGTTAGTGGAGATACTTGGCATGTAGATTGAAGAGGTCATAGAATAAGATGTCATGGTGTGTGAATAAGAAAAATGGAAGGAAAAGGTTGGGAAGGAAATAAAGTGTCTCCCCTAAATCTGTGAGAGAAGGTAAGGAAGGGTGAAAGAGGTTCTACTTGAGGACTTATAATATTATAAATGGTTAAAGGGTTCTTTCCTCTATGCTAGTAAAAATTTTTAATGAAGAAAAGTATTTTAGGTGTGTATTATAATTCATGCTCATATTCTAAGGAGAAAAAAGGATTATAAACTGAGGATGGATGAAGAGTCCCATAATTCATAGATTGAGTGGAAACATGAACATTGATTTCATCTAAAATGGAAGCCACAAGATATTTCTTGGAAAACCTATTAGGATGGGTAAGACTCATCTTGTTTATTGGATTTAGCTTTGTATTATCCTCAAACAAGAAATTCATGATGAGAAAGAGAGGATAATAATTTTATGGAAATAAAAATTAGGTAATAGGATAGAAAATAGAACAAGTCGATTATGTTCTATAAAACAAGGACTAGAATACAAAATAAGAGGTCACAATAGTGTAGGTCAATTGTATACTATTGATCAGGAAAAAAAATAAGAAAGAAGAGGACATAGTTAGACAATTCAACTATGTACTAATTAGATAGGGAACTAAATAGGAAAATAAAGAGATATAGTCAGATAGGTCAATTGTGTACCATAGGAAGCCAATCTAAATAGTTTTTAAGAGATTGTGTTGACAAGGATAAAAATGCTCATAAAATAGAGAAATATTTTTCAAGATAATATTGAAGAAAATAAAATTAATCACACAAGCAATTGGATCAATGTGATTGATCCAATTAGATCACATAACACAAATCTTTCAACTCTTTCTAATTCAAGTTTTGCAATACAAAATACAATGATCAAAGATCAATCAACAACTTAAAAGTAAATGTTAACTAATTGGTCATTCATAAGTGTTATTAATTTCTAATAAATTTTGAATTTAATGTGATGGGAAGTTGGCTATAAGAATAAACTATAATTCAATCTAAATATAGTTTTAGGAATTTTAGGTTGAAAGGGATATGTATTGGAGATGGTACTGGCTTGGTATTGGGGTTTACCCCCTAACTTGATAATCCTATAGTGATAATGGTGTCGAGTGTTTTGCCAATATATACCATCAACCATGAATTTATACTTGGATAAAAAACAAATTTGGCTTCTCCCTTGGTGATGAAATCCAAGTAGGTAGGCCTTTAGAAGATAAATGTTTAATTTTTTGTGTGTGTTGAGTAATTTTTAAGTGTGTAAAAAAGATATAAATAGTGTGACTAAATATATAAATCAAAAAATGACCTAATTAATATAATTTTGCTACTCTAAGTGTGAAATCAAATGAAATTAAAGTTAATTAATTAATTACTAGTAAGAAGAGGCTAATTCCTTGACCATGAAGATTACAAAATCGATTCAGATAATATTGTATACAAATAATATAGAATAAAGTTGATTGAGTCACTACTATTATATAAAATAAATATTTGGAATAAATTTAAACATGTTGACCATGTCTTCTAGATAGAATACAAGCTATAGAAATGTGTCGAGATAGTCAGCCCAATTAACTATAGTATTATAGTTTTATAAGCTACAAACTTGTGAAAAATAATACTAAAAAAGGAAAACTAAAATGATAGAGAAGGTAAAAATCAACCTTGGTGGGCTTGAATATATTTAAATTACAAAATTTTATGTTGTGATGCTTAAGTGTTTATTTAAAAATTATACTAACAGATTCGAGTAGCTCAATAGAGTTTACAAAACCTGTGTGTTGAAAAGAAGTTGAGAATAGAGTTGACTAACTTGACTATGTTTGTAGACCTATATGCTAAAAAGGGAGAAAGGTGAATAGAGTTGAGTCATTTAACTATGTATGCATTATTTTAACTAAAGAAGAATATTGTGTCAAGTTGATTGATCCAGTCACATGTATTTAAAGAAGACTTGCACAGATAGAATAGAGTCATTTTGGGGTGACTATGTGTTAAACCTATGCACAAATATTTAGAACTATATCGATAAGTTTGATAATATTGAAAAAATAAAAATAAATAATATAATGATAAAATGAATGTGTGAAAGAAAACCTATAAGGATTTAATTAATATTAGGTTCACCAAAATTTATAGAAAGGAAAATGCAACTAACCTATTAATTAATCATAACTCAGAGAAATAAATCCCACTTACACTTCTAATTGTTAATACATTAGATATTTGGGGTCATGACCAAGATGGATCCACTATACCTAACCAAGGAATTCCTTACCACAATAACATTAATAGAGAGGGTTACAAAGCCTCTAGTCAAGCAACACTATGAAATAACCCTAGTTAGGTCCTATGTTTTCATATTCACAAAGTAAATGAAAAGAAAAGTATAATCTAATTTAGTGCTCACCAAAGCTTGTGGCATAAAGTGGGGGTAATAAACATAAAAATTAAATATGTATAGAATATTTATAATCATGTAAATGTATAAGAAATGCTAATGAATGGGAGAAAAGTACAAATGCAAATTTATCTACTCTTACAAAGGAGGAATGAAGTTAGGAATACTTACCTTTGAAGATGAACATGTCAAACCTCAATCTCTCCCTTGGCCAAGGTGATTTGCAAGAGGTTGTTTTGGTATATAAGGATAATAATATCAAGTCAACTCTAGGATACATAACTTCTCAATGCATCCAAACCACTTCTCCATAAGATAAGATCTGTATCTCCAAAGAAAGTATTAAAACCCTAAGATATGCTCCTCAAGTAGAATGGTGGATAAGTAGATGTACAATATAATCTTCTTCTTCTTCTTCTTCTTCTTCTTCTCTTACTCCTCATAAATGAAAAAAATAGATGTGTATATATACATAAATATTTCCAAATGTTTAGATGATAGGGTCAGCCCAATTGAATCAATATCTTTAATTGATAAAAATAAGTTAGATCCTTATCTAGGTTGGCTAGAGCCGAACTAAACCTGTAACATGATTTTAACAATTTAAATATAGGGTTGGCCCAAGATGATAGTGTAATGTAAACTAAAAAAAAGGTTTTAAGCTTAGGAAGGGGCGAAGGAAGGTGGTGAAATTCTTGGAATAATGTGCAAGAGAGGAGGCAATGAGTAGGGAAGTACATAGGAGAATTTTACGTAGATAACAAGTGGTGGTATAAGGAAAAACAATATTTAAAATCACCAATGATTTTCATACCTCTTTTTAATGCACCCTTTAAGGTGTACACCTAGAGAGATTGAGAATTTATGGGTTCCTACAAGATAGAAAGCATCAGTACTTGATAAATTTTGAAAATATTATGTGTATACAACATATTTCATATTTTTTTCAATAACTTGTTACAAAATAGAAACAATATAGAGTATATTAACATCTAAATAATAGACTAGACATTATCCTATATTTCATTATAAAACAAGCATAAGTTCTTAAACTACACATAAGTCTACTTTAAACATAATTTATGAAAGATACAATATTGTTATTTTATTGATATAATGAGACATTTTATGGACACATCATTCTCCTAAACTTAAACTCATGCATCTCCTCATGCATGCTACTGCTTCCCATGTAGATTCAACTTCCTCAACCATTCATTGCAGTAATGTTCATTATAGAAATTAGTCCACTTATTTAATATAAAAATAATATTTTTAGCCTTTAAAAAATTCTCATAGACTTGTTTTCCTTTTTGATTTTTTGATGAGATTTAGATCAATATCCTTAGTTAGTAATATTGGCTCCCTTTTTCAAGGATTTAAACATTATCCCATATTTTATTGAAAAAAATATAAGTTGAACTAGAATACACCAATGAACATTTATGAGTATTTAAAAATTTATTATCCTTTTTTAAATCAATGCATTGATTTGAAAATAGTCATAATTTAGTGGTTTTAAACTTGTTTCTCTCTCTTCTCTCCCACACATAGACTGATGCATGTCCTCATGCATAGGGAGAACTTTATTTTCATTTTTATGTTCTCATTTTACTTTATTACTCAAAAAACTCTTTAGGTGGACCTATTTGTAATTGAATAAATTAAAAATATATTTATAAAATGAAATAATAGAATAAATACCTGAGCCATACTCTTAGTTGTCTTTGCATCCTTCATGTTGATGTAGCCAAAGTTCTTATGATGCTGAAAGAGAGCAAAAAGTCAAAGATCATTAGGTGTAATCAATAGTGTTTATTTGGAAAAAGTAACCATTTTTTGGTTTTCAAAATTTCCTATTTTTTTGTTTAAATTTTTCCCTTGATCATCCACTTGTTGGTTTTATAATCAAGGCTCTTTTAGTAGTACATAGCTAGAAAACAAGTTCATTTTCTAACCATGATTGTGAACAATGCCCAAAGGGTTTTCATTGTTGAATTTTTTATTTGTTTTTGTAATTTTTTTTTTATAATATTTAATTCATTTTTTACTTCTCAATAAATGATAACATGATGAAATTATGATAAATTAGGAAGTAGTTGTTCCATTTTCTCTACATCACTGAAATCAACTAGAAAGTTGATTTTACTCATATGCTTACTATTTTTTTGAACCATCTTTATCAAAAACACCCTATGTAAAGCATGATAAAAGTCTCATATTTGTCTTCAAATATATTTTCATGATTATTTCAATGATATTTAAACTCCAAAATATATTTCATCAAGCTCCTATACTGGTCTATACAACTCTAAATCTAGACTAGTGAACTCTAGATCAAAACTGATGGACTCTAGAGCCAAAAATGTGTTGGTCCATGTTGAATTTATATAATATTCTAAAGTATATTTACTTGTCAAAATATAGTACTCATTGAAACCAAGAAGTTTTAATAAACTAAAAATAATGATCAATGGTAGTTTTAGACTATACTCACATATCATATGTTAGTTTGAAAACATTATAAAAAAATTAACATGATATCCCAAAATATGAGATATTTTAAAAACTTCTATCTAACATCTTACTTGTATAATTCTACATTTTTACAATTTTACTTGATTAAGTATTCATAAAAAGAGAAATTGAGAAACAATGAAACAATGTTTATTATGAATGGATAAAATTCAGTATGTGAAAATAATCATCATTTCATTATTATGTAATAATTATTTTATAAATGTTTGCATCTAATTTATCACTAGTGATGGGGTAGATGAATGGGCTTGGTATATTAGTAATTGGATGATTGATTGGGCTGAAATGTATTTTGTCCCATAAATAAATTTAATCATGAGATACTTCAATGGGCCAGGATGAGGTTTCAATATTCATTAGGTAGTTATGTCGTTGGAGAACTTTCTTATAGTCACATATACTAATAGACAAAGAAAAGTGAAAAAAAAAAATTAATCTTTAATTCTAAGCTAATAATACTCTATTGAAGGTGTGTGATCATAATTTTTAACATGAATATCCTTAGAGATACTTTAGTAACCTTTTTCAAATGATTTGATAGTTTTTAGATAAGGTCTAAGTAACTCCAAATCTAGACTATGGACTCTAGAGACAAACTGGGTTGTTCAAAATAACTAGTAAATTCATCATCTAATTTTTTAATGTCTTCTTATTAGTTAATTTTCTCATTAAGAGGGTGTGAAATTTCATTTCCCTTAGAAATTTTTGTGATTGTGAGAGGTGAACTAATCAATTTCTTTCTTGAACATAACTAAAAATTAAAATAATCTATAACACTAGCTTCTATATTCATTTCTTGTTTAGTTTGTGAAGGATGGCTAGTGGGAGTAAGAATCAAAACTGATTGAGGTGAAAACATTTGTTGTTGGTTGAATAAATCATTATTTATTTTCATTTTTCTCATCTTCATAATTCTAATTTTTTTTTCTTGAATAATTCCTACATATTTTAGTGATTTCAATGAAAGTTAGTTTATTTGCATCACCTTTTCTCATTAGGTTTAATGACTCTCAAGCATAATTATCTAATAATTTTTAAAAAACTATCTTAATTAGGTCTTCATAAAACTCATTTCCACATATCCTATAGGCAAATAATAATCTATCTAGATAATCTTCTAACATTTCACCTTCATTTTGTTTTATATAGAAGAATTCCTCCTTTATCCTAAAAGAGTTTTGATATTTTTCCAAGAATATATTTTCCATTTAATTCCATGAATGAATGGAATATGGTTGCAATCCCATAAACCACATTACAACTAAATTCTCAAGTGTAAAATGAAACAGTTTTAGCTTTTGATTATGTATTGTGTAGTCATAGGCTTGACATAAAATCTTGAACTCAAATAGGAAGTGATCAAGATAGTTTACTGGCATTCCCCTAAAATTAGGTAGTATAGATGGGGATATGTTTTTAATTGGATCACTCTCATCTTGATATAGGATAATAGTCTAGGGAAAGGATATTATTATTGATTTAACTTTATCTACCATAGGCTTGTGTTGTAGATTAGTTAGATTTTTCTAATTCTCTCTCACGTTTAACTTGATTTTTCTTGGGGTTTTTCCAAATATCTCTTTCCTATGAATCTCTTGCTCTATTGAAAATATTTATCTAATTCATGGGAATTTATTTTAATAAATTGTTAGATTATAATTTATACCTTACTAACAACTTAAAGTCCCTAGAAATGATGCCAAAATTGATGGGTGTCATCAATCCCTTCATTTAATCAAATCATGGTTGATGTCTTATCAAAACATGGACAATGTCTAATAGTTGTACGCAATAAGGTATATATGATAAAGACCAATAGTTGTGTTTTGGAGAGTTTCTTATGGATCAATTAATCCTAAATAGATAATCTACTTAAAATATGATCTTATTGTTGTGAAATCAAACACTGTTTGTTGTAATTAAAAATGATTTAAAATAAACACACTTGTGGAAATAGAAATTGTTTTTAAAACAAACACTCCTTAATCTAAACTATATAAATACAAATTGATGAAAATAAAAAGGTTTGAAAGAAAAATGTTGAAATTAACTTTATGTAAACCTAAATCAATATATAGATATATAGGTTTAAACATATAAAAAAATACATTTCATAAAATAATGAATGTCAAACATTAAAACACACAACAATATAAAATAAACATATAATTACCAAACATAAATCCTTCTTCCTTGGTTGAGTGAGCCCTTGCTCTTCCTTGGAATATAATATGGATCAACTCTTAGCTTTAAAGAAACTTCATAAACTTCTCATTAATTTTGAAAATAATTACAATATGAAAATGCTTAATTTGTGCTCTACTTTGTTTATTTTTAACTCTCATAATAAATTAGGAGGTTGTATTTATAACACAAATCATTTAAAAAACTATTTTTGGAGATTAAAAACATAAAAATTAGTTTTAAACTAATTATTATTGTAGACTAACAACCTAATAACTTGCAAATTAGTTTGGAATTGATTTAATAACCTTAACAACCTAACAATTTGGTTTAGAAATTGATTCTTATTCTTAAGATAATAATTTATCAATTTTTTGTCACTCAATTTTGCACCTAGTTAAAGCCTTAACCAAATTTATTGAAAATGTGATTACCTATAGGCTTGTGGGTTTCTTATAGCAGAGGTAAACCTCTATATTGAAGGGATAACTCCCTTGGTTTGTCTATTAAAGTTCATCACCTAATCTACTATCTCATTTGGATTAAAAGGGATAGAGAAAGCATAAATTAGATTATCATAATTAATTTATGAAAAAAAATTAACTTGGCCACTACCAACTAATTGCATGTACATTTCAAACACAACCCTAACCTGCACACACATTAATCTAAATCTTCCCCTCGCATTAGTATTTATCATGGAGGTTTATGAAGGAATATTGAGTTAGGAGGAATAAACACAAGGTTATGACATGAAACTAGTGGAGATAAAAATCATTAAAACTTCATTAAAATACTTTAAGATACCTACAAAAAACTTTCAAAGCTGAATATGAATGCAAACAAGGACACCATACTAAGGAAGAGAATCTATCACTTAGCAAGATCAACTAGTTAATAACAACATTGAAATAACTTATGGAGAAGGTAAAATCGATCATTATTTATTTTTCAAATTCTTAAAATGAGAAAATATTCACCATACTCAGGTGGAGGATACAAACTTAGCCAAAAGTGGCTCAATATATAGAGATTGCGAGAGAGAAGAGAAAAAGGGTGCTGGAGAGAGAGAGAGTAGACAAGTGTCATGTGAGTTAAAATAATAAGAATATTTATATGTATATATATGTAAATAGGTCTTATATTCCATGTATATCTCTTGGAAAGATGATCTAACTCTCTGAGTGATGTGGGATTTGAAAATCTTGCTTGATACCTTGACTAGCTTTTTCAAACTTCTTTTCTTCTTAACATGTTAAAATAAAAGTGGACTTATTAATGGTTAAATGAGTTTATTATACCTATTTTATCTATATTAATACCTATCAACTTACCCCAATAGGTTCTCCTTGACACATCATCTCTTTCTCTTGCAAGGTATCTAGAGGAATCTTCATCTCTTTAGGCCTATTTTGCACACAAGTGTCAAAACTTGGATTTGTCTTCTTTAGCTCATCCAAACTTCAAGTATGGCCTATTAATACCATATTTGACCTAAAAAAATCCATTTTTAGGCCTCAAACTAGCCCTAATAAGTTATTTTATACCAAAATCACTAATTAGGCCTTCTTGCTTGAAGCCCTAAAATGATGCAAAGTTACTTACATGTAAGGAATTACAAATGGTGTTGAGAATATTAGATAACATTCCATTACCATTATGGACTTACAAATCCAACTTTAATTTCATGCTCTGAGAGTGAGTGGAGATATCCCTTTATGCTTTTTCTCTCTCCTAATTAGGCCTCCATACCAAGAGTGTGAAAAATGGATATATAAGATATATAAATGTTCCAAACCAAAAATAAGTGTGTGATCAACTTATAAAACATCCTCCTCATTCTCCATTCCAAATTTGAAGTTTTGACTCACTATACAAACCTATAAAATATCAAGAATTAGTCTTTTTATCCCTAATCCATATAGTTATGTATAATATTGTATCAATAAATTTCGTAGGGTGATGTTAAAGTGAGTCTTTAACATTTTTTGAGTGATTTTGAAGTTTTTTACACCCATATGGAGGCATGAAAATGAGTTTCTCTCTCATCAGGTCCTTATCGCTCTCCTAGGAAGCCTAAAAGTGATTTGAACTCTTAACAATAGTTCATAAAGATGGAAGCATGAAACCAGAAAAAAATTACATAAAATGGAATTATAATATGGTATTCAACTTTCCCTAAGAATATAAGATCCTATGCAGTGTGTGTGATTCATACCAAGTAAAAGAAACTAGTCTCTCAGGTTGAAATTGGGCATTTTATGAGGTTTAAGAGAGAATTTGGTTGGTGAGAAGCATACTTAAGTTGTTTTGATATATAATGACATTTATGAGGTCTATGATATTAATTTTTACTTTTTCCAATGGTTCTCTAGTCACAATCCCTCACCAAACTCTTTGCATCTTCATTGGTTTATGTCTAGAGTTTATGAGACAAGCTAATTGTGTGACCCTAACTGACTATTTTCATCTTTTTTTCACTCTATCATGACTCTAAGTTTTCATGGAATGTTTATTAAATTAACTTATCATCTTATAAATGCTTAATAAGTCCTCAAATTTCTTCACCAAGCCATTTACCAAATGACTATTGTAAGTAGGCATGTGTATACACTCAAGACTATTTGAGGGCTTAGAACAGGATATGCCAAACTATGTTTCCATTCAAGATGGGTATATGACTAATGTTTAAAAAATTTCACATAATTTATTCATATCCACTTAAATTATTCTCCCTCACACCTTTTCACGTATCTCAATACCCTTCAAATAAACATAGACCTTTCAGAGCAAGCAGACCTATACCTACAATTAGCTAAGTAGGTAGAGTTTAGATATTTGTCATTAGGTTTGGAGGTGTAAATAAATAATTTCATAACCATTTAATAATTAACCTTATATAAATTTAATCTCCATCATATCCTCTAAATATTCTTGGACTTATTCAAACAACCAAATCTCTCAAGGATGAGCAAACATGCCTATTTCATGTATTTAGGACTACACTTGACTATGGTTACTTGTTGTTACTTATGTATAACGGTTTTATGAGACAATTTTAATCATTATACAATCACACTCTAACACTTACCTTTCTCTCCTTAGATATTTCTATGATTTCCCTTCAAGTAATCCAATACCTCTCAAGAGTATCCAATGTATGCATATTAGGACTGAGTGGGTAAAGTATCATGTGTTTGAGTTTGACCTTCATATGGTCTTGAGAAATATGTGAGATTATAATTCACTTTTAAACTAATCCTCATATGTTTCACTTCCCTCTCATATCTCCATAGCTTCAATCTTATCAAATAAGTACTTCTTCTTGACTAGGCAGGCATAGTTATGCTAACCAAGGATTGTTTGTAGGTAATTAGACTTTGTGACCCTATTTAGTCTCTTTCTTAGTGACTTTTTAAACCCAATAATATCATAAAACAAAACTCAAATTTCCTAAAAACTCTATCACTCTCTTTTAAAACAAAAACAAATATCTCAAGAGTAGGTAGGCTTGTGTGAGGACTATTTATAGGCACTTAAGACTGTGATACTCATTTTGTTTATTCCTCTGATCCAAATATAAACTTATAAATCATTTATATTTATGAATTGATGAATTGATAACTTCCTTAAATCCTTAAATTACTCACATAAACCATTGTCTTAGGTTTTGAAATGTCCTTAGTCACCTAAATGGACTTCTAGGTGATTGTATTACTATACATAAGCAGTTAGAATTAGGTCTTCTATCCTAGTGATTTAGGAGTCTATTTAGAAACATTGAATATATTAAAACTTATGTCATGCCATTAATAATTTTAATACCTTCTTATAACCTTGGAAACTCAATATTCTACCATTATCACTGTCTAAAGATAACTTTTCAACTTGACTATAGGTGACTGCTAGAATCTGACTATATATGGTTTGAGTAGACTTTCTCAACTCTACCATGACATATTATAGTGTTTAAATCTCATAAATATCACATTATCACTTCATTTAAAGTGTATATAATCTTCAAATAATTTCACAACCTATGTCATAACTACTTCCACCTATAGTCCTATAGATGACTGTATCACTAGGTTGTTAACTTGGTTTGTCAACTTATTAACTCTAGGTGATTGGAGACCCTCCCTAAGTCCATAAATTTTTAATATTTAAAATCACAATATTCCATGGCTAGGAAATCTTACTTGAATACTAAAAACATGAGCTTTCATAGAGTTGCATACCTACAAGTGGCAAGTGACTATTTATAATCTTGAGTTCTTGAAGCTTTGAAAAGTGTAATATGACTACTATTGATTTAAAATTATTGATTATTGTTGTACCAACATATTATCATGGAAATAAAACCTTAAAAATTCATGTAAATACATGTTTACACCATTTTAATCACCTCTTCTATGAAACACAAAAAATGCACAATCTATAAAAGGTGAATGAAGAAGTCAACTTTTGGGACTTGTACATAATACTTGAGTGATCAAGAAGCCATGAGTGAATTTTGTATGGATTATAACAAAATTGAGAATAACTTAGATGTAACACTCCACCTGAATAACTTTTGAAACACATAAATACTACCAGTCACTTTAAACCATGCATAGGAATCACATCTCATGCCAAAAGGACATCCACACATGCCACCATGATTATTTAATGTGTGTGAATCATATAAAAACATATGATAACCTACTAAAACTAGTTTCATGTAGCTAATAATTCACACTTTGTTTTGGAGTTTCTCCAAACTCATCCTATGGCATTTTAAGCCTTTAAAAAGTAGTCTAATTTCTTAGTGATTATTCATAGATATAAGATAACTAATCCAATTTAAAATGATATAAATTTAAATATAATATGGTTCCCACACTTTTTCCAAAATATTATCCCCCAACTCTACCTTTACGACATGTTCCATCTGATTGAAATCTACCTTCACTAGCTTGTGAATGGAGCGACGGAGGAGAGAGATAATATTATGAAATTATGAAGATTAAAACTTATTATATTGATTTTTTATATCTTATATACGTCTAAATGATGTTTTTAATCTATTTTCACTTATAATTGACTTCAAGAGTCTATATAACTTCCTCTAACTCCTTAAGATGGCATTGAATTTTAAGAATCGCTCCCTTTTCTGACATGATGATAGGTGTGATAGTTGAGTAATTTATACAATATAATTTTAATGTGTATGGTATTTATTTTTTAATTAGGTAACTTTGGAATCCATAGATATTAGCTAAAAATCACCTTTGCATGTATTTTCAACACCTTAGAACTAGCAAATGATCCTCAAACTTTCCAAAACTTCATGAAATGTTGTGAAATAATGTTTAACAAATGAAATGAAATTAATAAACCCATAATAACCTATGATAAAAATTTAACATGACTTATCTCTCCATGTCACCCCTAGACCACTATATGACCACAACACGAAATTACCTTAACTTCTCCAAACTAACCTTAAACCATGCTAACAAGGTTAAATGAAGATTCTAGGGACCATATAGGGTATGACATGACCACATAAAAAGACTAATAAAGTTTTGAAATATATAGGGAGTGACGAATTTGACTTGGATTCATATTTTGTCAACACAAATCAAATAAAAATATTACAAATTTGGTTATTTTCAATAACTTTGTGGTGGGAGATATTCATAGTAGTACTATAAATATCTTGCCATTTTTAAAAATGTCTATTTTTATAAATACATAAAAAATAGATAAGAACCATCTCACTTTGCCTACATTTTTCCATAGTTTTAGACCTTTGTACTATGATGTCTATTTTTAGAAATTTCTATTTATAGATTTTCTATAAATAGAATGTTTGTAAAACTTGTTTCAAGACATGCCTTTATTTATGCCTATTTTAGCCTCCCAAACCTCAAAATTCATTATTTTCATCCTAAAAACTCAAATATGGGAAAATTTAGAGTTTTTTTTGATGTATTCCAAAGCTATATTGATGAAATTTGGAGCTTCATTGATGAACACTAGAGCTTCGACTATACATGAACAAAGCCCACTAAAATGTTCATAAATTTTGCATACAATTTCAGATCAAGATGATTTTTTAAACTTGTCTTTTTTTTTTATAGGAATATAAATGTGAAATTATATTCATATTTATTTATGTTCTTGATTAGTATTTTTTATATTTTACATAACCTATCAAATATACAAATAACAACTAAAGATCCTTGAAGATGATTTGCATTTGACTCTAAATCTAGTGAGGATCTCTAGAGATACATGAAGAGTGTTTCTAATTTGACATTTGAGAAATTGAAACTTTGACATATGAATTATGAATCCTTTCAACTTGTATATACAACATGTTTCATATTTTTTCCAATAACTTGTTAGAAAATAAAAACAATATAGAGTGCATTGACATATAAAGAATAAACTAGACATTATACTATATTTCATTCTAAAACAAGCATAAGTTATTAAAATACATCTAAATATACTTTAAAGCATAATTTATGTAGGATAAAATTATGTTATTTTATTGATATAATGAGAAATTTTATGGACTTATCATTAACCAATTCCATCAATCATTATTTATGAGAATCTTGATCACCTAGACTCATAATCATTACAATGCACAAGCTTGGAACAATGTACTACATAGGCATTACTAGTTCAAGCCCATAAACAAGTTGAAAGGATGAGAAATTTCTTTCACACTTTTAATTAATTATTTATTCCCAAATAAATATAGGAATATGATTCTCCCAATCATCTCTCTGTATATTGCCTTTTTTCATTAGCATTTTCCCTAAGACCTTGTTCAATGTTTCAACCAATCTATTTACTTGAGGGTGAGACGTTATGTTTTTATGAGATGATATCATTAATTATTTAGTGAGAGTTTTGATATTATTATTTATAAATTTTGTTCATCTATCACTGACCAACTTGATTAGACATTTGAATCTTGTCATAATGTTTTCACATAGAAATTTAGTAGCATCCTTCCTGCCATAACTTGGGGCCAGTGTCACTTCTACCCACTTGGTGAAGTAGTATATTATAGTAATAATGTACCACATATTAGTATATTTAATTTGGTGAGCTATAGGCCCAATAAAATATATTCTTTATTGTTCAACTGGTTATTTTGTAAGCATTGGAACTAAAGGCATCTCATCATGTTGATTTTGAATTCCCATTAGCTGATAAACATTTCAATGCTTAGCTACTCTATACATATTTTGAAACAATGTTAGACAATAAATACCACTCTATAATATTTTTTATATTATCTTCACCAATGAAGTGACCTCCTAAAATTCCTTGATGAACATCTTGAAGAAGAAGTGGTCTTTCATGTTCTAATGCTACTCTACAAAACACATCATCTCTACCAAGATTGTACAATAATCCATTGATAAGGATATATGGTATATATCAAGTAACCATTTTATTTTTGTCCCTTTCCAAAGAGTTCTTAGGAAAAATTCCTTACTCTGATAAGTTCTCAATATCCTCCATATTATCTAGGATTATAACAATTTTAAATAAGTGCAGATCAAGAGATTCATATTCTAATTCTTCTAGCTCTTCATTGTTATGTAGCCTGATCAGATGACATTTTATGACATTTTGTCTTATTATATTTACATTAGTTAAGTATTAAATTTCTTAAAATAACATAATCCATCTAAATATCTATCTCCCAATATGA